>JAREIK010001079.1:4161460-4761460 GCA_029783825.1 Sapria himalayana | reverse complement strand
TAACTTATATGAACTATATAATTGCATGTTATATTGCTTGAGAGATCCTGCTCAGTTAGGTTTTATGATCACATCAAATAATTATAAGTTTTGGTACCTTCATAAAGTCGCAAAAAGTTTTTAGTGTTGTTGAGGATTGTCTTATAATAGTTCAATTTGTTAACTTGAGTTAATGTAATTGTCCTTGTGAAAGAATAGTTGTGTTTTAGGTTTGTGGATGTGATTTTATTTATTATTTATATTTCATTTATATTGTGAGTGTACATTTTTAGTCATTTTGTGGCCACCCAAAAGAATTAAATGAGCAAAGCTCTAGGATGAGTTAAAACCTTTGAACTAAAAAATTTTGTAACTATATATTTGAATGTACTTCAAGGCAATGGGTGATACTATAGACCATACAATGAATTTGATTCATACTGATCATTTTACTTTCAAAATCATGAATATATATTTTATTGGAATCTAGAATTAACACAGAAACAATATGAATGTTTGTATGGGACAGAACAACCATTAGTTGAAGATCACATTTTAGAGTTATTGATAGAGACAAAAGGAGTAATGATGTAAAGGAAGAATGCTTTTATTCATAATGGGAAAATACTATATCAATTAAAGATTGGATATTAGAACTACTAGCAAAGATAGAAAAGTAATGACATGGAAGAAGAACCAATACAATGGATCGAAAAGAAACTTGAAAAAACAAAAAAAATGATTTCAGATGTCATTTAACCTAAAGATGTAATTTTTTATAAGGAAGATTTGAGAACGAGAAAAAAAAAAGGAAGAGGAACAACTCAATGATAAGGTTGAATTTGAAGTATAGCATAAGGGTGTGGCACCTAAAAAAAACATAACTATAATCACTAGTTCAGTGAAGAAAGTTGTGATACTTGAAAAAGTTAAAACTATAATCACTAAATCTCTGGACATAAAATCAAGGAAACCACAATTTTTTTTTTCAAATTGTTACCTAAATAAAGAATGAAAGTTGGAAAATTTTTTATTCAATATCATTGATTGATACAAAAAGTAAAATGATGAAAGAAATAAATTATATAGAAAAAATAGCATGGTCTTTTGAGATTGATAATGAGAAATCTACTTCTAAAAAATATATATAGCTATGGATATTGAATTGAGCACTGCTTAGGAGGCAGCCTAAGGTTTACATTTCATTTTAATGATGTAATAAAAACTTGTAAAATATTATTTGAACTCATACAAATACTATCAACACTAGTACATAATAAATATTAGAGTGAAGTTGTAGTATTCAAACTCAGTCATGACTTTTTTGTAAGCATAATGAAGTTGTGGTATCAAGCATAGTTACAACTTTCATTTTGAATGAAAAGTCATGGCCAAGAGAAACATAATGATAATTTTCAATTGAGGCAAGAAAGTTGGATAAATTATGAATGCATGTGGAAAAAAAGGTAATGATTCAATTATTAAGAAATTTATTCCAATTTAGAGGATATGGAGAAGAAGAAATGAAATGTACGAAGAATTTAGGTATTTTTTGATAGGGAAACCATCAATGAGATGTTTGAGCTAAAAGAAATAGTAGATGTTGCTACTTTTAGAAATATTTGTAAACCTACAACAAAACTACCAAGAAATAACCATGGCATTGACTATAGAAAAGGAGAATAGATAGTGTCTTCAAAAAGTGCTTTTAGATACTTATTATAGGGAGTAGTAGATTATAGGTGTTGGAGAATTTTATGAGGTAATGCAACTGCACCCTTTGGAGAACTTATGCCCAAAGTGAGTATATGAAAGTATAGATAAGGCATGTGCGTACCAATTTGATGGAAGAATTAGAAAAAAAAAGAGACAACAAATAGGAAGAATGTGTTAGGAGAATATAAGAGAAATATTGAATAAAGGCAGAAAGAAAATATGCATTATGGAAAATGTATCTTCAAAAGAATGAGCTTCTATTCATGTTTGATCATAATAAATTTGAAGAACATAAGAAAGTAGAGCTTCTATGGAATTTTAAATGGAAAATAGAATAATGGGAAGTGTAAATTGATTTGTGCAATTGTATGAGTATGTTGCAGAAAAATGGTAAAAAATGATCATGAAATGAGATATAGAAATGGAGGAAAATATGCATTATAGGGAGTAGTAGATTATAGGTGTTGGAAATTTTTGTGAGAACCAAATATAAATGTTCTTTGCTCTTGATTTATTTGAAAACACTATGAAGGACATTGGATCGAGATAAAATGTGTTATACAACACGATCACAAAAATGTTGAAATTGATATAAAAGAAAGAAGAATCAGAGAAGCCTTCTATAACTATACTTTCTCTAGAACCCTCATGAGCGAAGTTCACATTTCTGAATTTTGTTTCTAACAGTCACTCATACTCCCCTCCTCCCTCACCACATTGAGATGTGTACATTTAAAATGAACAATATTTTGGTGTGTGTGAGTTTATTCAGTACCTAATATACCAAATATATTGTGTCATATGTAGAGTAAATAATGGAGTGTATATGGATACTAGTGGTTATCAAATATATTTCAATAAAATCTTATTTTAAAGAGGAAGTGATAAATATTAGTAAATTTGGAGAGAATTTGGATGAAATTAGTGGACATGGTAGAAAGACTTATGGGAGAGAGAGGTGATAAAAATTCATGACAATTCCCTTGTCATGAATTATATACAACTTTCATATTGGCATTAAATAGTTGTAGCATCTTTTCTTGGCAAAAACTTTATAGAAATAGTCATTACTTTCTTTGTATGTCATGACTTTACTATCGAATTAATATAATTATTTTATTGTATAACATAATAATTGTGTTCATAATAATTTATATGAGTCATGGCCATAATAGCTCTAATCCACTTTTTGGCCATGACATTATTTTCATGTCTTGGAATCAAAATACCTTATTGGTACAAGTAGTCATGACACATTTTAGAATCATGACTTATTCAAACAGAACCAAAACATTAATAGATATAGGTCATGACATCATTTTCTTCTATGACTTTTCATTATAGAGAGTAATGAATCAGATATTACATTTACTTAGAGGTGTCAACTAGGCTAGGTAGCCTAAGTGTGGCCTATGGCATGACACTATTTAGTCATGCTTGGCATGGCATGGTCCAACACCATGCTTAGTCCTGGACCATGTTGGCCCATGGTATGGCTCGTGTTGTGCTAGGTTGGTGTGAGTAGTGTCTCATGGCAAGCTAGGCATCATAACTTGTGTACCTAGCATGATGGCATAGTCTTCTAGCCTCGTGACTAAAGACCAACTATGGTCATGTCTCACGTCACGAGACTAGTCTAATAGGGTGACTACCTGATAGGATAATTTAAAAAAAAAACTATGTAAATTGGATACCACTTACATGGCCAATTGCAAATGGGTAATTTAAAAAATGGTTCATGAATCATGATGTAATGAACCAACCCGAACAGCATGACCTAGCACAATCTTGTAATTTGTAGGCCAACTATGTCTAGCCAAGCTGCCAGTCTAGTTCACATGTCATGATGGACATGGCATGGTAAGCCTCTCATGCAGTGCCCAACATGACATTGTGGCATGGCAGTGCCACACTATAATGGGTCGTGCCAACGTGGCGCCACCATTTGACACCTTTATATTTATAGTATTATGATATTTCACCCATAAAGGAAATACCAAAGCTATGGACAAATTCCTAGTGCTATAACTTTGAGTTACAAAGAGAATTAACTCAATCACAATAATCCTAGTATCATGGCATTTTTCTCATAAAGCCAAGACCAAGGTTGTGGCCAAATACCAGCATCGAGACTTTGTGTTATAGAGAGTTAAGTATCAATCATGGTCATTCATAGTGCCTAGATAATTATGCTTCTGAGAGGATCCAAATAGATGATAAAGTCGCTACCTCAATTTTGTGTTATGACATCCAACTTAAAATATCATAGAGATTTCTGAAGTATAAAAACTTCACTTAGAGAGAAGTAAAAAAGACTGAATGAGGACAGTAACAAAAGAAGATCATTGTGCATTACATGCCTAGGCATCAAGACCTCAATCTCACTTAGGTACAAAGCAAAGATTAACAATAGGAAAAATTGATTGGAATTAGGGTTTTGTTTTTGGAAATTAGTTTAGGCATTAATTAGGAATCTTGGAATCTATGAGATAACTATTTATAAATCTTATGAGATTTTATTCCCAATGTTTAGCTAAATTGAATTCTGAAGTTGATTATGTAATTTGTATTATGATAGATAATTAAATTAATAAATTTATATTTGGTTTATAATGTGTTTGGATATTAATAGATGTGAATGAACTCAAGAACTAAAAATTAGAATTTTTATGAATATGTCTATTTATGTGTGTCGAACGTGGTAGACAATAACTGATATGTCATGGGATACACTCATATTGTTTGAATAGAAGGAATTAAATCCTTTTAATCTTAATGCATGAGTAAACCCAACATGTAAAAATCATGTGTTGAGATATATTAATCATTATGAGTATGACACTCATGAAGCCAAATGCATAAACATATTAAAGACCAATCTATTATGTATTATCTAGATAAACTAACCTCAGAGTAATGTAGGAGTTAAGTAAAATATCTTACCTATGAGTTTTATCATATCATAAAAGTCATGTGTTAATTAGCCATAACAAATGGTGATAGTTATGTCATGGGGCACATGCAAGTGGGAGAGACTCATATTGTGGTGGCATCCATGTGAATCATCCCTACTTGTATGATTTCCAAGAGTGAAATTCTTGAGAATGCATATGTTTAATTGTCATGAGTATGGTACTCGCAAAGTTGAAAGTGCAAATAGATTTTGCACCATATTATCTCAAGTCATTGAAACAATTAATGTTAGCGAATATAAGTACATATTTGAAATAATCATCAAATGATATTGACATATTACCTAAAATAAGTAAACATAATGACCCTTGCATGGATCTACATGTTGCTTCGGTATTGAAATATAAGAAAAAAACTATGAGAGAATCATTCTTCGTAGTGATAACCTAACATCTAATGGTCATCTTGTATGTCAAGAGGGTACATGGGTATTTTTAATTTAATCTATATTTTGTCCAATAACCAAATATAATATAAACCAAACACAAAAAAAACATCATCATGTACAATATGTGTGCAAACCCTAGAGTTTGAGTATATTTCCTAAGATTAAGTACATCTATTCAACTCGTATAGTCATTATTTTATTGTTCATCGACTAAACTATTGAATAATCTTTATGAGATCGATATTTGTGTTTATATTTACTTTATTACTTGTATGACACATATATTTGTAGAGCTATATTGGCCGAGAAATCCTCGGTCAACTATATTTTATGATTATGTCAAGTAAATATGAGTTTTGGTACTCTTGTAAAGTCATAACAAAGGATTATTACTTTCTTCTTATCATACAACATGAGTTTGTTTTATGACATTATTATTACCATCCTTTATGACCGACATGCATTTACCTACAATACAGTGAAAATTTTAAATTTCAATTCTAAATAATTTTCATATCCATCAATATCTAAACCATAATATTAACACAAATATATCATTATATACTCAAATATCCATCATTCACAAGTACATAATATCAACTCTAGATCTCAATTTAGCTTAACATTATGGAAGATTTCACACATGATATTTGAAGAAACATCTCATGGAATCGAAGGTTCCTAATGATGCCCTTCATAAAAATCCAAGTTTGCAAACCTAATACCAACAATTCTTGCTCAATTTCACCTTGGATTTTTTCCTAAATTAGGGTTGGATTAGAAATGATTATGGTTTTCATGACTTTTGCCTCAAATTCTATCAACCCTTTTTCTCTCTTCTTTTGTTTTTCTCTAAGTGTTTCTTTTATACTTAGAGATTCTATGTGATTATTCAAGATATATCATAGTATTGGTTTGAGATCATGACTTTAACATCTTGTTGGATCTCTTCTAGAGTGCAAATATCATGATGTTGGGAATGAACATGATTGAAATAATTTGTTTCTATAGAAAAATATCATGACATTAGAAATGACCATGACCAATGATTTTTTTCTCTAGAACACAAAATTATTTTAATGAATGTGGTTGTGGCTTAAGCTTTTTTTTTCGAGAGCCAAAAGTTACGACACCTAGAATATTCATGACTAGTTAATTTTCTCTATGTAACACAAAGTTATATTAGGAGCACAAAGTCATGGTACTAGAAATAATCAAATATTTTCTAGAACAAATAGTCATAGTGCAAAATATTATTGCGACTCAAAATACTAGGTATTTTGGTTTTTTCTCAATTATGTCATAGTATTAGAAATGACTATGACACATAATACTAGTGAGATATTTGGTTATCACAGGAAAGTAATGTTGTGATCAATGTAGTATTTAAGAATATGTATAGCTATGACTCGATGAAAATATCATGGCTATGAAGATTATGTAACACTTGAAAAGATTATGTCAACTCAGTGATAGAGTCATGCATACAGAGATTATCATAACTTATTTTATAGAGTTATGACCAAGGAATGATACCATAACTTCTCTATAAGATTAGAGAATGTCTAACTAATTTGTGACATAAAAAATATCACACTTCTCTTTTGATTTTCTCCCCTCCAACTATTGTTCCACCAAATTTACTAATTTTACTTCAAATATATTTGATTTCACTGTTATATGTCAACTTCCTCCCAAACTAGTATTTAGTGAAATTCATCTATTAAATGCTTCAATAAGTACAAACACACCATCAAAAATATGCCAAATAATGTAAAATATTCAATACATAAAGTATTGAATAGTGCCCATGGATGTCCCCTTGACATAGGCGTGAGTGAAGAGATGGTTTGAAGGAGATAAGAAGAGGAAGTTGATTCTTGAAGAGGAAAAATTAACTAATGTTAAGCAAGATGTATCATCCTTCTTCGAAGCCAATGTAGAGTTAAAGAAAAGAAGTAGAGACAAATTTAATGAAGAAATTTCATTCCGATATGATTTTTCTATGGGTAGACCAAGTAGGAGTCTTGGAGATTTACTTAAGGTAGAGCATAAGTCCGTGAATATTGCATAGTTCCTTAGCGATATAATTGGAGAGGAGATATAAAGTAAGAAGAGTACGTTAAGATAAAGGAAGAAAAGACAAATCTAAAATGAAAGAATAAGATGTATTGTAAGAGATGCATTTCAACATGAATAAGAGTCTGTTTATTTCTACCCAAGAACAATTTAAAGATCATATTATATAAATCTTGGAAGATGTGATGAAATGAGTGGAGAATAATGTGATGGGAAGTACTGAATCGTTTGGGAAACTCTATAAAATAATTTCAAACTAGTAGTTGAAATGATGAAGGGCATAGAAATAAAGAAATAGAGTGTAATTGAAGTATAGAAAGAGACAGTGGATAGAAGACTTGAAAAAGTGCAGCATGATCCAAAAATACATGTATTTTGCACCAGACTTTTTTGAAGATTCGTTAAACTCTATTGGAAGACAACTTGATGCATTATGCAATGTGATTGTAAAGATGATAAAATGGGTGGCGAGCAATAAGTGAGATGCAAAAGGACCTTTCATATAAAAGCCTAGATTTGAGTCCTCTAGAGTGAAGTTCTCATTGTAGGATTTGGACCCCCACAATTGAACACACCATTGATCATCCACCTTCTTCTCTACTTTGATACATTGTGATTTTTTTCTTTTTTATTGTGTTGTATTTCTTCTATTGTGGTTTGATTTCCTAGAAGATGTCTAGAAGAGGGAGAAATTCTTTGATCGATGATAAGTAATACAATGTGATTGTGAGTTTGATCCATACTCCATATACCAATTTTTTTGGCTTATTTGACATAAAATTTATGATGTGTTTGTACTGATTTGGGTTTTAAATAAATAGATTTAACTAAATTATGGTTTTGATGAAATTAGATATGATTTATGTGAAATTGGTGAACTTGGCAGAATAATAACTTGGAAGACTAAGAAGCAATGAAAAGTCATGACATTTCTTATGTCATGGCTTAGTTACATTATTCACAACCACCTGATAAGTTATGGAGACTTTTCTTTATTGTGACATTACAAAATAAGTCATGATAATCTTTATATAATATGAATCTACTATCGAGTTTATATAATAATAACTTGGAAAATATAATGATGACTATGCCTTTATCTTTATGCCATGATAACCATGTGTATTACTAGTGCGAGGAGTCTTGATATTTTTCAATACCATGACTTAATCATTACAAGGATAAAAATTACATAACACCAAGTGATTTTTAGTCATAGTAATTTTTTTCACTGCAACTTTATATTTCATAAAGCATTTTTCTAGGTCATCGTATTCTTACTATCTTGACTTTGTGTTCGAGAGAGTAAATACATCTGTCATTAATATTCTTATCGACACAACTTTGTGTTTTAAAGAGCATTTGTCTAAGTCAAGGGATTCGTGCTTTTGTGTCTTCATGACATAAGAGGGGAAATATCAATCACAGTTATTCATGTGTCCATGGCTTTATCTTCCAAAGAGTACTTAGCTCAGTTGTAGCATTCTTATCATTTGACTTTGTGCTCTAGAGGGAAGTTACTATTGTCATGGTATTCTCTTACTATCATGACTTTATACGCTTGAGAAGATTCAAAGAGATGAAAAAAGTCATTACTTCAACCTAGTATCAAAATTTCTAACTTTAAGCTTCACATGGAATTCCAATGTATAAAAGAATTACTTAAATTTATTTAAAAAGATAATAGGAAGAATCATATTTTAAGCCCAAGATTATGTAAAACCCTAGGTGACATGACTTTCAACCCATAATTTGGGGAAAATCCAAGCCAAACAAAATTAAGAATTGGTTGGGATTAGGTTTTAACACATATCCTCACTAGGTTGTCCTTGGGAATCATCGATTATATGAGATGTCACTCTAAATTTCTCACATAAATGTTTCCCAAATGTCATGCTAAATTAGTAACTAGAGTTAGCTTATTATACTTGTGTTAAGATAATGTGATTTTATAGTATTTATATTTGTTGTAATATTGTGTTTTGACTATTAATGGATATTAATACTATTTAGAATTGAGATTTTGGATTTTTGCTCTATCATAGGTTTCTATGTGTACAAATTCATTGTACAAATTCAATTATACTATTTATAAAACGCCAAGGTATTTATGATCAATTCATTGTACAAATTCTAAAAAAAAACTAGCATTCAAATAATATGTGAGTTATATAGAATGTCCATCATTTACTAAACTTATGAAATGATACATAAACCCTATGTATCATTTATGATCAATACATTGTACAATTCATTGACTCGACCTTAGAGTCTATGTATCATTACAAAATCTAAGTCTATCTACTAAACTCAAGTAGTAGTTAGTTCACTATTAGTTTGTTAATCTACATACATAATTCAAGTGAGATCGATATCTAAACTTATGTTCATCTTTATTACTTGTATAACTAGTATACTTACAAAACTCCATTGGATGAAGATAACTAACAAATGAGCTTTTGAAATTGTGTCACAAATGATAAGTTTTGACTTTGTAATAAAGTTGCAACAACTCCATAGGATTTTGACTCAGCTACTATGATAAAATTAAGCACCATTAATATGTATCCTTTAAAAGAAACATAATAAATGTACATCAGTGTCCTTATATAATAGGAAAAATGGATTGCAACTGCCCATATGTTGGGTGCTCCCAACCATAATAAAATATAAACAAGTGAACATAAATGAGAAAAAATGATACAATTGCTTGTAGAAATTGCAACAACATAAATTGATTGAATGAATCCCTATAGTATTATAATATCATGTCAAATATGAAACTTTATTATATAGTGAAGAGAAATTTTTTTCCATTCTTTAATCTATAAATCTCACATTGACTAATGATTGATGATCAACCTAAGAGCAAACAAGGAAAAATTTTAAAGTGATAAGATATTTAAGTAGGCTTATCACAATATGATAGAAGAAGAAAATTATTCTATTTAGTTCCAAATCAAGTATTTTAAAATTTATATGATCTTTCAAAATATGAATTAATGAAGAAATAAAATTATAATTGAGTTATTTGTACTTGTTGCTTTCAAAAATTCTAAGCCTCGGGTGAGGGAGAGAGAGAGAGAGAAGAGAGAGAGAGAACATAGAGAGAGAGAGACATAGCGAGAGAGTGAGGGAGAGAGAGAGAAGAGAGAGAGAACATAGAGAGAGAGACATAGCGAGAGAGTGAGAGTGAGAGAGAGAGAGAGAAACATTGAGAGAGAAACATTGAGAGAGAGAGAGAGAGGAAAAGGGGGAGGAGGAAAAAAAGAAAAAGCCAATAAGTATGAAAAACTAAGCCAATAAGTAAAAAAACATTCAATCATACTACAAAAACATACAAGTTCTGCACTTATAAAATAAGGGGACGGTCCATATGTTGGGGTTTCTAATAATAATCAAATAAATAACATAAAGAAAAAGCATACATAAAGACATGATAAATTGCAACTCCTCTTAGGTGGGTGCATAAATATCCAAAAACACCAAAGTTTTAGACAAGAAAGGTAAGTTGAGATATCTTCTAGGCATTCATGAACATGTATGCCAAGTTACTCTGGTGTATGAACATAATATGTTGCAATAATTTCATTCTTTATCTTCTCTATGTGAAAGAAGTACTTTACCTTTATATGTTTCATATATTCATGAAATATCATTGGAGATTATCTCACTAGGTTACTATCATAGTAGAAGTTGTGGAAGAAGAAAGTATATACTTGATCTCCTTGAGTAAGTGTCAAATTCAAAGGATCTTGCAAGTAATCATCCTCATTACCCAGAACTCTACCTTTGAACTAGATCTCGATACAACTATTTGTTTCTTACTTTTTTAGAAGATGAGATTACTCTCAGAAAAAGTACAAACACTCATAATTGATATTCTTTATGTGTAGGTTGGTGCCCAATTAGAAATGAGTAACCCACTAACTATAGTTGTTCATGATCGATGAAAAAGATCCTAAGTCCTAGAGACTTCACATATCTTAATATGTGAAGAGTCATGTTTAAGTAAGCCTACCAAAGAGAATTTATAAAAATATTAACTATATTAATTATATAAGTTATATCTAGTTTATTGATGATCAAATAATTAATTTTTCATATAATTCTTTTAAAAGTAGTTGAATCAATAAGAGAATTATCAAATAAGAGATTAGTATTTGGATTAGAGTATCTGATGGAATATAACCCATCAAACTAAATATGTGATTGTATCAATTACATATCTCCTTTCTAACAACATGATATCTCTCCTAGAGTATGTTATTCTATCCTAATAAAGTATTTAAGTTTCATAAGGTTCTTTTTCTAAAATTGTGATTAAATATATTTCTTGAGTTGGGTGATTACCAACTCATCATATCTTTTAAAGAATAGCACATATATACACAATGAGTAGAATCATCCTATTAAATGAACACTCCTATAAAAACAAAAAGTTTTATAACATACTTGTGTAAACTAAAAGAGGTTATTTTCTATAAAAATCTCCAAACCTAGTTCTCAAAAATTAAATTATGCTATATAATATATTTCACAATCTAGAAATAATATTTGATTATGCTGTTTGAGTTCTAGATGGTTGTTCCGCATACTTATCCTACATAATGTTACTTTAAGAAAATATATTTTTTTGTCTAGCCGACATACTTTCAAGCTATGAGATAATATCAATAAAATAAAAATATCTATGAAGATCATGTTGGCCACTTGAGAGTATTTCAGTAATCCACATCAAATTCCTTAAGTGAACTATCTTTCTACAAGTCTTGTATTAAGGATATCTACATTCTCATTTATATTTGTATGTATAGTGAATAATCTCATGCAACTACAAACTGATTTTTCCAAATATAATGATAACAATTCTTAAGACTCGTTTGAGAAGAGAGCATTTATCTCTCCCAACATGACATAATATCATTATGGGTGAGTTACTACCTTAGAATTAGACTTAAGAGATTATGTGTTGAGTACAATTCTTTTGTTCATTCCAAAGAGCATATTTAGCATCCATGGATATCAAACATATGATCCAAATGTTAGAGCATCCATCTTTTTTTCAACCACACTATCATGTTGTGGTAAACTATTAAGATTTAGTGGGTTTGAATTACAATGTTTTGAAATATCATATGTTTTGAAAAAAAAAATGTTTTTGATAGAAATTACCACATTCTCTTTTTACTTTGTAGAGATTTAGCTTTGAAGTATATCCACTCACATATGTACTCATGACACAATTGGTTAGTGAGATCTCAATATGGCATCAATGGAGTGTTATTGATGGATTTACTAGTAGCTACCAATATTGTCCAAACATTAGGAACAATTTTCACAATGATCAACAATGTGATATGTGATATGTGAAATTTGAAATTTTAAATGTATCTTGGGACTTTGACTTATAATATCATCAAATGAAAAATTATTTTATATATTGAGAATGATCATGATAGAAAACTAATAATATTTTCTTATTGAAAATTGCTTGAATATTTGATGATGTATGTGAGTTACATAAAATATTGACATAGGCATAAAGTTCTGAAATTTTTAATGTCTAGTGAAGAAGGCAATTGTGGTTGCAATTTAGTTGTTGCTATGGGCCTTGACAAGATTAAAGTTATATATTATAAATTATTGTATAGTAGGTGATGGTTAGGCTATTATGGAGCTACAATGGTGGTGCAACAAAGTTGTAGTGGCCCTACATTAGAATTGTGGTGGAGCCATAGAGGAGTTGCAACATAACCTCCATGGAAATATGACAAATCTATAATGGAGCTACATCAAAGTTGTAATAGAGTTTTTATAGAGTTGTGAGTGAATGAGCAATTAATAATTTTCTTGTATAAAAGAAAAAATGTATGCTAATTAATGCTTTGAAGCTTACATAAATGATAGAAAAATTTCTTTCAAACAAATATTGACTAAAATTTTGTCAGAAAATATGTCATTCAATGATATGATAGTGATGCTAGCCTGATCATATCAAATTTTTTTTATTAGATAATTTTGGACACATTTGATTACAAAGCTCCATCAATAGGCACACAATCTATGTTTTATGGGGCTAATATTACTTTTTGCACCATATTACACTTTGAAAACTACATGGAATGTTCATCCATGGACATCAAGATATAATACATGAGATGTTGATAATAATTTGATATTAACCAAGTCATTATTGAGATAATGAGAATTATAAAAGAATTAGTTGAATTAGATTGTAATAAAATCATGTGACTCTTAGTTTATGTGATTTATGATGAGAGATAAATAAAGTTGCAGAATGTTTTAAATTGCCAGTTTTAGTGAATGGTGAATAGCCGTTCATTTTTTTAATTATATTTGATATGGATTCTATAAAATTATGACTTAATTTGTGCATTTTTTTTTTTTGTGGTATTTTAGTTGCTGCCTATTGCTGACCAATTTTGAAAGACAATTTTATAATGTATTTGCAACAATTTTTTTAAGTCATCAAGAGGAGGATGAGCCAATTTTATTTAATTCTTAAAAAGCTAGTGGACTCAAAATCATAACAATAAGAATCGAAATTTGAAACTTCTATTTGGTTTTGATATTGAAATTGCAACCAAGAATAAAGTAATTAAAATACATGCTCCACAACAAGCTTTAAAGAAATAAATTAGCGGACTCAAAAAAATTTGCAATGTTATCGAGAGTAATCTAGAAAGCCTTTAATGCTCATGTTTGAAAATGATTTCTGATTAAAATATGTATGCATTGCAATAATGAAGTGGTACACATATAATATAAATAAAAGTTTTCTATTTCCTTAAGAGTTATTGGGAGAAAATGATGTAACATTTATGATTTAATAAATGAGTAAGAAAATAACTTATGGATAATGTGAGACATTTAGTATGCTTATTGGTTTGTATAACTAGTTTGAAATCTTAATTGTACAAAGAAGTTAAGCATTGTGAAATGGCTAATGTAGTGTTGAGATACATCTAGTGTGTTCCATTCTAGTTTTGTGAAAAAGAAAATATATATTATTATGAATATTTGTACAAGTAGGTTGTAATAAGGAATAAGTGAGGCTACCTCTCAAAATGAAACATGCAACAAATGACTTACAAACCATTATGCCTATAAGTAAATACAAATTGAAGGGATGAATACTAATAATAATAATGGAAATGATAATGACAATCAAGAAGTTAAATATATGTCGTAACACTGCCCTCATTGGCTTGGAATATGGTTTTTTAGAAACATTTATTAGATTTGAATGAATACTCAAAAAATTTTGGCTTTTGACAAAAATTAGAGAAATTCTAGATTGTTGAATTCCAAATGAAATCGTGTTGTACCGTCTAGTGTTAATTACCTATAGACTTCAAGAACAAAATCATATTTGTAATTGTTTGTGAATTTAAGAATTTGAATAACTGTGATTTGAACCAAGTATTCCTCCTTGATGACCTAAGTCAAATGAAATATTTGAGTCTTTTCTTTTAGGTTATATGAATGCCGCAAGAAGAATGATAATAATGGAGTATAAGTTATATTTCAAATTAAGGAATTTAAATAAGAAAGATTGTGTTTCTTAGCTATAAATAATTTTGCTACACACCAACCTCATAATATTCCAAACAACAAAAAAGGATGGATGCTCTAACCCTTGGGATATGAGTTTGATGCCTTGGGTAGTGTTACGATATATATTCATTTATTTTAGCTTACCATTAGTAATTATTCATATTGTTTCTTGGAATATTTATTTTCCTACAACTAGATTAAGCTAAGGAACGATCTTGGGGATAGTTTACACAAGTTTGGTTACACATGGTTGAACTTTATATTGATGTGCACATTTTATATAAAATTCATAAGTACAAAAAATAATTAAATTTATTGAGAAATACAGACACATAAATTAATGTTTTAATTTATGTTTAAAGAGTAAATAATTAGGCCAAAACTAAATTTTGATGCAAAATTAAAATTCTTGAGATCAACATTAGCTTAATGTCATAATGATGTGAATGACATGTGAACAAAATAAATATGCTTTTGGTGGTTAAATACAGAGGCCATAAATAGAGGGAATCATCCTTGGTAGTGACAATCCAATGATGATAATCACCTTGTTTTCTAATGGTGCATTAGGTATTTCCACATTAATCTACTTTTTGTCTGATAATCGAGCATAACATTGACTAAATTCTAAAAAAAATATTATTATACACAAGGAAGTGAAACTCTAGAGTATATATATGTTTTTGAAACCTAAGTCTACCTATTCAACTCAAGCAATAGTTAATTTACTATTAGTTGGTCAAACTACCTATATAATCTAAGTTTTTTAATATTTTGATATTTATCTATCTTTACTACTTGTACGATTAGTATACTTGCGAAACTCTATTGAAAGATAAAAACCACCAAATGAACTTTTAGAAGCATGCCATAAATAATAAGTTGTGATACTGTAATAAAGTCATAACAACTCTCTAGGGTTTTGGATTGGATATTATGATAAAATTAAGCACCAAAAATTATATCTTTTAAAAGAAACTCACATAATAAATGTACATAATAGTATTTTTATATAAAAGTCTTCATAAGTATTATACTCGTATGATTAACTTACTTCAATATCAGATTTTGATGTATAGGTTTGTCTTGCATATCATGATCAAAAGGGATGTGCGATCGTTATATATAAGTATAGTTCATAGCTTACCTATCACCATCCACCATGATAATATGTACAAACACGCCTAGAGTAAAACTATAATTTCAAGTCTACATAAATATCACATCTATCAATAACCAAACTACAACAAAATTCAAACTTAAAAATTAATAAATTAAGCATTCATCACATGAAATCAAATACAATAACTCTAGACCTCAATTTAGTTTAAAATTAGGGAATAATTCATACAAGATAATCCAAAATATATCAAGTGGAATTTTAGGTTATGAATGATATCCCTCAAAAGTATCTAGGAATCAAACCTTAAACCCATAATACTCATTCGTGCACCTTATATTTGTCATTAGGTAGAGTTGATATTTGTCTCCAATAGGGTTTATGCATGTGTCTTGCATCACCCCTTTGATCATGGACCTCCCCTAGGGTCTTGGATAAAATTATACTCCCAACCCCTAGATTTTCCTTATTTCTTTTGTGCTATGGATACTTCTTTTTATTTCATATTTTGCACTTTTATACTTGAATGGTTGGGTGCATGACTTTTAGGAGTATCTTGGTTTTACCTTTCCATCTTTATATCACAAAGTTGTATCTCTAAGAATGAATCATGACTTTGGTCCAAAACATAATGTTAGGCATATTGTGCTTTACAGAGTTCTAGTACATGTAATTAAGTTTTTAGCATGTTATCATTCAATTTAGCATTATTGTTTCTTGAACTTCAAGTCCATTAGTTGTATCTTTTGGACTTTTTACATTGAGGCTTTTTCTTAATCTGGGGTGTTAATTATTTTTTTGTTATTTAATCAACCATTATTTCTGGTAATTTGTGTAATATATGGTGGGGCCCATTGACCTTCAATCCTCGAGTAGCCTAACTTGAGTGTTAATCGATTGCCCAGCCCCTCATTTCCGCATACCAATATTGTCCGCTTTACCCCGAATATACATCGTTTTACACTTGGTCAAGACTTAATTTATGTCTTCTAAGTCATGTCCCCAATGATTTGAACCTAAGACTTCCAACATAAGGTTCTAAATCCTAACCAAAAATATTGATTGAGTCGGGTAAGTCAATTGATATTTTGTGGTTAGGATTTAGAGCCTTATGCTGGAGGTCTCGGGTTCAAATCCTAGGGGACACAACTTGGGAGGTAGAAATGAAGGCCTGACCCAAGTGTTAAACTATGTGACTTTGAGACAAAGTGGACAATATTGGTATGCCTAGATGGGGCCCGGGCGATTAGTTAACAATCAAGTGAGGTCGCATAGGGACTGAAGGTCAATGGGGCATGCCATGTGTTACACTTTGTGGTTTCGTATAAATCATGGTCCAAATGTCCTACCTCAACACTTCTTTTCTCAAAATTTTGTACATGTACTTTGTTTTTTTTTTACTTATATCACTTCAAATGTCAAACTTTTCAAAAAGGATGAAGAGCCCTCTTCTCTTCAAGTGTCATTTCACATCCTCTTTCCTAAATATTCAATAATTCTCATATTACATACTTTTGTGTCACTCAAGTGAAGTGAAGTCAAATGGGAAGTGACTCAAAAATTGAAAAATATTAAGCTTTTCTAGGTCTATTCATCTTGTTGTTACCCTTTAAAAACTAATACGGATTCAATGACTCAAAAATAATAATAATTTTTATTCTTTAAAATGTTAAAAAGTAAATATATAAAAAGGAAACCTCTAATAGAAATCTAGCATTGCTTACCAAAGAATTATTATTATTGTAAAGTGAGGATGTGTTACATTTTTATAATCCAAGGTGGAAGTTATTTCATTAGTGATAATATCTAAAAAAGAAAATAGTAAATGAGTAAAAAAGATCTTGTGGGATAATTGCTTGTTATATGACTAAGGAGACATTGGATATCCCACAAGTAATTTTTGAATAAACTAAAGTTAATAAGGTATCAAAACTTTAATTTTTAACACTCGTATTAACAATTTGGGAGCATCAAAATTACAATTAAAGGCAAAAAATGATTTATATTATTAGATAGATTCAGCTATTTTTTACAAGTTTGAAGTAAAATATTATGACAAAAAACCTAGAACATTAAGTAAGCACCTCAATTTTGGTATCAAAATTAACGTAGATTCACTAAATCACTCATTAAATACATTAATGATGCTTATGATAGATGTCATAATAAGAGCAAAAATATACACAACAATAGTGTTTTTTGTAAGTATCATTCTATACTATTCAATAATGATGCTTCATGAAGGTGTCTTTTGATTAAGTATCATTAAAATCAGTTTCTTTTAGTGATACATGATATATAACATGACCTAAACCAATATGGGTGACTTTTAATTCAGTATATTTAAGCCATATTCATAAAGATGAAACATTTTTTTAGGTTGACCAAATAATAATTTAGAGTAAGTCATATTATGATACATTTATTTATACATGTGATTTTATATATACACATGTGATGTTATATTAATGCATTATAATTAAAATCTTTTTTTTAACTTAAGTCATAAAAATATTTAATAAAAATATATACCTGACAAGACTTTGATCATCTAAATATAGATCTACTAAAGTTGAGTATATTGGGCTATCTTGATGAGATGGATGGATAATAGTAATATTCATATGTATAAATTTGTTTGACTTAATGATCAAAATAGTATTGGATCTAGAGCATTAATGAGATGTAAGTTGTCTCAAATACTGTTATTATCCAAGAGTTACATGAGATGTAAATAGTAAGTTCTTATCTACATAAATAGTCAAGCTTTTGTTGATAAGCTAAAACTCACTCAAATTAGTGAAATATGAATTTTGATCCACTTAAGTCTCAAGTATTAAAATTATTAAATTAATATTGAAGAGTTTTAATTCAATAAAAATTTAGTGGGAATAGCTTTTGCCTCACTATAATTTTATAGAGTATATTTTGTATATGATTTGTAGATGATGGCTTTTAACAACACATCTAACTTTTCTCCATGTGATTCATTAAGGACAAATACAATGAAATTAACTTCCTAAACTGATATGGAAGCTTAAAAATCATTCTTATGTTAAAGAAGAAATTATATGTTCTAGAGAAACCTATCCTTAAAAAAATGTTGAAAATACACCTAGAACACAAAAGGATTTTTATAATAAGTACTAGAATGATTCTATTGATGTCACCTATCTCATGCTTGCCATAATGAATTATAAACTTCAACAGAAAATAATTAATATTTCACTATGTTGGGCCATTTGAAGAAAATATTCAAAGTGAATGCTCATATTGAAAGATTTTCCATCTTTAAGATATTATTTTTTTGCAATATAGTTGCAGGAAGTTCAATAATCCATCGTGTATAGATGATAAATTTATAATGAACTATAATATACATAATATGGAAAAAGCAATTACTGAGTTGCATGGGACCCTTAAAATTACTAAGAAAAACTTTAAAAATATCATTAATATAATGATGGCTTGAGAAAGAAAGTGCATGAAGAGTAAAAGAAAAATGAAGGCTATGACTAAGGATTACAAAAATTCCGGACTCATTCCTAAGTTTAATCCTCGACTCAAGCTTCAGCAACTTAAGGAAGAAGAATATTGTTTCTCCAAATGCTTAGTTATTGGAAAAGAAATTTCAAAACTTTATATGGAAGATCAAAAAAAGAAAAGGTGGTGAGACTACACACATGTATTGGATATCAATTGTGGATCTTAGATTTGTGTTATTATGAAAAGTCTAAGAAATAGTAGATCATCACCTAAAGATAAGGTTGACATGTGTGTTGGAAACAAAGCAAGGGCTCTTTTTTATTTTTTTATTTTTTGATCTGGGAACTTGTTTTTTATTATGTTCATGCAATGAAAAGGAATAAATTTTTATTTATGTTTGGACATGGCTAGATTTTCTATTATTATTAAGAATAATATTTGCTCTATTTATCATAATAATGTCTTTTATGGGAATTTTTACTTAATAAATAGACTAAATGTCATAAATTGTGATAATCCAAACACTAATTTATTCTATAACATAACTACCAACAAGTTTAAATCTAGTAATTTAAGCACAACCTATCTTTGGTATTATCATTTTTAGTCATATAAATGAGAAATATATATATGAAAACACCAAAAAATTGACTTTTGTATTCATTGATTTTGAATCTTATGAAGTTTGCAAATCTTATTTATTAGGTGAACTATCTAAAATCCCTTTTACAAGTCGTAGTTAAAGGATTATTCATTCATTAGCCTTAAACATAATGGTGTATGTAGACTAATAAATTCCATTGCTAGATAAAGTTATTGTTTGGTACTCCATGTACCAAATATTTGGGTGATTTGGTGTATATTTATTATTATGATTACACTTATTTGGGTATTTATTGGAGAGATTTCACTAAATATATATATTTGAAGGAATTAGTGAATGACTGAATGTGACTAAAATCATACTTATTTTAGGGTGAAATTGGTTGACTTAGTGGAGCGAAGGCTTGGGGGAGATAACTAATGGAGATGCATAATATTTTTCATGTCATGACATGGGTACACCTTTCAACTCTTACTGAGTAGTTATGGTATTATTTATTAGTCATGACTCTACAAAACCAATCATGGTAATCTAAGTACGTCATAACTTTACCACTAAGTTTTCACAATCTTTTCATTATACAACATAGTCTTTGTGGCCAAGTCATTTTTTAGAATCATGGCTGCACTATCTCTAAAATATAAAATAGTTATGATATTATTTTTAAGTCATGACTGCCAATTACCCCACTAGTATAATTATTCATGGTAATTTTCAAAGCTATGACTCCTTCAATACATAGCCAAAACACCAAGTTTTTTGAGTAATGACATTATTTTCTACTATAATAATTTGTTCCAGATAGTATTTATCTTGTTCGCAATTATTGCCAATGTTGTGACTTTATACTCCAGTAAAAAAATACAAAAAACATGGTCATTCATGGTATTATGACTTTGTATTATAGAAAGTAGATACATCAATCATAGTCATTCTCAACACTATAATATTTTGCTACACATAAAAAATATCAGTCATGATAATTCCAAATACTATGAATTTTTCTATAAAGAGGAAATATCAGTCACGTTCATTCCAAATACTATGATAATTTTCTATAAAGAGGAAATATCAGTCATGATCATTCTCAATGTCATGACATCATACTTTAGAAGAGAGTTACTTGAGCCATGTCATTCATTGATGTCATGACCTTGACACTCTAGAGAAGATTTGTGCATACTAGAAAGTCATGACCTCAAGCCAGCATTGTGACTTCTAGCTTAAAGCACCACATGGATTTATGTTTAGTGTTCAATTTATGAAACATTATTATATATTTTGATGATTGATAATGAGATGTAGATGTGGAAATATGACTCAAATATATTATTTTCATAATTTTAGGTATTTTGGAGAACTTTAATGAATAGTCAAGAAATTAATTAGCTTTTGGAGGTATTTAGTATATGAGATAAATTAGTAAGTCTTGTATAGTTTCAGCATATATTCTTGGTCAAAACTCTACCCATATGGTTAGTGATAATTATTGTATGTCACAACCCTATTAACTTATTAGCATAATCTTTTCACTATGTAATATATTCTCATTGGTTATGATATTATCATGGAGTCACAGTTACACTTAGCTCAAAAAATTTTAATAGCTATGATAGTATATCTCTATCATAATAACCAAGTATCTCATTAATACTCAAGGTCATTGTTAAGTTCATAGAGCCATGACTTTATCTTGTTATCGATTAATAGTTTCAAGTCAAAGTTATGACAATTTTATAAAGTTGCAACTTCTAAGTTATAGAAAATTAAAGAGCCATAGTACTCATGTCAGAGTCACAGAAGTTTTACAAAGCCACGACTTTTAAGTTACAAAAAATTAAAGAGCCACAAGTACTCATGTCAAAGCCATGGTAATTATTAAAAGTCATTAATTTTAGGATACTAAATATTACATAGGACATTACTTGAGTATGACAAAATTCAAAGGTCATGACTCTTGTCGTCGAGAGAAGACATAGTTGTAACTTATATACACAAATTCATTATAAATGTCATGGAATCTTAATTGTGTCGTGGCAATATGTTATAAGAGAAAAAAAAGATTAGTGTTATAATCACTCACAATGCCACAGATACTTAAGATATATGAAAAGTTATGTTTATGCCACAACCAACTCATAGTGTCACAATCCTTTATGGACCACCAATGGATAAAGGCATGAATCAACATTTATTTCACAATATTATGACTTTGTGTTATAGAGAGATTAAGCCTAAGTCATGGTCATTGTCAGTTTCATAACATAGTGTTATAGAAAGATCAAGAAGCTGGATAAAGTAGTAGCCATTTTCTAGACTCGTAACCTCAAGCTGAAGAAATGAAAACTGAAGTCACAACTTTCTTCTAGAAGTCATGGCATCCTACTTAGAGTAATAGTAGTACAATTTCTTCTTAAGTATAAAAGTGGACATTAGAGAATTTTTGAAGGATCTCTCTATTTCTTCTCCTTCTCTCTTACACATCAAGCAAAGTCATGGCAACTACAACCACTCTGGAAAATTTTTAAACATGCTTGGGGTTCTACAAGTCAACAAGGGATGTATGACTTATGCTAATTCTTAGAGTTGGGAAGTACATCTCTCAAACTCTTCTCCTCTAAGGATAAATTTGAAATTTTATATAAAATTAACATGGTCTAGGATTTATGTATTTTGAATTATGTGATATAATTGGTTTGGATTATGAATAGATTATTAGTTTGATTTGTTTTATGTTATAGATATTAATGAATGGTGACTTAATAAAACTTAAATTAGAGTTTCAATTAATTGTTGGTTTTTGAGATGTTATCATCATGAAAGGTGATAGATAAACTATGAGGCTCTCTTGCACATATGATAGGAAGGTTGTGAAAGCTCTTCCAATTATGATACATGAGATAAACCTATATGTCGAATCCTAAAATTTGTGTATATTAATTATCATAAGTATGATGCTTACAAAGTTGAAAGTATGAATGCTTTTACATGTTAATCCATTGTACACATCTTAGAGGGACTGGGTATTGATTGGGATGGATGTTATATAGAATATTATCCTAGGGGCATCACCTTTAGTGTGAGAGTTGCCTCATTACTAAGAATGATGGGGATAGGAGATCATTGGGATATGTATAAGTGTTTTGTGAATCAGAAAATGATGATAACATTTGTGAGTGCTTTTCCCATATGGTTCTCACTAGTGAAACTCAAAGAAAGCATATGTTAATTATGTGAGCATGATACTTATGAAGCTAAAAGTATAAATGCTTACAAAATATGTCAATCATTGGTCATTATGATAGCTACGGCTAATAAATAAAAGTGTGAATACCAAACAATCATCAAGAGTAGTTGAAGAAGTTGCATAAAAGGCATAGGATTGTGAATGATCCTCATATAAAAATTAATTATCTCAGTGGTGAGATACCGAGAGGATAGCCATGAGGGGACCACTATTAAAAATGATTCAATGGTGAAAACCATATTATATACTCTTAAGGCAAGGGGTCATTGTATAATACTCTAACCATCATTCTATGTCCAACATTATATATGTCGAATGACTTAACAATACTACATAAATTAAATAAATAAACCTTGGAACCAAAGATTGTTTAATAAACTTGGGTATCTATTATACTAAAAATGAGTTGTCTTTTGTTGAATAGTCGAACTGGCTATACAATTCATATGGGATTGATATCTAAACAAAAGTTCATTGTACTATTTGTATGACCCATGTAATTTTGGATCTCATTTAGTGAGATGCTTACATTAAGAAGCTTTTGGGATGTTGCCTAACTAATTAAATTAGGAAAGGTAATAAAATCACAATAAGTTTTTGGTATTGTTTTTAAAGATTATTTAGTTTTATTAGTCAATTTGTGTTGAAATTATTCTTGTAAAAGAATATTCTTTTAATAATTTAGATAAAATTATATTTGATAAATATTCTCTAAAAACTAATGCATGTTACTTTGTTTGAATGTGGATAGTTACCCTTTAGATTTGCTTACATTTTTTTCTTTATTTTTGTTTTATTTCTATCCAGCTACCCATATATATAAATTTAAATATCTAGCCATTCTTATCAAGACTTCCATGCACATTATTTTAAAAAGCTATTAGAAGATAATGAAGCATATAAAAGTCATTTTGGGAAAATTACATCAATGAGCAAAAATATCCCAAAACACAATTATGATGAAACTTGTTAAGATCAAGGAAGTGACTTCTATTTTGAATTTTATGAAAATAATTATCAACCATATCATCAACAAAAGAGAATTATAAAAATTAGGAATATGGAAATCATAAAAAGATGAAAGATTATGGGGCTTAGATATTTTCAATATCTAATTATATGGCTAAACTTGATGAATTGGTGGGAGACCTGAGGAGAGTTAATGCTCATGAAGATGGAAAGATAGACAAGAGAGAGAGAGAGAGAAGAAGAAGAAGAATAAGAATAAGAATAAGAAGTTGAATAATAATAATAATAATAATAATATGTTATAAATTAGTTTAAGTCTAAATAATCATTTGAAATCCCTTTAGAAAAGGTGTAGGTAGTTGTGAAAAGAAAGTTTGAAGAAGAAATGAATGACATAGCCTCACCTATCCAAGGTAAAGATTAAATGAAAACACAATTTTTATAGCTAGTAAACAAAAAATAGTGATAGAAAATCTAGATGAGGAATTAAAATAAATGGCCTCAACTATTCAAGAAGAAAAAGTGAAGGTGGATTATAAAGCTTTGGTGGTTGAAGTGGAAAAAGTTGATGAGTTGTGTGTGCACGAAATTGAAAAATCCAAGATTTTTTATTTTACCAAGGCTAAGAAAAAAAATTGGATGGAGAGAAATGTAAAACTTAATCTTGTAAATGAATAAAAAAGAGATGATCATTCCTCTATCATTCACAAATGATATTGAAAGTACAAGGAAGAATGAAGTATGGTAGTATACTAAAATTATTGCTTAGATATTAGAGATTTTTGGTGGATATGAAAAAGTTTTAAAATGTCTAGCTATGGACATAAAGCATAACACTATGTGGGGGTCAACCCAAGAATTTTTTATTTTTGTGTGATAAATTATAATATTCTGTGAATAAAAATTACATATACATAAGTATACTTACACTCCCTCCCACATGCAAAAAAATAGCAAATTCAAATTAATTGCTCTTTATATTTTTTTTTCCCAAACCTATGATAATTTTTTAGTGTCGTGACTTTGGTATTATAGAAAGAAAAATCCCATTAGAAGTTACAAGACAAGGTCATAGTTGTTTTCATAGTCATGATTTTGGTGTAATAGAAAAAAAAACATCAAAGAAAATAAATGACAAAGCCGCATCAGTTTCTCAGAGTCATAACTTTTGTGCTACATAAGGAATAGTATTATAGAAGCTATATGTAAAATTATGACTTTGATGCAATACCATGAGCTAGAAGGTACTACTTACTCTAAAGCCATGAATTTTCATTTATATAAGAAAAACAAATATGCAGAGTCATTCAATTATTAAGTTGCTACTATAAATACTTAACCCTAAAATCTCATCCATAATAAAATCTGAATTTCCCAACACCACGATGATCCACCCAAAATCCTTATTGTCTGTTGATTTGATAATGGAAGAATGAAGATCATCAAAGAAAAATATCATAAATATGAGTCATAAGGAGAATAGGAAGAACCAAAGACTTGGTATAGATTTTGAAATTGGGCAAAGATAGTTGGAATCCATACTTTAAAAAAGAGGTTTGTTAGAGAAAGGGATTCATTAAATTCATTCATCCTTTTGTTGATGTTATTGAGAAGTTGAATTGGATATTATTTAGTATGTATACAAATTTCAGTTATAAATGAGTTTTATGTGAATTTGTAGGATAATTAAGGAGAAGACGTGCTATGTGAAAGATATTTGGGTTTGATTTGATAAGAAAATTATTAATAAATTGGTTGGATTTGTTGGGACAAAAGATAGTATAGATTTTAAATCTTTTCATAGGGATAGTGGTGACGTTGAAAGTGTGTATTAATATTTAATGAGGGGAGAACTCATGTAGGTGAGTAAAATTTAGTTCTTGATTGTGATAAATACTATATAAATTATTATCCTAAGGGGTTCATCTCTAGTATGGGAGTCACATCATCACCATGTAAAATGGTGACAATCAATTCTTATGACGTGTGAATGTATTGTAACTTATAAGGTGATAATAGTCATTGTTAATTTCTTTCACTCATATGGTTCCCACTGGTGAAACTCAAAGGAAGTGTATCTTAATTAAGTGAGTGTGATGATAATGGAGGCTTGTGAATAAGAGTATGCATATAAAATAACCACCCATAATGAAATTGTGAATGACTCTCGTATAGAGATGAATTGTTATCTTAGTGGTAAAGTACAGAGTGGATAGCTATGAGGGAACCACTATTGGGAAGGGTTAAATGGTAAAAACCACCTTGTATGTTATTAGAGCAAGGGATCATTGCATCAATACTTTAACCTTTATCCTATGTTTAACATAAAATATTTTAAATGACTTTCTAATATCATATAAATTAAATAAATAAATATTAGACCAAAGATTGTTTAGCAATTTGAATATTCATTATACTAAAAACATGTTATCTCTTATTGAATAGCCAAAATATCAATATAATTCTTATGTGATTGAAATCTAAATGAAAGTCCATTATGTTACTTATATGACTTATACACTTGTAGATCTTAATTAGCAAGATAATCTCATTAACAAGCTTCTGAGGCATTGCCTAATTAATTAAATTAGCTGGGATAACAAAGTCACAAAAATTCCAAGAGTATATAAGCAACACTAAAAAAATTTGAAAGAGAATAAGAGGAGAATTGGATTTCAAGCCAAAAACAACAATAAACTTGCAGAATTGGAAAATTCAAGGTGGATGCAAAGAATATTTGAATGGGTTTAGGATTTGAAACTTACATCATCATTTGGGCATTCATTGAGATTACTTGATTCCACAAGGTGCCTCTCAAAATATCTCACATGAAATCTTCTATAATGGTTTATCTGCGCGTGTGATGAATACATGATTTTATATGGTTTATATAATGGTTTGGATGTTAATTGATATGAATATTATTTAGAACAAAAATTTAGGATTTTCACTATTTCATTGGTTTATTTGTGTCGATCATGGTAGATGATGATAGGTATATCAGGGAAATACTCACATAGATAGTAATCATGAAGTGATACTCCTAATCTTAATGTGTGAGATAAATCTATATATGAAAATAAAAAATTGAGATAAGTTTAATTATTATAATTATGGTGCTTACAAAGCTGCATACATGAATGCACTTATGATCAATCTATTATGTATATTCTAGAAGAACTAACATTGAGGGATGCTTGAGTTAAGTAGAATGTCTAACTTTGGAGTTTCACCATAATGATGGAATAATATACCAACCATAATAGACAATGATAGGTAAGTCACAGAACACACAAGAGGAGATACTTCATGTAGTGGGGATAACCCCGCAAGTCAATTCCTCTTATATGATTTCTATATGTGTGATACTTAACGAAACTAAAAGTACAAATATATTTAATTACCATATCATCTCACATCTTTATGATATTAGGGTCGGAGAATAAAATTATATATTTAAAGTAATTATCAAGGATTTTGACTCATTACCTAAAAGGAATATATATATGTAAACAATCCATGAATAAAATAATATGAGGTTTGGCACTCCATATACTAATTATTTTTAATGATTTAGTGTGTATTTATTATTGTAATTATACATATTTGCGCATCTATTGAAGAGTGTTTCCTAAATATCTATTTTTAAAAATTTGGTGAATATTATGAATCATAGTTATTTTTGGGTAAAATTGATTGACTTGGTAGATTGAAGGTTAAGAGGAGATAAATGATGGAGAGTCGTGACTTTTCCTATATCATGACTTGTGTTCACTATTATAACTTTATTATGTTACCTAATTTTTAGTTAGGGAGTGTCTCAAAAGTATATTGGCAATGATATCTCATCAACAAATATCCCCAAGTATATGAGTCATATAATAAGTAAAGAAGACTTTCATCTAATTATAAATTCCAAAAGAATTGTATATGTAGTTTAGTCAATAGATAGTGAAACAACTTAATTATAATAAAATATATATTTTGGATTGTAGTATTAATCTTAGATCCATAATTTATTCATTTAATTTATATGATGTATGTTCAAATAGCTCAAATTATATTAAGTTTGGATATAGAATAAAGGTTTGGTTATTGACTAATGACACTTTGCCTTAATTGATTATAGGGTGGTTATCACCATTAAGCTTATCCTAAATGGTTATCCCCTCATAGTTATCCCCTTGATGATTTCTTTATAAGTACACTCTTATTCTATGATCTCATGTGTCATAAAGAATATGAATTGACATGGTTTATAAGCATTTCTATTTTTAGCTTCTTAAACATCATACTCATATAATTAACATATATTTCCCTCAAGTTTCACTGGTGGGAACTATATAAGTGAAAGCAACTCAAATGATTGTCACTATCTAATGAATTATAATAACTCACACGCATCCTGAGGACTACCTATCATCATTCTTCTTGATAATGATATAACTCACATACTAGAGGTAAAATTCTTACAAGAATATTCTATATAATGTCTTCCTTAATCAACAACTAGTTCTTCTAAGACACAGTATAAATGATTGGTATGTAAAAGTATTCATATTTTTGACTTATAATCATCATACTCATAGTAATTAATATACCCAATTTTGAGTTTTTATATATTAGTTTATCTTGTACATCATGGTGGAAGGGCTATCACTTTTTTCATATCATATGGATGAGTGAGTCTCATGGTTTACCTATCACCAACTACCATGAAATCTCACACAAACACACCAATAGTCAAAACTCTAATTAAAGTTTTATTTAACCACATATCTTTCAATCTCTAGAACACGTCATAAATCAAAACACAATCATTAATATAAAACTATATTTACATTATAAAAATATATTATATAAACCATAGACCACATGTTATTTAAATATAAATTCATGAATCTACTATGGAGAGGTGGGGTTTGAGAGTTGCACCTCCCCAACTTTAGAGGTTAGCTTATATCTTACATACCTTATTTGCTTGTGAATCTCATAAAAAGTGAAAAAATCACCCCTATGATTTCATAGCTATGCATTGGCTTTTGCTTAATGCATGAAAAAGAATAATAATTTTTCTTGATTTTTCTCTCTTCCTCTTTTATACTCAAACATTTTTGTATTACTTTAAGTATAATGTTTTAACTATTAGAAGAAAATTGTTATTTTGGCATTCATCTTTTAAGCTTGAGATTTTGGCTTTAGAAAATGGGCATGACTCTAGAATGTATCTCGATCTTTCGGTAAAATAAAGTTGTAGTATTGGGCAATGTCAATGACTTGAGCCAAATATATTTATAACACAAAAATCACAACACTAGGAAAAGCTTTGGCTTCATCAATTATCTCTTTCTTCCATCATATGGTTGTGGTGCTAAAAATGGCCATGGCATTATGAATGGCCTCTTATGTGCATAAAATGGCTACAACACTAGGAGTGATCACTATGTTGGGGTTGGTCTTTCTTGATAATCATATAGCTATGCCACTAGAAATGGTCGTGGTATTGGGAATGCCCCTCATGTGCATCATATGATCATGACACTAGGAAATGGCTGAGACACAAAGAATGTTCTTTCATTTGTCTCAAGTACTCACAATGCTATGAATGACTTCAATGCTGGAATTAGAGGTTTCAAACAGGCTAGGCCAGCCCAGTTTTAGGCCGCCCAATCGGGATACCGTGTTGGGCCAAGCACGGCACTATTATGGTACCGTGCCATGCCTGGCCGGGCACGGTTTCTTTAAGACAGGCTCAGCACGACCTGTAGGCACGGCTAATTTTTAATTGTGCTAGGTCATACCCACACGGGCCGGTTTAAAAAATTAAAAAAAAATTAAGATATTTGTTTTTTAATTTTTATGTAATTATAAATTAGATAATGTTTAAAAATTTTTAAATTGTAAATTATAAATTTTTAATAGTTTAAAAGTTTTTATTTTTTTTATGTTATATGTTTTAATTTTGTATTAATTAGATTATTAGAATTAGGATTTATATATGAAATAATAAAATATTAAATAATTAAAACTAAAATAATAATAAAAATTTAAATCGAATGAAAAATGAAATAAAAATAAATAAATATTCAACTTCAAGTTTCAACTTTCAAGCATCATTCACATTTCATAATTCTTAACCAAAAATTAATTAAACACAAAAATTATTAAACACAAATGACAATGCCAAACCAAACCAAATATAATGTAAAAAAAATGAGTACAATACATCGAAATCAAAAAATTAGAATCAGACATAACTTATAAGCATAACATATGTGTCGTAATCCCACAATCATCAATCATCATGCATCAAGTGGCAATGTCATCAATCGTTCATCATTGTATCATTATCATTTTCAATCTCAATATCAAAATCACTATCATATGGATCATCATCAGTAATCCAACTCCTTCACTTTATCTATAGTCCCAGTCCCGACACGACCTTGGATGCCAAAGCTCGAATCTTCCTAATCCTTCATGCATGCTAAAGCCTCAACAATATCTAGATGTAATCTCGATCTCCTATCCGAAATCACATTCACTACAATACAAAAAGCAGACTCTGATAATACTCTCGATACTAGATGAGTCAGTAGATCCCGCGGCATCTTAGATAGCAAGGGAAAGGTGGACTCATATGATTTCCCTCACTATAATATATCAAGATTTTTAAATTCAGAATTTAATAGGATTGAGTAGTAATCAGTATCTAAATACCAATACAGCTCGCTCATATTCAACAATCCACCCTATCATTTCCCCCTCGCTCACTGAATGGAAAAGTCATTGTTTCTGAATATGGTATCCATATTTGTACTCGGAGCCTCACTACTACTACCACCATACCTAGTATCATAGTATGTGAAAAGTTCGGTCAGCTTCTCGTAAATGAACCTTTCAGGTGGGTCTTCCAGGTTCATGCACCAGAAAATGTAAGTCAAAATATTATCTACCCCTTCCACCTTTATCCTAGGATTTATGCAGACAGCCAAACAATAAAGAGATGGAATAGTAGACCAATACTTTAAGTACGTGATTTCTATCTCTACAACTATATTGCTAAGTGTTGGGTCAGCCCGATACTTCCTAAACATCATACTAATATTGCATATGCACCTAAGTGCAATGCAAGTCATAGGAGTATAAACCGACAAACACATGTTTTCCATGTCATAAAAAATCTTTAGGAATTTCATAAATAAAATTTCTGAAGCCCAGTCAGTATCGTCAATAATAAGTTCATCACTCTTACTATTAATATAGTCAGATATCACGTGTTCAAATCCAACACATGACTTCAACATCAGGTAAGTATAATTCCAATGGTGTCTCACATCTGATTGGAATTTCTTCTTCTTGAGATTCATAGGCAAACAGAGACTACCGAATTCTTGTTGTCTATGAGACATGCGAGTATATTTTAGTGAGTTACGTATATTTTCCAAAGCGGAGAAACACACCTTCATCCTCGCTTATAAAATCAAGTTAATCACATGACACATGTATCTGACGTGAAAAATCTTTCCTAGTCCTAATGATCCGTCTCTAATATTCCTAACAAACATATTAATCGTTACTTTATTATTAGCTATATTATCGAATGTAATACTAAAAATTTTATTTTGAATTTTATATTTTCTAAAGATTTTCATCATGCACTCAAAAATAGTTAGGCCATCATGAGAATGGAGAATCTCAAAGAATCCTAAAATTTTTTTATTTAGAGTCCATTTTAAATCTACAAAGTGAGCGATGAGGCATGCATAAGATAAATCATCGTGACTTGTCCAGATATCATACGTCACAGACGCCCCTCCATTATATGCAATGAATTCATTAATTATTATTTATTTTTCTAACTTATAATATTTTAGTATGTCATTCCTAGATGTGGACCTAAGAATCCTACGATAAGCTGGCTGAATGTTTGCATGATACTCACTACCCTTGGATCTTCCAAAAATCTGATCAGAAAACTCATCGTGGTGATAAGTTTGATCATGTCTTCCCTACCCAACTCGCTATTGTATATGAAGGGGGTAAACTTTGAGACTGAACTAGATACAGCTTTAAAAAACCTACCGTTAAGTTAGGTTTACCTAGGATCTAATGTACCATATTTTTTTGGTATATATTTCAGTATGCCTCTTAAGGTGCTCAGTCCCACACACACTCTTACAAGTTAACATTTTTTTACAATATTTGCACAGTGCCTTTTCTTCTTCCTCTCCCCTAAAATATTTATTATTATATTAAAGTGGGTCCAAATTATAGAAGTCCTTCTAGTTTTTTATTTTTTAGATATTTGGGCTGATATGACAGGAGAAACCAAAGTTTCAGCAGCCTCAAACCTTTGGGTAGGATTTTTGTTTTCTAAATTTAAATTAATTTCATTAGTATTTGACTTTTTTTTTGAATTTTTTTTTTTGACACGAAGGTAGACTATAGAGTAGAGAGAGTGTGTGAAATAATAATTATTTTTAAAAATAAAGTTAAGTGTAAGACTTACGAGTTAACTAATTAAAAAAATCAAAAATACCCGTAAAACAGTATAAAGCACGTGCACCACAAATCCAAAGTTCAATCCAAATACCAACCAAAGCCGAGCCTGAGTTGCGAGTCCCAAAAAGCCGAGCTGAAATCCTGAAAGAGAGAATTTTAGGATGAAGATTTGAGACAGAGAATGAGATTTTATGGTTTTTAAAAAACATAAATATTAGGGTGGGGGCAGTTTATAGAATAATAATATGAATTTTTTAAAAAAAAGTTATTTTTGTGATTTTTTTTATTATTTTAATGAATTTTTTGGGGTAGAATTATGTGGGTGTCCTATTTGAATCTAATTCTATATAACCAGCCAAACTCATATCTTTGCTAGTGGATGTGAAATCTAATTCTGAGTGCTTGAATAGTGGCATAGAAGTGGATGTCCTATTCGAATCTCCCTTCTATATAACCAGCCAAACCCATATCTTTGCTAGAATATTTCAAAGTGTCTCTTGTCTTTTATGTTTGGGTCAATTAATAATATAGTGGCCATTTTTGAGTTGCGCAATTATATGATATATAAGAAATGTCAAGGCTAGTGCCAAGGCCATTCTCAGTGTCACGAACACTAGAGACACATGAAACACCATTCTTTGTGCAATGGTAATTGTCTAGTGTCATAGTCATATGATACACATGAGAGGCATTCCCAAATCCATTGCCTTTTTCAGTGTCATGACTATATGATGATCAAGAGAGACCAATGCCATTGTTATGGCTTCTCCCAACATCAAAACCATGTTATGTACATGAAAGGCCATTCAAAATTCCTTGGCTATTCTTAGGATCATGGCCATATGATGGAAAAAAAGACAAATTATAAAGTCATGACTATTCCCAATACCATGACTTTGTGTTATATAAATATTAGACTCAAAATATGGATATTTTCCAAGTAGCACAACCTTTTGTTATAGAAAGATTGTGATATATTCTAAAGTCATGACTATTTTCTAGATTTACAATCTTGAGCTTAAGATATGAATACCAATGTCTTAGCTTTCTTTTGAAAGTAATATAGAAATGTTGAGTATAAAAGACGAAGAGATGAATGCCAATAGGTGTAAATCTTGCACTTCTTAGGGGTGCCAACAACTAAAATATCATATAGCCTAGGGTTTGTGAAACTTTATTTAGTTGATGTATAAATAGTTTTATATTAATAAATGTGCTTTGATTTATACTGTATTATAAAAATTGATGGATGAGTGAATAAATAGAATTTGAATTAAGGCTTTGAATATTGATAAGTTTGTGTGAGTTATCATGGTGAAGAATGATAGATAAACCATAAGTCTTCCTCACCGATATGGTAAGAAGGAAGTGACAACCCTTTTGACTATGATACACAAGATTAACTTATATATCAAACTCGGAAGTTAGGTAAGTTAATCATTACAAGTATGATACTTAAAAAGTTAAAAACAAAGAATACTTTTATATGTCAACCTATTATATATTTCTTAGAAGAATTAGTTTTCAATCAGGGTGGACATTATATAGAATATTCTCATAAGGGTTATGCCTATAGTATGGGAGTCACACCATCACCAAGAAGAATAGTGATGGGTGGTCCTCATGATATATATGAGTTATTTTGATTCATAAGGTGATGACAACCCTTTGAGTTTCTTTCATTCATAGGGTTCCCACTAATAAAGTTTGAGGAAATCATATATTAATTGTTATATATAATACATTTGAAGCTAAAAGTACAAATACTTACAAATTATATCAATTTGTGGTCGTTATATCACATGAGGCAAGTGAATGGGAGTAAATAAATGAAACCACCATCAATGATATTTGATGAGTTGTCTATAAGGTATGAAATTATGAATGACTCTCAAGAAGAAATGATTTATTGTCTTAGTGGTGATGTACTGATCATTCTTCTCGAGAAATTATGAATGAAATTATGAATAACTATGAGGAGATCATTCTTTAGAATGATCTAGATGATGATAATTACCTTATATGTCATCTGGGAAAAGAGTCATTATACAACAACTCAATGTTCATTCTATATTTAAACTCAATATAATTTGAGCTATTAATTAGAACACACATCACATAGATTAAATAAACAAATCATGGATCTAAAATTGATACCAAAATATAAAATATTTATTTTATTAGAATTGCATGGTTTTACTATTGATTGATCGAACTACTAATGCAATCCCTATATGATCAATATCTGAATGAAAGTTCTTTTTACTACTTGTATGACCTATATACTTGTTGATCTTTGTTGAGGAGATACCCTCACCAATAAATATTTGGGACACAACCAAAATAAAAAATTAGGCCACATAATAAAATTACAATAAGTTTTTGGCATCATTTCTGGGGATTAATTAGTTTGATTAGTTAACTAACATCTTTGCTAGGATTAAAAATAAGTAATGGAGAAAAGAGATAATGCAATTGGAAATGAAACAAAATATCAAGAGTGCTTGTAGATAGAGAAAATAGGAAAAATATAGTGTCAATTAAAAAAACATATATTTTATGAAGGAATCCTTTGAGGGTGCTCTAAATTTAACTGAGCAATGAAAATAGATGCTTTGTGACATTCTATGCTACCATTTGAGCACTTAAAATTAGATTTCACCTATAAGGACTATGTTCTTAGGGAAAAATTATGCTGCCACCTCACTCAACACACTAATTTCTACTTTATGTTTATTTCCATATTGTAATATTGAAACCAATGTGTTGTATTGTTTTTAGATGATATTGGAATTTTTAGTATGATAATTTATTTTGTGTTCAAATTACTAAATATTCTTGAGTATTTTAATATTTTTACATAATGTGTAAGCATGAGAATGAGATATTTCTGAATTAATTTATTGAATTTGAAATTTTGTTAGAATTGAATAAATAGTCATGAAATCGCTAGGTTTTTATATGTGTTTGACCAATAGATATATTATGGTGCGTTGACTCTACTATCTCATTAACTCAATCTTTCCACTATACAATATATATTTTAGCTGTAATATTATCATGGAGTAACAACCAAATTTATACCCTAACAATTAAAATGACTATGACATTTATTTCACACAATAGTAACCAAGTATCTCATAAGTACTTAAAGTTATGATCACTTCATAGTATTACAACTTTATCTTTAATATAACTAATTAATCTCAAGTCAAAGAAACAATATTTTTAGAAAGCTATGACTTTTAAGCCAAAGAAAGTTATAGTTACATAGTTAAAACTACTTAGGACTAAGCCACAACAATTATTTAGAGCCACAACTCTTGGACATAAAATGTTATAAAGGGTATTACCTGAGTACGTCCATTCCCTAAGGCCACAACTCTTGTCCTCAAAAGAAGGAAAAGCTATGACTTTTATATTTAGGCTAATTGTTAGCATCATGATCATTTTGCAATGCTTGACCATTTGATATATGAGAGAAATCAAGTCTAGCACCAAGACCATTCCCAACACCACAACCACCCGAGACACATGAATGACCATTCTTTGCACTAGAATCATTTCCCAACACTATGGCCATATGATGCACATTAGAGGTATTTCCAATACTATGACCATTTTTAATGTCATGACTATATAATGATTAAAAGATACCAATGGAAATTCCATAGACACTCTTAGTGTTACAATCATATCATGCACATGAGATATGATTCACAATGTCATGATCATTTTCAAGTATCATGACCATATGATATAAGAGAGAAAGAAATACTAAAATCATGACCATTCCTACTACTATGACATTTGTTATAGAGATATTAGGCCCAAGTCATGGATATTATCTAGTGCCATGATTTTGTGTTATATTAAGATTTAAATACATATAAGAGTTGCAGCCACTTTCTAGAGTTATGACCTTGAGCTTAAGAGATAAGGCCAAAGTAGTGGTTATCATCCAAAATGCATGACTTTCCACTTAAAGTAATATAAAAATGTTTAAGTTAAAAAGAAGAAGAAAAATAAATTGAAAAAAAATCACTTTTTTTCTTCTTATTCCATCTTCAAGCAAAAACTCAATGGATAAATTTTACACTTCCTAAGGGCTCCACAAACAATCAAAGGATGCAAGACATAAGCTAATCCAGAAAGTTGGGGGGCATAACTTTCAAATCTCCTCTCAAGGGTAGATTCTATAATATACTAAAATAAACATAGTCAAAGGTTTCTATTACTTTGTTTGTGTGATGTATAAATGATTTTGCATTAATGAATATGCTTTAATTCATGACATTTTTAAAAATTTATAGATGGATGAATAAATAGAACTTAAATTAGGGTTTTGACTGTTAGTGGATTTGTGCGAGTTATCTTAGTGGATGAAGACCAGCAAACCATGAGGCTCAATCTCATATATGATTGAAAGAAAGTGACAATCTTTCTGATAGTGATGCATGAGATAAACCTAAATGTTATAACTTTAAATTTGTGTATGGTAATTCTTGTATGTATGAAACTTAATGAGCCAAAAACATAGACACTTTTACATGTTAATCCATTGTATATCTCTTAAAAAAATTGGTTCAAAAGTGGGGTGGATCTTATATAGAATATTCTTTTAAGAATCACCTTTAGTGTGGGAGTCCCATCATTACCGAGGAAGAAGGTGAGAAGTAATCATTGAGATATTTATGAGTATATTGTGACTCATAAGATAGTGATAACTTATTTGAGTTTATTTCACTCATATAGTTCCTACCAGTAAAATTTGAGAGAAGTGTATGTTAATTGTATGAGTATGGTACCGACAAAGAGGAATGAGAAAATTCTTACAAACTATATCAATCCTTGGATTCTATGAATTTTGAGGCTAGAGAATAAAGTATATAAATAAAGTAACTATTACGGGTAATTGATAAATTACTTAAAAGGTGTGGATTATAAATGACTCGAAAAGAGATAATTTATATTCTTGGTGGTGATGTGACGAGTGAACAATTATGATGGGACCATCATTTGAGATGGGTTGAATGATGATAACCACTTTATATACTATTAGGACAAAAAGTCATTACATAACAACCCAACCTTTATTATGTATCTAATCCTAATATAGTTTGAGCTATTTGAATATATTTATAAAATAAATTAAATGAATATTTCATAGATCTAAGATTAATATTATAATCCAAAATATCTATAGAATTGAGTTGTCTTACTGTTGATTGACCGACCTACTAATATAATTTCCATGCGATCAATATCTCGATGAAAGTCTTCTTTATTACTTATACAACCCATATACTTGCATATATCTATTGATGAGATACTCTCACCAATGAGCTTATTTAATATTACCTAATTAATACAATTAAGTAGTATAACAAAGTGATAACAAGTTTTTGGTACCACTTTAATTATTATGAGATAAGTATAGCTACGACTCCAAGATAATATAGTAGACACAAATAATATATTAGATAATAGAAGGATTATGCTAATGAGATGATAGATTTATGTTATATAAAGATTCCTATGTCTAATTATGTAGCATTTCGACTAAGAATAGATATTGCAACTAAGTAATACTTTCTAATCTACTCATTAGCCAAATGCCTCTAAAAACCTTTTGATTTTATGACTATCTATCAAAATTTACCAAAAATCCAAAGTCATAAAATTAATTCATAAATATCACATTTCTACAACTCTTGAGGAAAAGAGTCATGTATTACCTTAGGGAATGATCGTATCCAAGTAATGCTCTTTATAATATTTCATGTCCAAATGTAATAACTCTGAATAATTCATATAGTTTTAACCTGAGTATTTTTGGCTTAGTTACTTTCCATAACTCAAAAGTCATGGCTTTGTAAAAAGACATTAGCTTTAATTTAAGACTTCCAAACAATATTAAAGATAAAGTCATAATGTTAGAAAATAACTAAGACTTTAGCACTTTTGAGGTATTTGGTTACTTTGATATGAAATTAATATTACAATTATTTTAATTATTCTGATATAATTATGACTACGACTCTATGATAATATCATAGATGCAAAGAATGTGTTATATAGTTGAAGAATTATGCTAATGAAGTGGTAGATTCATAACATATAAATATTACCACAACAAATTAGGTTGAGTATCAACTAAGAATAAACTCTAAAACTATGTGATGCTCCATAATCTACCCATCAACCAAACACCTCCAAAATCTATCAATTTCATGACAATTCATCAAAATTTACTAAAACTCCAAATCCATGAAATTAATCTCATTCCCATGCTTACACATCATCAAAAAAATATTTAAATACAGATCAAAATTCTAGGACTAAGCTGATAATTCAATACTTAAAATAAAATCAATCAAAAGATTATGTTTAGTTGATCTTTTGAAGAAAATTCTAAAAAAAAAACTTAAGTAGCTGAGGGAGAAGAATGAATGAGTAAAATATTATTTGGAAAAATATGAGATGAAAATAAGCAAGAATATCCCAAACCATTAATATGAGAAGATTTATTATGCACTAAGTAGTAACTTCTATCATACACCTTATGGCAACCATAATCAACACTATTATTAACTAGAATAAAGTTATTGAGAGTGAAGATATGGAAGCCACGAGGGAAAATATTTTATGAGTCTCAACTATTACCCAAATCTTTATTCACAAATATGCTCTACCAAATGGTAATTGAGGTGAGAAAATAAAATCCCACTATGGAAGATAGGAAGAGATGATGAGGTGAGAGAGATAATATCACTAACTTGGTTATGTTTGAAGAAAGTTATACATCAAAAGTTTTAATGAATGATATAGAAGAAATAGAGGAAGTCAAAAAATATGATGAAAGTGCTGTAGTAGAAGTATCAATGGATAATATAGCGATACTTATGGTTGAATCTATAAGAGAAAATTAAAATATAGCCTCAATCATTCAAAATGAAGTTTGGTTATATTTCATATGCTCATTTTTATAACCGACTCTCCATATCTCGATGATCATTCTAAAGAGAAAGATCTTGCTATACTCCTTCCCCATTGGTTACCAATTTGATCTAGGGAAGATTTTGAAGAAATTGATTCTTGGGGTTCTCGAGAATGTATTTTCTAGCCAACTAATTTACTCTTCCCTTATTAATTTGGTATGTCTAGATGAGAAAATTTCCATGGATAAACATATTGATGTGATGTGTCCAATGATGTCTCCCCTAACATTGTCGAGTATTAAAAGGGGAATCGAAAGAGATAGAAAGGGAAATAAGTTGATGCATGAAGGAGAAGAACTAGTAGAAATTTGGGAAGAAGGTCCATCCTTCACTAGAATTAACATGCAAGAGATGAAAAGGAGGGGAGGAAAGCATGAATGTGAGCTAACCTACATTGAGCATTCCTTAGCTACACATGGAGGCATGTTTGTTGATGTATCATTTATTTTTTTTTAAAAAATGTGCAATGAGATGCCAAAAGAAATAAGGAAGAAGTAAAAAAATGAGATCAAATCCTTATGCAAAATAATTGTGAAAGAAGTCAAAAAATATGATGCAATATGAGAAAAGTATCTCAATAAAAAAGAAATATCTTTTATGGAAAAGTAAAAAAAGTGTGAAGATGGGATCTACAAACTCTTGGAGGAAGGGAAGAGATACATTTAGATAGTGATGTATCATTTGAGATACTATATAAGACCATCATGTCAAACTGAAAGAGAGCAATGGAGAAAAGAGATGATACAAATAAAAATAAAACCAAATATTGGGAGTACTAGTGGATATAGGAAATAAGAAAATATAGTGCAAATCAAAAGGACTTATATTTAGAGATGAAATTCTTTAAGGGTGTACTAAATTCAATTGGTAGAACTCCATCATAAAAAAAGTGAATACAATATCTAAATTCAATATCTAAATACAATATCTAAAAAAGTGGATACATTTAGAGATGAAATAATAAAAAAGTGGATACAATATCATTGATAGAATGTCACAAAGCACCTCTTATCTTTGCCATATCAAATTCAATGCATCCTCAAAGAATTCCATCATAAAATACAAGTCCTTTTGATTTGTATTATATTTTCTTATTTCCTCTATCTACTAGTACTCTTGATATTTCAGTTCTTTTTTATTTGAATCTTCTTTTTTCTCCATTGATTTCTTACAATCCCCAAGGGTGACACTAGTTAAACCATTATAACTAATCAATTCCTAGAAATGGTATCAAAATTTTATTACAACTTTATTATACTACCTAATTTTTTGGTTAGATAGTATCTCAAAAACTCATTGGTATCTGTATCTCATCATAAAAAATTTTTAAGTATACAAATCAAATAAGTAGAAAATTAGACTTTGGTTTAGATATTGATCTCATTTAGATTGTATCAATAATTTGTTCAATCAACATGGATACAAATCAATTCTAGTAAAATAGATATTTTAGTTTGTGGTAATCTTCAATCCATGATTTGTTCATTTAATTTATGTGATGTGTTTTAAAATAGCTTGAATTATATTGGGGATAGATATAGAATGCAGATTAGTTGTTGTGTAATAATTCTTTATTCTAATGGTATAAAAGGTAGTTATCATCATTGAGCTCATTTTAAATGGTGGTCCCTCATAGTTTTTCCTCTTGATACATCACTACCAAAATAAAAAATCATTTCTGCCCAAGAATTATTTACAATCTCGTATATTTTAGGTAACTCATCAACTATCATTGATGGTTATTTTTTATGTACACAGTACACTCTTATTCTTTGGTCTCGAGTGTCATAAAGACTAATAATTAACATAGCTTAAAAATATTTATACTTACATATTTATAAGCACTATACTCATATAATTAATATATGCTTCCCTCATGTTTCACTTGTGGGAATTATAAAAGTTAAAATAGCTTAGGGGTTGTCTCCACCTTATGAGTCACAATAACGCATGCACATCTTGAAGATTATTTATCATCAACCCTCTTGATTATAATGCGACTTTCACACTAAAGGTAAAACTCTTAGGTTAATATTATATATAATATCCAACCCAATCAAGAATTAGTTCTTCTAAGAAATATAAAATTGATTAGCAAGTACAAGTGTCGGTGCTTATAGCTTCATAAATATCATACTTATAATGATTAGCATACTTAAACTTTAGTTTTATTATATATGTTTTTCTCATACATCATGATTGGAAGGACTATCACTTTCTTCCTACCATATGTAGAAGGGAGTCTCATGGTTTACTTGTTATTGACCATCATGACAACTCGTACAAATTTACCAATAGATAAAACTCTAATTCAAGTTATTGGTAATCATCCATCCATCAATTTACATTACACATAATAAATCAAAATATATTCATTAATATAAAGCCATTTATCCATTAGATAAATAAAGTTGCATAAACCCTAAACCACATGCTATTTGATATAAATTCTCAAATCTACCTTTGAGGGGAGTTTGAGAGTCGTGTCTCAAACTCAAGAGATTAGCTTATGTCTTGTGTTCTTTCATGCTTGTGCATCCCATAGGGAGTATGAAAATCACATCAAAGGTTTTGTAGTTATGTCTTGCCTTTTGATTAGTGCATGGAAGATGATGAAGAATAGTGATTTTTCTTGATTTCTCTCTCTTCTTATTTTATTTTCATACATTTCTATATTACTTAAAAATAGAGTCATTGCTTTCTAAAAAAAGCCACCATTTTGGCCTTCATCTCTTAAAGTCAAGATCATGAATCTAAAAAGTGGTTGTGACTCTAAAATATATTTTAATCTTTCTATAATACAATGTCATGGTATTAGGAAATGTTTGTAACTTATAGCTAATATCTTTATAATACAAAGTCACGATACTAGGAATGATTATAGATTAAGTATTTGTCTCTCTCTTCCATCATATGATCATGATGGTGGGAATGGTCATATCATTGTGAATGACCTCTCGTGTACATAATATGGTCATGCCATAAACAATGATCTTTCATATGTCTCAAGTGGTTGCGGCCCTCAGAATTGCCATTGCACTAAATTTGACTTCTTTCATATATCATGTGGCCATTGTGCTATAATATTATCATGGCACTAGTAATTACTTACAATATAAAAGTCATGGTTTTTCTTTCTCTTAAGAACAAGAGTCGTAGCCTTAGAGAATGAATGTACTCGAGTAATGCCCTCTATAACATTTTGTGTCCAAAAGTTACATCTCTAAATAATTATCATATGACATTGACCTGAGTAGTTTTGGCTCTATAACTTTTTATAGCTCAAAATTCATGACTTTGTAAAAAAAAATCATTACTCTAGCTTGAGACTATCGGTAATATTAAAGATAAAGTTGTACAAAAAAATAGTTGACTTTTTACACTATCAATGTACTTAATTACTACTACATAAAATTAATAGCATAGTCATTTAAATTGATATGAGATAAGTATGGCTGTGATTTTATGATAATATTACATTTATAAAGAATGTGTTGCATAGTATAAATATTATGCTAATGAGGTGGTAGAGTCATAATATACAAAGCTTGTCATGACTAATTAGGAAAAATTTTGACTAGGAATACATATCAAAATTATTCATTGCTCTATAATTTATCCATCAGCCAAATACATCCAAAAACCTATTGATTTCATGAATATTCATCAAAATTCACCAAACCTTTAATGTCATGAAATTGATCTATAAATGTCTTATCCACATGCTTACACATCATCTAAAAATATCAAAATACTCAAGAATATTCATAAATTTAAACACCTAACATACACCTTCCATATCTTACTAAGTAATTATAGCATCCTATATTGGATATGGTATTATTTAAAACTAAAATTTAGAGTTGATACTATTTCATAAGGTTATGTGTCTATCATGGTCAATAGTGGTATATATGTAACAGGATACACTCACATGGTAGATAAGAATAAAATGATAATCATTCTAATCATAATATATGAAATAAACATATGTATGAAAACTCAAGATTGAGATAAGTTTAATCATTGCAAGTATAGTACTTATGAAACTGAATGCATGGATACACTTATGATTAATTCATTATGCATATTCTAGAAGAATTAATATCGAGTTGTGTGAGGTTTAAATAGAATATATTACCTTGAAGTTTCACCATAGTGTGGGAGTCATATGTCAACCATGTAGATGGTGACAAGTAACTCACGGAGCACATGCAAGAAGGGATACTTTATATAGTGATGATAGCTCTGTAAGTCAATTCCTCCTGTATAATTTCTATAAGTATGATTCATGAGAAGACATATGTTAATTATTATGAGTATGACACTTAAAAAACCAAAAAGCCTAAGTACTTTTTTTATTACATTATCTCACATATGTATGATATTAGTGGGTCATAGAATAGAAGTCCATATTTAAAAATATCATCTAGGATAGTTAATACATGCCTAAAAGGAGTAGATATGCAAATGACCAATGAATGGAATAATATATGATTTTGGTAGTGTCATACAAAGATGAGAACTATACGGAGATCATCCTTGGCAGTGATATCCAAAGAATGATAGTCACCTTATATGTCAATAGGGCATTGAGGCATTATTGCACTAATTTATCATTATTCCAATAATCAAATACAAAATTGACCAAATACTGGGGAAGCATCATCTTACTTAAGGATATGAGTCTACCCTAGAGTATTAGTATCCTTCTAAAACCTCAAGTCTATCTTTTCAACTAAAATAGCTATTAGTTAACTTTTGGTTGATTGAACTACCTATGCAATTACTATGAGATTGATATCTAGATTTATATCTATTTACTACTTGTGTGACTCATATACTTGCAAGGCTATGTTGAATGAGAGACAATCACCCATTGAGATTTTGGGATTGTGTCAATATATGATAAGTTTTGGGACCCTTGCAAAGACATAATAAGTTTTTAGTACCAATGTAAGGATTATTTGATTGTAATTTGATTAGTTAACTTGAGCTAACTTAACCATCCTTGCAAAAAGATAGTTCTATTTCTAATTGTTTGAATATAGGTATTTCTTTGTGTTGGAAATGTATTTGCTTTTTTTTTTCTTTTTGTTTGTTTTGTAGCCAATACACCTACATGAACACAAATTCTAATACTAAGTTAATATATATGGACTCAAAAATTGATAAAATAATGAAAGCACTACTGAGACAAGGTATTGAGAAAGAGCATATGGAAGGAACTACAACAATAGAGGCCACCAAAGTGGTGAATGACAACTTATCCAACAGCTCAATCATAGCCATACCTTAGGGAAGTATTGGTGGCTAACTATGATTGATAGTTATTTTATAATTCGGATGCAACATATGCAAGTAAATTATTTTGAGTTAAAGTTGAGTTTGATATTTATGGTGAAACAACATCAATATAGTGAAAGAAATTCAAAAGATCTAAATTGTCATATCACAAGCTTCTTGGATTTTTGTATCATGATGAAGATGAATGAAGTTAGCCCAATTGTGATATGATTATGAATTTTTCTATTTTCTCTGAGAGATAAAACTTATAATGAGTTCTAGTGCTTATCTTGAGATTTGGTTGAGAGTTGGGATGAACTTATCCCAACCTTTCTCACCAAGTTTATCCTGTCTCAAATCACATCTCAACTACAAGGAGAGATAAGTAAATTTCAACAAGAGTAGTTGAAGATATTATATGATGATTGAAGCTGATTCAAAGAGCTTTTGTTAATATGCCCATAATACAAATTTGAATTTTTGTTCTAAGCTTGTACTTTCTATAATGGATTAAACTATATGATAATGTACATAATCAATATAGTAACTAGTGATTCTATAATGAATAAGTCACATGGAGAAGCATATTATTTATTTGAAAAGTTAGCAAATTATAATTACCAAACTCAAAATGACTGAGTATTTGGAAAAAATCAAAACTAAGTATTGGAGTCCGACAAATTGACCACCATGGAAGCCAATATGGACTTATGTTTCAAAAATAAATTAGATCTAAAAAGGATAACTAGTTGATTATGGAACAAAAATCTATTTCACAAAAGTAGCAAATAGTAAATTTTGATCATGTATATCAAGTGGAAGAAGCTAATATTTTGAAAAACGAATGGTATATATTCTGACCCAATAATAATGGCCCATATACTATAATCTGAATGTGAGAAATCACAAACATCTATCATATGAGAGTTATGGGAATGTACTATAGATAATGTGCCTATTTCAAATGATTTTTGAGAATAACTCAATGAGTTATCAAATACAAGGAGTTTAAGCTCTAATTACAACTATCTAAAATGAGTAGAAAATATGTCACTTGAAGATGATATATTTTCCTTACTCAGAGATAGAGAAAATAAATAATTTTCAAGATAACTAGATAGAATGGATCAAAATGAGGCGAGAACACATGAATGTATTAATAAAAGATCATTGAGAATCAACTTAGATAATTAGTACAATTGATGATGAAGAAAAGATTGATTGGTCTACCTAGTAATACCGAGGAAAAAATAAAAAATTACTTATCAATTCTACTTAGAAGTGATAAAGAATTAGAGAGGCAACAAAAAGAAATGAAAATTAAAAGGGGAACTAAAATAGAAGAAGAAGTTGTGAATGAATAAATCATAATCCTTTTCAGAGTTGTGACACAATCCAGTGCCATGGAATAAAATTCCAAGACATTTTCCAAAGTTATAGCATCCATAGAACCTACTACCAAACTCATGCTCCTAGCCATAACAAATGAAGAAGTAAAAAATAAGAATAAAATACAAATTACCCAAAGTAATAATTAGAAGGATGTTCAAGAGAAAGACGATGAAAATAGTAAATATTTCTCTCCTAATCTTTCTTTTCCACATTATTTTAGAAAGGGAGAAGATGGATGAGTAATTTGAGAGATTTTTCAACGTGTTCTAAAAGTTGGAATTCAGTATTCTATTTTTCGAAGCCTTATCTTAGAGGCATGATTATGTGAAATTCATGAGGAATATAATGAGTACCAAGAGAAATTTAGAAACTTATGAAATGGTGAATATGATGGAGAAATGTAACACTATCATCTAGTATAAACATCCAATAAGGTTGAAGGATTCAAGAAGTTTTACAATTCTAATCATTATTACAAAGCACGCTTTCTAGAAGGTACTATGTGACTTGGGATCAAATGTGAATTTAATGTCATTGTCCATAGTATGAAAGTTAAACTTAGTCAATATTACTCCAACTGCTTTCTTCCTTCAAATGGTCATTTTAGCTATTCAATAGCTTTTAGTTGATGTTAAGTAAGAATTAAGAATTTACACTTCATGTGGGTAAATAACAAGTAAAGTTCAGCCTTAACAAAAGTCTAGAGAATCTAGACTATGATAAGTAAAATTTGTTGGAGAATCAATAACCTCCTACAAACTAAGATGAGACAAAAGGTGGGCTTCATATGAAAAAAAAATTGTTGAAGATTGTTAACCCAGAGAAAATAAAGAAGATGACATAGTAGATTAACTATAGATTAAAGAAAATTGTTGAAGTGAGAATGAAATAGAAAGTTACGATGAATTCACAATATTCTTCAACTTCATAAATTCTAGAGAATCTATTAGACCACTCAGATGATGCGAAGAAAGAGGAGAAATAATAAAATTTTCAATTCAAAAATATGAATAAATTATTGAGATTTTTTCAAGATTACAAAAGAAGTATAAGCAAAGAAAATTCAATAACTAATAGTTGATTCACAAGAAGATTAAGACAAGGCTGAGACAACAAAATAGAATATCCAAAGGCATATGATTATGAAATATTATATATAGTTATATATGAGTATACATATTATTATAAATAGTTATATATAGTTAAATATATAGTTATATAGTTATATATATAGTTATATGTGTTATATATAGTTATACATATAGTGATAAATAGCTAAGCATATAGTTATATAAAGTTGTACAAATACTTATATATAGTTATATAAATATATAATTAAATACAATTATATGTAGTTACATGATGTAATACATATATATAATTATAAATATGGTTACATATAGTTACACTTATAGTTATACATGTATAGTTATATACATAATTATATATATGTATACATATAGTTATTAAAGTTATACGTACAGTTAAAAACTAATATATATATAGTTATATGTTTTTATATAAATATAATTATACATATAGTTATATATAGTTACATATATATAATTGCACATATAGTTATAAATATGGTTTTGCATATTGTTAAATATATAGTTATGCATATCATTGTATAAAGTTACACATAATTATTTATAGTTATACATATCATTAAATATATTTAAATACAGTAATTACTTGTTATACATATAGTATACATAGTTATAAATATAGTTACATATAGGTTACATATATTGAGTTTTATATATAGTTATACATATAATTATAAATAGTTATTTATATAGTTAAATACATAGTGATATGTTATACATATTATTTTAAATATAGTTACATGTAGTTATACATATAGTTGTATATAGTTAGGCATATAATTGTATAATGTTATTCATATAGTAATCTATAGTTGTACACATAATTAAATATAATTATATATAGTTATATATTATTTTATATATAGTATATATAGTTATAAATATAGTTACATATTTTTATATAGAATTATATATAGTTTTACATATAGTTATAAATAGTTATATATATTTAAACATATAATACATATAGTATAAATATAGTTAAACATATTATACATATAATACATATAATTCATATAGTATAAATATAGTTACATATAGTTATATAGAGTTACATATAGGTATACATATATTTAATTACAAATAGTTATATGTAGTTATATATAGTTATAAATATATTATTATGTATGTATAAATAATTATGTATAGTTATGTATATATAGTTATATATAGTTTTATATATAGTTATAAATATCATTAAATATATTATGTATGGTTATTAATATAGTTGGGTATAATTATAAATAATTATGTATGTATAAATATATACTTATAAATATAGTTACATATATTTATAAATAGTTATATATGTATAAATATATAGTTATATATAGATATATATGGTCATATTTAAATAGTTATATATAGATATAGATATATATATATATATATATATATATATATATAGTTTATCTAAATAATTATATATAGTATATATAGTTATATATAGTTATGCATATAATTATAAATAGTTATCCATATAGTTTTGTATAGTTATACATATAGGTAAACATAATTATATATCATTATATGTTATTATACATATAATGTATATAGTTATATATAGTTATGAATAGTTACATATATATAACTATATAGTTATATATAGTTATTTTTAAATAGTTATATAGTTATATATAAATAGTTATACATAGTTATATAAAAAATTTATATATATAGTTATATATAATTATATATAGTTATATATAGTTATATATAGTAACTTAGAGTTATATATAGGTACATATAGTTATATATAGTTATATATAGTTGTATATAATTTTATATAGTTATATACATTTATATATAGTTTTATATATATAGTTATATATAGTTATATGTAGTTATATATAGTAATAGATAGTTATATATAGTTATTTATAAGTATATATAGTTATATATAGTTACATATTATTATATTATAGTTACATATAGTTATATATAGTTATATATAATTATACATATAGTTACATATAGTTATATATAATTAGGCACATAAGTATATATGGTTATACCATATAGTTAAGTGCAATCATATATAGTTATATGTTATTATAAATATGGTGTATATATAGTTATACAAATAATTACATATAGTTATGCAAATAGTTATAAGTAATTATATATAGTTAAACATATATCATCTATGTAGTTATATAGATATAGTTATGTAGAGTTATATATAGCTATAAAAATTTGCATAAATAGTTTTATATGGTGAAATATATAGTTATATATAGTTATACAAATAATTATACAAAGAGCTATATATATAATTATAAATAAAGTTAAATAGAAGGGGGAATTGTGTTTTGGGGTACTCCCCCTAAAATATTTTAAAAATAGAAACTATTCTTTTAACTCCAACGGGGATGGCATCGGGGTTGCCAAAATGGCATCCATGAAATTGGGGTGCCATAAATGGCAACCTTGGAGAGATAAAATAGAATATGCAAAATAGCAGTTAGTTTATCTTACATATCAACATATATATTTAACGGATATATTTAAATTTATTTTATAAAATTGAATGGAATGCTACTAGACACTTCAATTCCATCCGCTTTTTTTTTGAATGCGCTACTGCACAGTTTCCTTCCTACAATCCAAAAAAATCAAAAAGAAATTATTTCTTGCATTCAATCCTTGCATTCTTCCATTAAACTGCCGGAAGAGAAATAATTCCAAAAAAAAAGGTTTTGCCTTTTCTTTTATTTTATATTTTGATTTTAAAATTACAGTAGATAATTTCCTATTTTTTAAAATTGTTTATAATTTTAATTTTAGATAGATTCAATTGAATGTTTTATAAATTGCTCATTTTATAAATTGATTAGAATATTTTTTTTGTAGATGAATTTGCAATATCATAGTTCATTAACTGATTTGCTAATGAACGAGACCGATATATTATGATGATATTATTATTCAGAGCAATCCATTAGATTTGGCACCAGTACAAAATAAAGTCGTCCCAAATATGAGAAAATTACAAAGGACAAAGAACTTCTCTATAGAAGAAGATAAATTAATTGTGTCTGCATGGCTTAATATGAGCAAAGATTCAATTACCGGGAATCAATAACAAAATGGTGCATTCTAGCAAAGAATGTCACAATACTTAGAACTTAATAGAGGTAATAACAAAAGGTATTCCCAACCCCCTATTAATAGTTGTTGGACTGATATAAATGCAAAATGCAATAAATTTGTCGGTTTTCATAATCAAATAGAAAAACTATGACAAAGTGGACATACCGAGCAAAATAATGTAAGATTTATATTTTTTAATTTAGACACTAGCAAGATTTGATATCTTAACAATTTATTGAATTATTTCAAATGGTTTTAGGTTGATGAAGCGAAAGAAATATTTGCTAAGATAATTGAAAAATCATTTCAATACAAGCATTGTTGGAATATATTGAAAATGGAGTGGAAATGAAATGATAATTTGACCAGCAATAAGAGATCAAAAACTCATTTAACTAGTAGTCCTGCTGAATCAACTCATGTTGAATCCAGCTATTCAACTCCATATTTAGGGGACAGTACCGAACCATCGTCCTTTCCCAACTTCAATAGGCCATTGGGCAAAAAAGCTTTGAAGATAAAACTTAAAAACAAAGATAAACAAATTGATGTTGCAAGATCACTAGATTATCATCACTAGAATGAAAAAATATAAATTGAACGACAAAAAATTGAGTGACATGAAAAGATTTATGCTCAACAGGAGATAGCATTGGAGCAATATCGCAAATAGTTAGAACTTGAAGAAAAATACGTGCAAGAAATCAAATACAAAATGAGATGAAAAATGGAAACCGATACTACTAGCATGGATAAAATTTCTGCAACATATTTGAATAACTTGAAGATGAAAGTTATGAAAAAACAATGTTTTATTTTTTTAGTCATTATTTAATATGTTTTAAATTGGAATTTAAAAGATAATTTTAAATAAAAATATATTAAAGTATTAAATTGGCATCTGATTATGGCACCTACCATTGGAGCAAAAAAAAAATTAAGGTGCCAAAACACTATTCAAGGTGCCAATATGATAATTGCCACCCCATATTTGGCAACTCCCATTGGAGTTGCTCTTATATGTTTATTATACACAAAATTAGAAATATAGTACATATATTTACTATTAGGATTTTGCTCATACTCTTGAAGCTAGGATAATTTTTAATTATCACGACTCTAGAATATGAAGTCACAACATGAATAAGTCACAACAAGTTTTATGTTGTTGTGACTAGAAGTCTCATCAAGATGTAACCATATTATGTGGATTCACAACATGAATGAAGTTGTAAAATAGTTTATGTTGTTGAGATATAAAATATTAAGGATTCGTGTAGTGACCATATTTTATCGTATTGTAACATGAATGAAGTTGCAACAAAATTTTTGTTTTTGCGACAAAAATATACTTTGGTATTATGATATGAATGAAGTTATAGTATTATTCTTTGGTGTGATGATATGTTTTGACTTAGAATGAAGTTGCAACATGATTTATGTTATTGTAACTAGTTACCTAAGGATTCAAGTAACAACATGTTCTTTGGTATCACAACATGAATGAATTTGTAATAGGTTATGTTTTGTCATGAATTTGAACTTTAGTTAGATCTTTTTTATTTATTATATAAAGGCTTGTAAATAAAATATACAAAGGTGCAATGAGATAGTTACTTCACTATTATGGAAATGTAACTAATACTCTACTGCAAACTATGAATAATTAAAAAGGAAATTTTTGTCTCATCTCTTATTCTCTCTTCTCTCACTAATCTTCTCCTCTAGTGCAAGAGTGATTATTCTATTAGTTCTTTCATTATGAGATGTGTGCTTCTTCTATGCGAGTTTTATTTGTGTTGGATTATCACTCATCAAAATCCTTAAACCCTATCACTATGATTGCTAATATTTGGTATCAAAGGGATGTTGTGTTAGTTATCTCAAATCCAACACTTGGTATTAGAGTGATTTATTTAGTACCTAGAGTTCTAACATTTGGTATAGAGCCTAGATGAGATCTTTGTTTGGTTTAGATCATGGAAAGTTAATAGATATCTAGGTTTGAGATCAAGAAGTTTGTTGGTATGACTTCAATTTATGGAAGATTAAGATATAAGATTTATTTTTTGATGGGGATTACTAGTCTATGATGATAGATCCAAAGCTAATAGTGATAAATTAGAAATCAAAGACCTCATATGTTGATATTTTTAATTAGGATATGGTAGGTTAGAGCGCCTAAGTTTTGATTCTGTTGGGCAATTGCACTTCCACGGTAGTGATATTAAGATACAGAAAACAACACGAACAACAGAAAAACAAACAATATATATCCAATCCAGCAATCCAACCACGGCAGAATAAAAAATGAGAAATAAAACACCAGAAATAACGTGGTTCGCTAGTCGCTCAGTACGACTAGCTATATCCACCAGTAAACGCTTATGTGTTATAGATTAACCCAACAAAAAAGATCGTCTTACAGTATGCAGCACAGAGCAGTCGTGATAAATCGTGCAGAGAGAGAGAGAAGAAGGCAATGAACAGTTCCCCGGTCCAAAAACAATAACCCGAAATTAAAAATTACAAAACATTTTATAATAAAAATTCTTTCGGTTCATTTAACCAGAGCAAGTCGGATCATGGGATGGGCCAGGCTCTGCTCCAAAAATTTCGGCCCGCTAACCGGACAGTAGGACCTCCGTTATTGTGTAACTACTGTATCTCCGACCTCTTAATATTTCCTTTCATACACTTACATGAAAATATTAAAATATAAATATTTGATTATACAAACAGATTATCAAAAACAAATTACATATACAACAGACTCGACTATATTTAGTAGATGAGATCTTGGTGAATATTTTGGTTGAGATAATGATCAAATCTTCATGGAGGAAACTTGAAATGCTATATCAGAGTATGTCATTGGTCAACAATTTAATTTTTAGCAAAAAATATTATAAGTTGCACATGGAGAAGGTTGCCACTTTTATCTCACATCTACATGAATTTCAGACACTAGTCAGCTAATTATTATCTATTAGTTATGAGATCAATAATAATAATAATAATAATACTACTACTCTCCTCTTTTCACTATCTGATTTATTTGATAATTTGATTATCACCATTGGTAGTGATATAATAGTGTTATCCCATTAGATACTAGTAACAACTTTATTATTAGAGTATATGAGGAAGAAAAGCATGATGAAATACCTTAAGGATGTATTGTATTTGAGAGGGAGGATTGAAGACTATAGGTTGAACTAGTCTAGAATTAAGTCCAAATAAAAAGGAAGAACAAAGAGCATGGATAACTATTTTATGTGAAATAATAAATATTCTAGTATATTTGGATAGTTTTTGATGATGTTTAAGTATGAAAATATATGATAATTAGAATGATTTCATGAAATTGGAGTTTGATATATTATGATGAATAGTAGTAAAATCATTATATATTTAGAGATGATTAACAACTTGGTGATAGTTTTATTGAGTAGTTTTGGTATTAATTTTTGGTTGAAAATTTATACAATTAGTCTCATCAATTTTTATATACCATAACTCTACTACCTAATTAGCATAATATGTTCATTGTGTAACATATTTTTTTTGGTTGAGATATTATCTTGGAGTCTCAACCAAACTTATCTTATAATATTTAAATAGCTATAACATTAAATTCATACTAGTGTAACTAAGTACCCCCCTAGTACTAAAAGTTACAGTCATTTTTTAACACTGACTTTATCTTTGTCAAGGCTCAATATTCCTAAGTCCAAAGTCATAGCTATTTTTTAGTACATTGACTCTTGGCTATAGAGAGTTGCAGAGGATAATACTCAAGTCGTGATCATTTTTAAAGTTGACTTTTTATATTCAAGAGAAGGCAAAGCCTTGACCATGTCTTAGTGTCACAACTTTGATATAAAGGCTATTACAAAAGTCATGGCCACTTTATAGTGCCATAACTTTTGGGGTATCAAGAGTTTAGGGAGCATTAAAAAGCCATAGACACTTCCTAATGTCACATCAAAGTTGTGGTATCATTGCAAAGCCATAACTTTCTGCTTAGAAAATGCCTAAACTTCACACGTATAGAAGAAAAAAAAAGAGGGAATCTGATATAAATGTCATAAATAATCAATCATCCCCATCTCTGAGCACTGGAATAATATTGGGTGTAAATTTTATACTTCCTATATATTCTCAAGCAAGCAAGTATTGCAAGTAAAAGGTTAACCCTATAGTTGGGGAGCACAATCTTCAACCCCTATAGTAAATTGCTATAAGATGACTATCATTGGGATGAGCTCAATGATAATAAGCACCTTGTATGTCATTAGGGAAAATAAGCATTCTAACTATAATTCAATCTTCATTTTATATACAAACTTAATATGAACTAAGCTATTTAAATATGTATCAATAAAATTGAAATGAACAAACCCTATGATCTAAGATTCTTACCAAAATCCCATATTATCTTCTCAAATAGATTAGTATTATCTCATTGTTGTTTGACTAAACTACTAACACAATCTCTATAAGATCAATATATGAATAAAAGTTCTCTTTACTACTTATATATATATCATCTTTTTATAGATCTTTTTTGGTGAAAGATCTTCACCAATAAGTTTTTAGGACACTATCAAATTAATAAAATTAGGTAGTGTCCCAAAAGTTTGTTGGTTAGAATCTTTTATCAATAAAGATTCACAAGTATATGTATTATACAAGTAGTAAATATAACTTTCATCTTGATATTAATCTTATATAAATTATATCAATAGTTCGGTCAACCAACTACGAGACAATACTACTCTAATCAATAAGATAATTTAGGAATTTTGTAAGAATCTTAGACCCTAGGAGTTGTTCATTTTAATTTGTATGGTGCATATCTAAATAGTTTAGTTCGTGTTGAATTTGAATATAGAATGAAGGATAAATTATTATTAGAATTCTTTTTTACCTTATCGGCTTACAAGGTGGTTATCATCGTTAGACTCATTTTATTAATGGTTCTTTCATAGTTATTCTCTTTGTACTTTACTACCTAAAAAATATATCATCTATGCTCGATAGTCATTCACAAGTTTATATCTTTTTGATAACTCGTAAACTATCCTTGATGATTATTTCATAGATACATTCTTATTCTCTAGTATTAAGTACCATAAAGACTAAAACTAAAGTGATTTATAATCATTTGTACTTTCAGCATTGTAAATATCATACTCACTCAATTAACATATGCTTCTCTCAAATCTCATTATTAGGAACCAAATGAGTGAAAGTAGCTCAAAGGATTGTTACCATCTTGTAAGTCATAAGCACTCGCACATATCTTGTGGATTATATATCATTATCCTTCATAGTGATGATGTCTCTTACACTATGATAAAACCCTTAGGAGAATCTCATATAAAATGTTCACACCAATCAATGATTAGTTCTTCTAAGACATGTATACTAGATTAGTGTGTTAAATATGTTTGTATTTTTGGCTTTGTGAGTATCATACTTATAATGATTAACATACCTCAATTTTATGTTTTAATGTATATCTATCTCACACATCATGATTAGAATGACTATCATATCCTTTATGTCATATATACGAGTGAGTCTCATAGTTTACCTATCATCATCTATCATGATAATATGCACAGACCTACTAATAATAAAATTCTAATTTCAATTTTATATAATCACCAATTCCAATAATATCTAATACACTATAAATTAAACATCATTAAATATTAAAGTATCCATACATCTATAAATCAATATTAACAACCTCTAGACCTCAATTTAGATTGATATTGGAGAGAGATTTATATGAGAAATAAGTGAAGAGATTTCATGAATCTCAGATTTTCAATGATAGCCCTCACGAGAATCTAAAATTTAAAACCCTAAATCTCATGACATTTTCATTGAATTCCCAAATTTTACCCTATAGAGTGGTGTTTCAAGGTTGTGCCCCCACCTCTATGGTTTAGCCTTTGTTGTGCATCCCTTTACTCTTGGATCCTCTAGAAAGTGTGAAAATTATCTTTATGATTATTGTGGTGTTTGGAGAGGAAGATGGTTGAATATTTATGATATGTCTATTTAGTTCCCTCCTTTTTTTCATTTATACTTATGAATTCATTGTATTTTCTTAGTAGAAAGTAATGGCTTTGGAATGATACAATAACTCTGATCTTTGGTCTCTTGAGATCAAATTCATGGTGTTGGGAACAAGTAGTGGCTTTAGAATGCTCCCAAACTCTTAGTACCTCAAAAGTCATTGCATAAAGAAGTGGTCATGGCTTTTGTAATTAGCCTGAAAATCAAAATCATATCATTAGGAAAAGGCTGCATCTTTCCCTTCTCTTGAGGGAAAAAGTTGCAACTTTAACAAAAGTTGTGGCTCAATTATTTCCCTCTATAACTCACTATAAAATAGGAGGCGTGACACTTGACTTCGGAATACTGAGCCATGGTAAAGATAACACTACATCATTGAGAAATGACCACAACATTTAGCACCTATGAGGTACTTGGTTATCCATTATAGCGACATGAAATTAATTTTATAGTCATATGAATTTTTATGAGACAAGTGTGCTTGTGACTTATAAATATATCACATCTAAAAAGAATGTGTTGTATAATTAAATGATTGTACTAATGAGGTTGTAGAGTCATGACGTGCAAAGATTGTTATGATTAATTATATAGAGTTTTAGCCAATAATGGATACCAAAACTACTCGATAAATTTAATTATCACCAAATCTCTAATTACCTCCAAATATATAATTATTTCACTATTATTTTTCACAATTCATCAAAACTCCAATTTCATGAATTACAATTATCTCACATTTCTAGACATATAAATCATCAAAAATCACTCAATTACACTAGAATATTCAATATTTTATTTATCAAATAAACTCACATACTAAAACTATTACTATTTCCCAAACATTCTCATCAATAAAAAAATATATCACACATCATCACAAATAATATATTCTTCTTTATGACTATGATTGAGTGTTATAGTATCTCAAGATAGTAGAGAAACTTTTCATTATGGACATATTAAAAGTCAAGGCAAGGTTTGAATTCCATAACTATATCTATGGATGATTTAAGTGTGTACAATGATTTATATGATGGATACATTGTATTTATTACATCATACCATATGAACAAAAAGATATTGAGTGGTCTACCAAGCAATGCTATATTTAATATCCATATCTAAATCATGTATAATTTTTCACCTTTGTCGGTGATCTCTGCCATCCATAGTAGCTTTTCAATATACATATTTACTTATTTTCTTCTTGTATCTTCTTTCATTGTCATACTATTTGGACTTCATTCTTTGGGTCTTTCCTTTTTGGATGTTATGGTTTTGAGGAATGTCATGACTTCTTTATCGAATTTAGCCTAGCTATTTTATTTCTAAATAGCAAATTTATGGCACTAAACACAATAGCAACACTGAGCATGGTCATGGATTTGTTATTAAGATTCTTTTGGAATTTTTTTATATAACCAAAGTCATGGCATTAAGCACCATAGCTTTGTCATTAAGCTTCATTTAAGGCATTTCTTTCTGTAACACTAAAGTCACATTGTTGTTTAGAGTCATGAATTTTAACTCTACCTTCATTTCAAATTGGTATTCCTTTAGATATTCTAGAATTTATTTCTCAGTTATATCATCTCGTTTGTTTTCTCAACCACTAATTTGGATTCTACTTTTATATAAATCACATATTTTGTCTCTAACCTTTCCACAACATTTTCTCCAAGTAATTGTTAGGAAGTTTAGGCTTTTTACTTCTTTCTCAACTTTTGTTCAGTATGTAAAATACCAAACATTCTTGTATATTTATGGTGATATAAGATGATGTGTAAATATGGAAATTAGTCATAATTCGATATATTTCACAACTTTGGAATTTTGGTGAATTTTGATAATTTATCATGAAATTATTATATTTTTGGAGGTAATTAGCGACTTAGTGATGTATGATTCATTGAGTAGTTTCATTATCTATTATTGACTAAAATTATACTTATTTAGTCATGGAAATCTTTATATGTCATAATAGTACTACTTAGTTAGCATAATTTTTAAAGTATGTAACATATTTTTTTAGTTATGATATTATTTTGAAGTCTTGGACATATTTATCTCATAATAATTAAATAACTATGATACTAATTTTACATTATAGTTACCAAATACCCCACTAATACTAAAAGTCAATAGCCACTTCACATCATCATAACTTTATCTTTACCAAAGCTTTGTATTCTTAAGTCAGAGTTATAGTCTTTTTCAAAAGCTATGACTTTGGGCTATAGAAAGTTACCGATCCAAAACAACTCATGCCAAAGCTATGGTCATTATCCATTGCCACAACTTTTGGAGACATGATATTATAGAGGATATTACTCAAGTATAGCTACTTTTCAAGGCTATTGCTCTTGCTTCCAAGAGAAGACAAAGCCGTGACTTGGATATACATGCTAATTATCAAAGCCATGGATATTTATAGTGACATCACCTATTTATGCAAAAAAAAATATCAAAGTCAAAGTTATGATCATTCCTAATGTCATGACCATTTGATGTAAATGAAAGACTAAAATCAAATTCATGGTCATTTCTAGCACTACTACCTTATGTTATAGAGGTAAAATGTTCACATCATGGATACTTCTTAGTATTATGACTGTCTTAAAGAAAGATTAAGAGGCAATCCTAACTCATGACCACTTCCTAGAGTCATGACCTCAAGCTCATGAGACTAAGACCAAAGTTGTGATATTTTTCCAAACCTATGACTTTCTACTTAGGACAAATATTAGTATTATAGAATGAAAAAAAAGAGAGATGACAAATCTTCAAAGAATTTTTTTTTCATGCCACGAGACAAAAAGCAAAAAGACAACAACCCTATGGCAATTTTCACACTCTCTAGGGAATCCAAGAGAAAGCAAAGAATGCAAGACAAAGACTAAACCCTAGAGTTTAGGCCTCATGGCACGACTTTTAAACCCCCCCCCCCCCCCCATGGTGGATTTAGAGTTATATCCTAGATTCTCATGAGAGCTATCATTGGAAACTTGAGATTCATGAGATTTTTTCTCTTTTACCTCATTTGAATATCTTTTCTATGTTAGGCTAAATTAAGATATATGATTTGTATAATTATGATTTAAGTGATGTATGAATAATTTTATGAGTAAATAATATCTTTAGTTTATATTATGAAATATAAATGAATGGAAATAGTGATTAAATAGAGCTTAAATTAGGGATTTGGTGTACGAGGGGTTTGTGTTTGTTGTCATAGTAGATAGTGACAAGTAAATTATGAGACTTACTTATAAATATAGTAGGAAGGATGTAACAGCCCTTCAATTCTTCTGACTATGATTCATGAGACAAACCTATATGTTAAACCTAAAATTTAGGTATGTTAATCATTGTGAGCATGACACTCTCGATGTTAAGAGCACAAATGATTTTATGTGTCACTTTATTATACATGTATTAAAAGAACTAATCCTTGATTGATGTGGATATTTTATATAATGTTCTCTCAAAGGTTTCATCTTTAGTGTAAAAGTCACATCATCATTATGAAGAATGGTGATGAATAATCAATAAGACATGTGAAAGTAGTTGTGACTCATAATTAAGGTGGTAATAATCATTTGAGTTGCTTTCAATTATTTGATTCCCACCGGTGATATTTGAGGTAAACTCATATTAATTGTGTAAATATGACATTTATTATACTAAAAGTATAAATACTTATAAACTATATTAGTTCTTGGTATTTATGATATATAATATCATTGAATAAAAATGTATATATGAAATAATCATCAAGGAAAATTGATAGTTGCCTAAATAGTATGAACTTATGAATGACCCTCAAGCAAAGATAATTTTTTGTGTGGTGAAAATTTAGCAAGGGACAACTATGAGATGACCATTATTGTGATAGACTCAATGGTGATAACTACCTTATATGTTGTTAGGGTAAAAGAGCATTATAGCAATAAACTAACTTTCATTATGTATCCAAACTTGATATATATTAAATTATTTTAGTATGCATCAAATAAATAAAGTGGAAACCCCCCAATGATATAAGGTTAGATGAGATACTCTCACAAAATGAGTTTTTGAGATATTTTCTAACCAATAAAATTCAATAGCATAATAAAATCATAACAAATTTATGACATTATTTCTAGGGATTTAAACTTCATTCATTTTTTATCTTTTTCAGCCCACCAATCAACAATGAAAATTCTAGGAATGAGTGAACACCTTGAGACCTTGAAAATGATAAATCAAAAGATGACATACAGCTAATCATTTGAGGAAATTGTTATATATTTCTTTACGAGTCAAAGAGAAACAATAATATAGATGAGTATCATTGGGAAATAAATGAGATAAGAAGTAAGGGTTGTTTGATAACGTACTTAAAATTTTCAATGGCTTGAAATTTTAAGTGCGCTTTGATAAAAAATATTGGGAGCTAAAAATTTAAAATTTTAAATAAAAATTTATTGAAAATTTTAAGTAGGTAAAGACCTATTTAATGTTGAAGGCTGAAAATTTTCAACAAATTTTTTTTAAATTATCATTTTGTCCTTTTTTTCATTTCTTTTTCATTTTCTCATTCAAAATACAATTCAGTTTATGAATTTGTCTTCTCTTTCTTCTTTCTCTACCACCACAAACATTAACCCTAATCCTCTTTTATGATTAATTTAAGATAGAAAATAACAAATCAACTAATTAATCAATAAATTTTATTTTTATATTATAATTTTGGATAGTTTTAAAGAGTTTAGATTTTATTGGTTATTTTTTAAACATTTTTATTTCTTTTTTGGATTTATAATTTATTTATGGATATATTTTTAGGGATTTTATTTTTTTTAATAATTAATAATTATAGTGAACAAAAAATTTCATTAGAAATTCAATTAATGTTGGATAATATGTAAAATATATTATTTTCAGCATTTAAGGTTATTAAACAATATATTTATATTTAGTATTCAATTAATAATAATTTATCAAATAATTTTTCAATACAAATTCAACACTTATAAAATTCAACCTTAATTTTTCAGCACTTATTTTTCAGTACTTATTTTTTAGCACTTAATTTTTTAGTTTTATAAAATATGCCCTTAGTTAGAATAACTCAAACTATCAATTTGAAGTGGCATATTATTCATAAAGCAATAAGTTCCATTTCATTCCTCATAGTATCCTAAATCAACTTTATTATCAGCTAGTAGCAAGTTATTAACATAAGAGATATGGGAGCCATTAACGGATCACATTCAATAATGCTATCCAATTCTCAAAGCTTCATGCAATGATATACCTACCCAATAGATAAAATATTTGAGAAGAGAAAATAAAGCATAAGAAGAGATGTTGAGACGATTAGAGAAGACCATTGAAGACACTAACTTGAGTATGTTCGAAGAAAGTATGATATCAAAAGTTTGTGACTAATATAAAAGAAGTTTTGGTAGTTGAATAGTATGATGAAAGTGTTGTATCAAAATTTTTAGTAGCTAATATGGAGACAGTTGAGGTTGAGAACTAGGAAGTGATTGAAGATACAATCTTTATCATGCAAAAAGAATATGCAAATGATAAAGCTTTAATGTCTGATATGAAGGAAGTTGAAGAGGAGAATAAAGAACAAGAAATTGAAAAGGTGATGACATTTTAATAATGTCATTGAAAAGGCAAAAACAAAGAAGAGGTGGTCTATCTCGACTATCCTTATAAATGATATCATCGAGATGATTATTTATCCAACATTAATGAGTGATAATAAAAGTACAAGAAATAAAGATATCAATAATTATATGAAGAAGTTAGCTTGGAAAATAAAGACTTTTGATTGGAGGTGTCAAAATGGCCATGTGGTGCCAGCATGTCCTATTTTTTGGTGGCCCAGTTGGGCCACTATGTTGTGTTGAACACATCTCGATAAGGTAGTCATGTCATGCTGGTCGACCAATCACCGATCGACTAGGCTGACCATGCCTGCCGATTCTACCATAGTCTGGGCAGAATTAGGCTAGGTCATGCCTAGCCATGTCAGGTCGTGTTGGACCATTCTCAGAGACTACCAGCCTAGTAGACCGGTCACTAGTTTATGATTTTAATTTTTTTTTGCAAATTTAAAATTTTACCTTATCTATTATGAGTTACGATATTATTTCACATAAATCACAAAAAAAAATAATTAACACAAATCTTAATAATGAAAAATAAAAAAATTATCTATCATCCTATCTAACAAAAAATAAAACAACACATCACATTATAAAAACCATAAATTATAATCAAGCAAGCTCAATCCCAATACTAATTGGTGTCAAAATACAAATGATCATCATCACATAAGTATCTGATGGTATCACTAGCAGTGGGCTTAACATCCTCAATGTCTCATGTGTCATTATCTATTAGGAACTCCTCCGCTCTTGTTCTAGCATGATCTTGGATGCCCAACCTCGAATCCTTCCAATCCTTCAAGCATGCTAGTGCCTCAATGATATCTAGCCATAGTCTTGATCTCCTATCCAAAATGATATTGACTATAATATAAAAAATAGACTCTGATGTTATGTTAGACACTAGAGGAGTTAGTAGATCCCATACTATCTTGGATAGTATGAGATTGGTGGAATTATATGATTATAAAATATCAATGTTCTTATTATCATTATGTGATAGGATTGAGTACCAATATCTAAGTACCAAGATAGCTAGCTCATATTCGACGGTCCACCCCATTATTTTTCACTCACTAACTAAATGGAGAAGTCATCATATCTAAATATGATATCCATGTTCATACTCAAAACCTGACTATAATTACTATTATACCTAGTTTTGTAGTATATAAATAACTAAGTCAATTTTTAGTGAATTAACCCTTCATGTTGGTGTTCTTGGTTCATACATATGGATATGTATATCATAATTTTCTCTACCCCTTCTACATTAACCCTAAGATCCTTGTAGGAAACTAGACAATAAAGAGATGGAATGGTGGACTAGTACTTTAAGTACTTAGTTTCTATCTCAACAACCATATCACTAAATATAAGGTCATCTCTAAACTTTCTAAACATGCCACTAATATTTTATATGCACCTGAGTGCAATGCAAGTAATAGAAGTATAAATAAGCAAACACATGTTCATCCTAGTATTATTAAAATTTATATCTAACATAAAAAATATTTTTAATAGCTCATCTTTAATGGTCCTAACAAACATATTAATGACTACTCCATTATTAGATACATTATTAAATGTAATACTAAAATCTTATTTTGAATATCATAATCTCTAAAGATTTTCATCATAAGTATCCATTTAGAATCTATATAGTGGGCGTTGAGGCATGTAAAAGATGCATCATCATGACTAGTCTAGAGATATCGGATGTCTTAGACACCACGCCACTATTTTGCCTAAATTTATTAGTTATTATTTATTTTTCTAACTTATAATATTTTAGTATATTATTCCTACATATGGACTTAGGAATCCTTTGATAAGTAGGATAAAAATATGTTTATATAATACTGACAACCCTAGGATCCTCAAAAAATCAAATCGGAAGACTCATCGTGGTGATCAGTTTGGTCATGTCTTCTCTCCCTAACTCATTGTTGTATATGAAGGGGGTTAATATAGAAGTTGAACTTGATCCAACGACAAAGAATCCACCGCTTGGTTGGGTTTGAGCTAGGGGGGCATACATGTGCACCTTGGTCACGCCACTCGGACCCAGCCAATCACATGGTAAGCTATTTAAAAAACTCACCACATGTACCAGGCAGGGTGGGGAAATTTTTTGTTAATATTTGTTTAACAGATAGGCAGGGTAGGCACAAGACAATAGGACCAAGTCCACTTCCCAATCTGAGGTCCTAGGTTATGGTACCCATGCTAGTGGACCATGCCAGTGTCCTAGGCACCTGGATTATGCCTGGCTTGACATGAGGCATGGGTCCCCCTAGCCTAGCATGACACAAATTGTGCCCTGAGCTGGCATGACCTGGATCCAAGCACAGTTTAGACCACACCATCCAAGGCTAGGCACAACTTGATCAAGTCGAGCCTCATGTGGTGCTTGGGCCACCTAATCCGCTTGCCGCCTCTATTTTTGATGGAGGAGTTAAGTAAATGATTAATCTAATTATATATATTAAATATAATACTGCTTGGAAGGCAACAAAAGAGTTTTTTTCGCATGATGAAGTTTTTTGGTTATGAGCTAAGCATCGTATTTATGTGGCTGCGCTTGGGCTTCTTCCGTCTGGATGTGTCAAATGATTTGTGTTGTGCCGACACGACACTACTAGCATTATTCCGAGTAGACTCGTGCTTACCATGCTATGTCATGCTTGATCATGTTGGTTTTGTGGGCAGCACTACCATAGGCATTGCAATTGCCAATTGATCACTGTCACTATCACCACACACCGATGACCAATCACTATAGAAGCATAAAATAAAAATATAAAATAAATAAAACAAAGGAAAAAAACTAAGTATACGTATAATAATCAATACACTTAGTAGAGATGTCAAACGGGCCGAGCCAGACCATCCCGGCCCATTTTTAGGTGGCCCAATTAGACCACCATGCCGTGCTCGACACAGCATGATATAGTAATTGTGTCATGCCTGGCATGGCACGGCTTTAGTAGAGTCGGCTCGACATGGCATGACGGCCCAGTTTGTAACTATTTTGGGTTAGGTCATGCTTGTACTTGTCGGATCGGGCCTGTTTGATCAAGATTCAGACTGGGTTTGGTTCAGGTTTGGGCTGTTTGGAAATGGTTCACCCCAAACTTCAAAATTATTAAAAAAATTAAATTTTAATACTTAAATTAAAATAAATAATTAATTAATTTTTAATTAATTAAATTAATAAAACATAAACAACTAATATTTAAAAACTAACAAGTAACATCTAACAACTTACAACTAAAAACACATAAAAATTACAAAATAATAATTAACAAAGTGAGACCAATATTGAATAATTAAAAGATAAAAAATAATTCATCAAAATTCAAAGATAAACTCATAAATATAAAACATGAATCCAATGTCAATCCCATAAGAAAGTGTTTGAATAAAAAAAACACAATAAATAAAAAAGTAATAAGCTCAAGCCTAAAAGTAAAATGACAAAAAAAAAATAAACAAAGACAATCCAAAAATGATATTAAAAATGATACATCTCATCAACGTATGATTAATGATGGTATTAGTGTCAGTGTATTAATAGCAGTAGGTCATAGGCAGTAAAGTATGCTTAGGCACTCACCTTAATCATCAATGCTTCAATCTCATATCAATCGTCAATTATCATCAATGTCTCATGAATCAACACCAGCAACTAACTCTTCTACTTTTGCTGCAGTCACAGCATAATCTTGGATGCCCAAGCTCAAATCATCATAATCTTTCATGCATGCTAATGTCTCAATAATATCTGACCATAATCTCAATCTCCTATCTGAAATTACATTCATATTAACCATCAATAGGTCTGATGTTGCACTTTCTTTAGGCATACCCAAATTAGCATTTTCAAGTCTCATATCCAGACTCCAGTTGTCTAGCCCGATCTTCTTCTACTTCATTCACTCTTCGTGTCTCAATAAGAAATTTGGTGATTGTATCTTTAAATATAGATTTAGAGATTGGATAAGGAATATCAAATGTAATTTTTTCATAGCTCCTATATCTCAAATCTCCATTATTTACTATATTTGAATAATAGAATTGATTTAGGCGCCCATCAGGTATAAGATAGAAATCACTACTTGGTAGAAAACAAACTTCATCATATTAATAAGTTAGGCTTTGCTTGTTCATCTTATACTCTCGGTGTTGGAAATTCTCCTTTTTTTTATTTTCTTACTTTCAGGGTCTCAAGATGTTAGCTCAGTCATAGAGTTTTGCTTTATTAATTTGTGACAAAAAAATAAAAAAGAATACTAATGAAAAGATATAAATAAGTAGTACAAGACAAATAATACAAATCAAGACACAAAAAGAAGATAATATAAACCAAACTACTAAAACTAAAACTATTATTTTCAATGATAGTTATGTTAACCAAAGTTGATTAACCAAACTAAATAATCTCTAGCAATGATGCTAAAATCTTATTTTGACTTATTACATTGCCTAAATTTTAAGATTAGGCAATAGCCCAAATATATGTTGGGTGAGGATCAACATCCAACTAGTCCCACAAGTATATGGATCAAACAAGTAGTAATGTATATTTTTATCTAGACATTAATCTTATTAAGGGCTATTATGTAGTTAGATAAACCAATGATGAGTCAGCTACTACTCTAGTTGAAATGATAAGACTAGGTTTTTGGTAAGACTCTTAGATTCTAGGGTTGGTCTATTTTATTACGTATGATGGCTTGTCAAAGTAGTTTAGATATTAATTTGCTTGGTTATATAATGAAAGTTAAACTATTATGAAAATACTCTAGTACCCTGATGACATACAATGTATTTATCAATTATTGGTCCCTCCCCAAGGTTGGTCCCCTCGTAGTGGTGAGTGGTCCTCTTAGTACTTTACATTGAAATAATAAATTATTTCTGCTCGAGAGTCATTCACAATATATGTTCATAAATTTTAGATAACTTATTAATTTTCCTTGATGATTACTTCGCATATACATTCTTATTCTCTAACTTCATGTCTCATAAAAATATAAAATAATATGGTATTAAAGAATTTATATTTTTAGCTTCATAAGTACCATACTCACACAATTAATATATACTTTCTCTTAGATCTCAATGGTAGGAGTCATATAAAAGAATGTAACTTTTAAAATTATCATCACCTTATGAGTCACCTCCACTCATGCATGTCTCATGCCTTACATATCATCAACTACCAAGAAGATATTTGACTCTCATACTAAAAATTTAAACCCTTAAGAAAATATTCTATAAAATATTAATATCAATTGAGGGTTAATGTTATGACTTTGTTATTCTACTTAATTTTATTTAGGAAATATCCCAAAAGTTTGTTTTTGAGAGTATTCTATTAATAGAGATCTATAAATTCACATGTTATACAAGTAGCAAAGTGGACTTCCATCAAAAAAATCAATCTCATAGTGATTATATTGGTACTTTGGTTATTCAATAATGAGATAAATCATTTTTAGTAAATAATATTTGACTTATTAGATAATATTAGTTCTATAGTTTATTTATTTAATATATGTGATTATGTTTAAGTTGCTTGACGTATCTTATGTTAGACACATAATGAATATTAAGGTGTTGTGCAATGACTCCTTGCCCTAATGACATACAAGGTAGTTGTCACCACAGAGTTCATCCCAATAGTGATCTTATCATAACTATCTTTTTGATACATGACCACTAAGATAATAATTTATCTTTACTCGAGAGTTATTCATAATCATATATCTTTTAGGCAACTTTATCAACTACACTTTATGTTTGTTTTGTATGCATATTCTTATTCTTCGACCTCAAATATCATAAAGTCCAATGATTAATATGGTTTGTAAGTATATATACTTTTGACTTTGTAAGCACCATACTCACACAATTAACATATACTTTCTTTAAGATTCAATAGTAGGAACCATTAAGTAAAAGAAACTCACAATGGTTTTCACCATATTGTGAGCAATAACACACTCATACATTTTCTAAGGACCACCTATTATCATTCTCCTCAATAATGATGCACTCCCACACTAGGGGTGAGCCCCTTGGGAGAATGTACTATATAGCATCAATCCCAATTAAGAACTAGTTCTTTTAAGGCATCTATAATAGATTGTCATATAAAAATATTCACACTTTTAGCTTCGTAAGTATCATACTTATGATGATTAACAAACTTAAATTTTAGATTTCAATATATAAGTTTATCTCATGCATCATAGTCAAAAGTGCTATAACTTACTTCATAACATATGCTCTAGAGGGTCTCCTAATATTCTTGACACCATCCACTATTATGATGTATAAACTTTCTAATAGTTGAAACTATAGTTTAAGTTCTCTTTAATCATCATGCATCAATATCCATAATATAAAATAAATTAAAGATATTCATTCATTAATTAAAAATCAAAGTTGCATCACATATCTCAATTTACACAAACCCTAGACCCATGGTATTTTGGTACAAATTCCTAAATCTATTTTAGAGAATGAGATTTTAAGAGTCACACCCCCAACCCTAGGGATTAGCATTAATTTTGCATCACTTGCTTGCTTGTGGAACCTCTAGGGAGTACAAAATTCACCCTTAGGTTTTGGTAGTTTCAATGACTTTTCATATTACATGAGGGAGAAGAACATAAGAGATAATTTCTTGATCTTCAACATTTAAACTCGAGTGACCTTGTATTAATATAAGAAGGAAGTTATGACTTTCAATAGAATATTGCAACTTTTGCATTTATCTCATCGACTTGAGATCGTGATTCTAGAAAGTATCCATGACTTTAGTGTACAACTTAAATTTTCTATAATATAAAGTCACAATGTTATAAATGACCATAACTTAGTCATAATATCTCTATAACACAAAGTCGTAATACCATAAAGTGTTCATAGCTTCATACCTTTATCATCTTATTATCCATAAAGGGTTACAACACAGGGATGTGGATGTAACATGATGAATGACTTCTTATTTTTTTATATAGCCATAATGCTATTGTAGAAGTCACAGTATTGTTAATGGTCTTTCTTAAATTTTATATGATAGTAGAATATTGAGATACTTGTGGTACTAAGAAGGTCTCTCATATGTTATGTGTCCATGACACTATAAATTGATTATGGTATATAATTTTCTCTTCATATCTCTCAAGTGTCATTGATACTATGGTTGACCATGATAATGGCCATATATTCTCTAATATATCATATTTTTGTAACACTCCAAAGATGTAATTAGTTTGAGCCTAAGTACTCGAGTCACAACCTTGGAGTCGTGGCATAAAGGGCAAAGGCATAACAAAATTCATATCTATGTCTTCCTTTAAAAAGACAAAAGTCAACCTTAGAAATATTCATACTCGAGTTATATCCTATGTAATTTTTAGTATCCTATAAGTCGCAATTTTGAATAATTGTCATGGGTTTGTCTTGAGTAGGTGTGACTCTATAATTTTCTGTAGCTCAAAAGTCATAGTTTTGTAAAAAGGCCATGACTCTAACTTGAGACTACTAACCCATATTAAAGATAAAATCACGATGATGCTTAGACTTTGTCATGACCTTGAGCACTAATGAAGTACTTAGTTGTTGTGACATAAAATTAAAATCACAACTATTTAAATTTTTAGAGATAAGCATGACTACAACTTTATGATAATATCATAATTACTAAGAATGTATCACATGATAGAAAGATTGTACTAATGAGTTAGTAGGACCATTGCATACAAGAATTACCCATCAAAACACCTCCAAAAGTATTAATTTCATGATAATTCATTAAAACTCATCAAAACACCAAGATTATGAAATCAACCCATAATATCTCAATTTCCATGTTTAATCATCATAAACTACAAAAATACATAATAATATTTTGTAGTTTGAACTCCAAATAAATTCTTACACTAAAATAATTTCACATCCTCAAATAATAACTTTTCTTTCATGATAAAAGATATTTATCATCATTATGAATTACTATGACTGGGTTTGAGAATCATAGTATCTAAAAATAATAGAACAACTTTAAGTAGACATATTGATAGTCATTGTAGGGTTTGAGTTCCGTGACCATACTTGTGAGTCATTGAATGTGTATATTTATTTATTTATTTTGTGGATATAGGCATTCATTACATCACATATGCAAAAAAAATATTGAGTTTTCTTCCAAAGAGAACTACATTTAACTATCATTAGAAAAACAATGAAAATCTATTTTTCTCTATCAAAAATCTCTGATGTCTATGCTTTCTTCTTAGTATACTATTCTATCTCATTTTTATTAGTTTATTCCTTTAGTCTTACTTCAGCTACACTTATTCCTTGGGCTTTTTCCTCTTTGGATGTGCAACTGTAGTGATTGTCTTTACTCATTCTTCTCCACTATTTTATTCCTTTTCATTATGTATCACTAAAGTCATAGTGCTAAGTACTACCATAGCTTCTCCTTTGGGTCTTTCCTTTCTCTTTTCTTCATGTAACTCCAAATTCATAGATATAATTGAATTCGTGGCTTTGTCTTGATGATTTTCCTTGCCATTTTCTTTATATATCTCCTAAGTCATGGTGATTGTGCATAGATTTAGCCTTGTCCTTAAGCTTATGTGGAATTTATTCATTCTGCATCCTCTAAGTCATGACATTGGGTACAATCATGACTTTGTATTCAAGTTTTCTTTGGTCATTTTTATTTTGTAATACCAAAATCACATTACTTTGCACAACCATGCCCTTGTATTTGATTTGATTCTCAATGATTTATGTCTTATCCTTGTATTTCTCTATTGATATCTCACCTTTCTTAGAGATATCAACTTAAAATTTATCAGAGATCATGATTTTGAAGAATATCACGACCTCATAGAATTCATCTTCTTCTATTTACTCATTTGCATAGCTTCAATATAATTCTTTCTCTTTATATTTCTCATCTTCATCACTTTCACAACTACAAAGTTGTTATTTTGCTTCACACTCTTTATCTTCATTTGGTTAGTAGTCTTTTATAAACTCTTTCTACCAAAAATACACTTTTTATTACATTATGGTGTGGAAGAGATTGTCAATTCTCCAATACCTCATTTCATCATCATCTAGACCTTATAAGCTATTTTAAAGATTATACTTTACTTTTTTCTTATCGATACAAAGAGTAAACTCCCCTTTCTTGATGTCAATAAGGGTTTTCCTATGGCCAAAAATGATCATCCAAATATTAATGGTGCATTGTTATCTTCCTTCATATCCAATATAATAAAATTTATTATAAGAATCAATATATACATCTTGACCAATACATCTTCAATGATTATATCCGAGAGATTGATAGTCTGATCCACCATTTAAATTGAGAGAGATGGAGTAATTTTGCTAAAGTTCAATATTCATGGAATTAACATGGGTATCAAGATGACACTTGATCTTAAGTCACATAATTCCTTTCAAAAGATATGATATATAATTGTGTAATATATAGTAAAGCTTTTGAAGTCCTTTAATTTCCTCATATGTTTTTTTGAATGATCAAACTTTACTTCTCAGTCATATTTATAATCTTAAATGTCTCTAACTTTTTCTTACTACTCATTATGTTATTCTTAAATTTAAGATTGTTCTGCATTTAGGCTAGAGTTTCAGCAAAATGTATGTTCACTTCTAACTTTCAAAATATATTAAGAAACTTTTTGAAGTATTAATCTAATTTCTTCTTTCTAAATTATTGAGGAAATGGAAGATTCATCAAAAAATTACCATTAGCTTATATTTGATCTATTTCTTTCTCTCCATGGCTTTATATAATCTCTATTTTCTCATATATTGTCTCATTTCTCTTATTCTCATCTTTGGATAAAACTTGGGCTTGTACTTCTTTTAGGGTCATAATATTGTTAGTTCATGCAACATCATATATGTCATGGTTCTAGTTCTGTGTAGTTAAGGTCATAAATTCTAGGAGAATTTTAGGTTGAACCATGACTTTGGAGAAAGTCATGGCCTTGTTATCTCCAAAAGCTATAGAATTTTATTATTCAAAATATCTTTATAGCTTTAGAGTCATGACTTATGAGAAAGCTATAGTACTATCACCACCAAAAGTTCTAGAATTTTTTTATTCAGAATGTCTCGGTAGCACATTCCTACTTCTAAGTAATATTGATGAGCAATTCTTTGGATTTACTTTTGTATTATTTAGTAGTTTGTTTACTCTTCTTTCCTTTGTTAATAATGACAATTAATCAAGATGATGCTCTATAATCACTAAATTTATTTCATTTATTCTTACTTCAAGCATCTCCATCTGTCATGGGCATCATTCTTTTTTTCAATTCTATTAGGATAACTTGCATCCCTTCTTCAAAACATGGCTAGCTTCTATTCCCTTCATAATGGTTGAAAATTAAAAGTTGGGCCTCATTGATTAGTATAGCTCACTAAATTGTTCCAATATTTTTAGAGGATTACTTGATATGCTAAGGCCCAATCTCATAGGCTCCATATGAAAAATTCTCATGATTTCTCATGTTTGGATTGTATTACTTTGAAACATTATTATTGGGTTAAAACATGTACCCTTTGTTTTATATTTAATTATCATCTTTCATTTGATAATTTAGATATAAGTCCACTAACTTATATGGATGTAAAATGCTAATCTCTCATGATATTATTTTCTTTTATCCTTGGATGTCAAACTTTTTTAAAAGAGTTTTTATCTTTGCTTTAATTATAGTCAACTAATCCGACTCTAATATTCTAGCTTGTTTTCTCCTAAATGAATGATTCATTAAAGTTTGGTAGTTATTTTTTGCTAACTCCTCAAACAAGTAATATGTCTCTCCTAATGATTTATTCCTAGTTGACCCTCTAGTTATCATATCAATCATTTACTTTGTCATATAGTCCAACTCATTTTAAAGGTTTGGGCTTGGAACCATAATACAAATCCTAGTTGAGGATATCTTCTCAATAATTCCTTAAAATAGTTCTAAGCATTTTATGAATTCTCATACTCGTCTTGCTAAAATTGGCTTATCTTGCTCCATAGTTGAGATATAATTTGAGGTGGAAAGAGTTTAGACTGAAAGGCCATCACTAATTCATCTTAACTCTTAATGGAGCCCCATGCTAAATATTAGAACCAACTTCATACCTTATAACTTAATAAAAATGTTTTAAGTATAACCTTTTTTATGTCGAGGCTAACTCCACTCATTTTTATAATATCATATAGCTCCAAAAATTTTATAGCATGTCCATTAGGAATCTCTGATGCTCTTCTACTATACTGGTACTATTGAATCATAACTACGAGACTCGACTTCAATTTTAAGTAATTGGATCCAACTAGATGCAAACAAATTCCGAAATAATTGTCTGTCATCATGTGCTTCCAATAATCTCCCAATGTATTGTACTAGATGAGATAATGGATAGCTTACCCATTATTGACTAGGGGATCTCTATTACTACCAATGCCCTTTATACATACTTTATTTGCTCTTTCTCTAGCTATAGTTATTCTAGTTCTTTCAATCTCCAAGTTCATTGAGGCTAGCTTATTCCAAGAGCTTCAGCTCATAAAAGGGTACTAAAAAAACAAAATGTAAAGAAAACAAGCAGAACCAAAATGAAATCATGCATGTTCAAACAAGTTAACAAGATTTATCTTTTAGATTCAAGAATATTTATCAAACTCAATGCTATTCAAACCACTAAAAAGGAATTTTCCTTCTACATATATAATTATGTTAACTTATATTGACTAACCAAACTAAACAATCAATAATAATAGTGCTAAAAATATATTGACTTTATTATCCATCCTAATTTTATCAATTAGGCAATATCCTAAAAGCTCTTTAATGAGAGTATCTTATTAATAGAGGTCAACAAGTACATGAGTTGTATATATAGTAAATCAGACTTTTATCTAGATATTAATCCTAAAGGAATTATATTGGTTGTTTAAATAATGAGATAACTTATTTTTAGTAAAATGGATATTCAGATTGTTAAATAATCCTAGGTCCATGATTTATTCATTTAATCTATGTGTTAATGTTTAAGTTACTTGAATTATATTATATTGGACATAAAATGAAGGTTGAGGTATTTTAAAATGACTTCTTGCCCTAACAATATACAAGGTAGTTGTCATCATTGAGTCCATCCCAATGATAGTTCCATAGTAGTTGTCCCATTTATACATTGCCACCAAAATAATTATTTATCTCTACTCGAGAATCATTTATAATCTCATACATTTTATGTAACTTTGTCAATTATCCATGATGACTAAGGATTGCATATCAATATCCTCACTGGTAATGACCACAACCATAACTTGGGTTTAATATCTCGATAACACAAGTTATGATACTATAAAATAGCCACAACTTCATGCCTTTGTCATCATGTTATCCATAAAAGGTTGTGGTACTAGGACATTAGGCATGACATAGTGAATGGCTTCTTATTTTGTTATATAGTCATGACATTAATAATGATATTTCTTGAGATTTATAAGGACATGATGCTGAGAAATAGCCATGATACTAAGAAAGTCTCTAAGTCCATGGCCATGATTTTGGGAAATAGCTACAACACATAATTTTTCCATCATATCTTTTAAGTGTCTGTGGTGTTGTGGATGGTCACGATACTAATTTTCTCTTCTCATATATCATATTACCACGATATTATAAGGAAGTATGGCACTGATAATTAGCGTGAGCACACAAGTCCCAACTATATCCTCCTTAAAGGACATAAGTCATAGCCTTAGAAATGATAATACTCAAGTAATATTATAAATAACTTTTAGTATCCCAAATGTTGTGACTTTAAAATATTACCATGACTTAGTATGAGTAAGTTTGACTCTTTAATTTTGTATAGCTCAAAAATCATAGCTTTGTAAATAGGTAATGACTCTAACTTAAAATTATTAAGCCATATTAAAGATAAAATTATGGTACTTGAACTTGGTTTTGACCTTAAACACTTGTTAGGTACTTGGTTGCTACGACATAGAATTAATGTCATAGCTATTTAAATTTTCTACGGTAAGTTTAACTATTACTTCGTGATAATATCATAGCTACTAAGAATGTGTTCTATAGTAAAAAAATTATGTTAATAAGTAGGTTGTATCATGACATGCAAGAATTACTCTGACTAATTAGGTCGAGTTTCAGCTAAGAATAAATATCAAAACTATGTTAAACTCAATATTCTATCCCTTCCACTAAACACTTTCAAAAACTTATTGATTTCATACCTATTTATCAAAACTAACTAAAATACTAAAGTCGTGAAATCGATCCATAATATCTCCATTTATAATTTCTACATATATTTATAAATCACTAAAATATATAAGAATGTTGGGTAGTTTTCATATCAAATAGTCAAATCTTTTAAGTAATACATAATGAATTATTTTATTAAATCATCCATAATTCAACATATATATTTGTCTTATATATTTGTCAAATAGTTATAACTATTTATCAAAACTTACCTTAATAAGAATTTTGACATATATATTTGTCTTATACAGCATGATAATAAGAGTTATCACTTCCTTCCTACCATTATATGTAAGTGTACATTATAACTTATCTATCACAATCCAACATGATAGTATACAGAAACCCACCAATAGTAAGATCCTTCAATTCTACATAAATATCATATCTATTAATAACTAAGCCATAAAAAAATTATAATTTGAGATGAAATAATCTGAGATATATCTTATAAAATTTTAAGTTTCCAATAATAGCCTTCATGAGTTTGTATAAATTAAACCCTAAATCCATAATTTTTATTTGTGCACCTCAGTTTTGCCCTTAGGCGGGAGTCAAAATTTTCTCTCTTCCTTAGGGTTTATGCTTGTATTTTGCATCATCTTTTTGTTCTTGAATTTCTCCTAGGTTTGGGTAAAAGTGTGCTCCCAAAACACTAGATTTTCATCTATTTTCCATGGCCTAGAATCCTTTATAAAAAATCTTTCAATTTGAACTTTTATACTTAGATGGTTGGGTACAAATTATAAATGGAAAGTCATGACTTTTATAAATTTCATGACTTTGATTTTTTGTCTATATACAACAAAGTCATGCTGTTGAGAATGAGTCTTGACTTTGATTTATTTCTTGTATTAGATTACTATGGCATTTGAAATGACATTGAATATATATTCTCTCTATATAACCAAAATGAAGTGATGGGAATAAACTATGACTTTGACCTCTCTCTTGTATTAGATGATCAAAGTGCTAGGAATGACTATGAATATATATTTCATTTCTATAACACTAAGTTATAGTGTTGAGAATGATCATGACTTATGTATTTCATTTCTTTAGAGCAAAATGACAATGTACTAGAAATGAGTTTGACTTGAGTAAATACTTTTTGGAACTCTTTATAGCTAAAAGCTACAATACTAAAGAAATATTGTTACTTTTACATTAGTATTGGTAGCTCTATAATGAGAAAGACATGACAATAGAGGATGTCTTAGATTTTAATACTAGTTGGGTACTTTAGTTGTTACAACATTAAATTAATATCACAGCTATGAAGATTTTTACAAACTTATGCTACTGTGACTCTAAGAAAGTTTCATAGCCAGACAAGATTGTAAAGTCACGACATGTGATAATTATCATGACTATTTATAGAGCTCCAACTAAGAATTGATACCAAAACTAACTTATATGCTCAATTAAGTATAATAAAATCATAATATAAGAAATATTATGGCTTTACATAACTTTGTGTTCTTATCAAGTCTCACTTTTCACATGAAAAACTACATAATTTTAATGCTATTCATCATTTATTTTTATCAAAATTATAATATAGTAAAAGTATTTTATTTAAAACTTTTTTTAAACAAACACATCATGCATAATTACTAAAATAGGTAATATTATTTTATATGTGGAATACCAAATACCTAACATGATCCAAAACTACGCTTGAACTAATCTTGTGCTAGCATGTGGCATGGCTCATGTCATGTTGTGCTAGGATCACATGGGGAATGTGTAAAGCTAGAATCACATAGGCCTTGTGTCATGCTAGGCATGACTATATGCCTGGCATGTTGGCACAAAATAGTGGCATGAGTCATATAGCATTACTTGACTTCCAAATGTTATTCAATGGGCATGGGCAAAAGTCAGGGCCACCACGACCTTAAAAGTGCTATGACCAAGCTACAAGTAGCTTGACCCATGACTATCTTTGCACACCCTAGGTCCACCCGACATGCCCGACTAAGGAAAATGGACCATTGAGTCATTTTGAACCTACCAACCATGACCCATGTACCTAATTTGTGTAGTGCATGGCACAATACGGTGTCTCAATAGGGCCACCAAAATTTGGGCTTGCCAACTTGCACATATTAATTGACACCACTACTAATAGGATATGTCAAATTTTCATGAGATAGTTATTTCTCATGATTAATAATCACAACATGTTTTTTATAGCTCATAGCATTCTAATGACATACCAATATGTCATATTTGGGATAAACAAAATGGAATGGCTTCGAAGCCATGAAATTTGAGATGCAATCTATGTATGATAATTATGTTTGGAATTTGATTAATCAATTTGAAGGTTTACAAACAATGGGATGCAAATGATTTTTAAAAAAGAAATTGATATGGATGAACATATACATATATTTATATCATGATTGCTTGCAAAAGGTTGTTGGGTAATTTGCTTGTAGTTTATGATTTTATTTTAGGCGAATACAAAACAAACAGAAATTCACAGTATAATATATTATATATCCACAATCCAAATACAACAGTAGAAACATAGATATGACATGATTCACTAGTCATTCAGCAGGACTAGCTACATACACCAAAAAAATGCTTATGCATTTACAGATGATAACCAAATTAATATCTTATAGAGTATGTGAGCAGTAATTAGGAAGAAATCGCATAGAGAAGAGAGAGATAAAAATATAGTTTCGCAGAGAAAAATAACAGAGAGAAAATAGAAATAGAAAATGTATATTTATATTAGTAGTTTTTTGGTATTAATGAACAAAGCAAGTCGGATCATTCGGATATGTAAGGTTCTGCTCCAAAAATTTCTTCAACCCACTAACCTGACAGCAGGACCCCCATTATTGTTATTGCTGCTTTCCCAACCTCTCGATATTTTCTTTCCTGCACTAACATAAATAATATTGAAATATAAAATATTTTGATTATACAAAATAGTTTATCAAAACAAACTATATACACCAAAGGTTTTAGACATTCTCATGGTATTTGCTCTAATAAAACTTTTTTTACCAGTTGATATGCTTAAATCTATAAGAATTATTTTTTTATAGTTATATATTATGACTATGAGGTTTGATTAATGGATGTCAAAATAATATTCCTTAATTGCAAATTATTATATGATGTGTGCATGACAAAATAATATAAGGTATGTAAGCTTTGGAGATTTATTTATGGTTTGAAGCACATTAATTTTTTAGATTTGTAAAAAGGTTTACGAGAGCACATTAATCTTCCTAGTACTTTATGTTGATGACATCTTGCTCATAGGAAGTGATATTCCTATCATGCATAATATCAAGATTTGACTTTGAAATTATTTTTCAATAAAAGACTTAAGTGCGATATGTTTGGGATAAATATCTATAGGGGTAAATCTAAAAAAAATTATTAGCCTAAGTCATAGTACGTATATAGACAAAGTAATGAATAACCTTGGTATGTTAAATTCCAAAAAAAAATGATTATTTCCAATTTCTCATAGTACGAGTCCAAGCAAGAATCAATGTTTATTGACATTGGATGAGTGAAACCGCATAGGTATGATTCCATATATTTCTAATATTAGATCTATCATGTATATCATGTTATATACTTAACTTGATATTTCATATGCTTTGAGCATGAAAGCATGTACAGTTTGATTCCGATAACATTCACTAGGATATAGTAAATAATATCTTTAAGTTCTTGCAAATGACTATTGATATATTTTTATTATATTGGAGATCAAAAGATGAGCATGTTGTCAATTGTTACACAGATGTTAGCTTACAATTTGACAAAGTTGGATATAAATCATAGTAAGTGTTTATGTTTTGAATGAATGGAGATATAATAAGTTGGAAAAGTTTAAAATAAAGCACCAATATTAACTCTACTATATATGTCAAATACAAAGATTTATATTGACTTTAGAAGCAACTATGAAGGCTATTTGGATAAAGAAGTAATTTATGGACTATGGTTTGATACTTTTTATTTCCATCTATGTGTATTTTGACAATGTATATATTCTATTAAATTTGGGTATTTTTGGGGTAGAATATATATATTTTTAATTTTGGTAAATTTTGAAAGTCTTGTGTTAGTGTGTATTTAATTTCGTGGTTGCAAAAATAAGTTATAATTTTATATTTGTTGATCACTTGATAATATCATGATCAAAAAGAATATATTGTACAATTGAAACATTGTACTAATGAGGTGGTAAAGTAATGATATATAAGATTGTCATGATTAAATAAGTAGAGATTCAACCAAGAACAAATATCAAAACTACTCGATGAGCCATATCAGACCAAGTCGTCAAATACCTCCAAAAATACATAAATTTCATGACTATTCATTAAAATTCACCTAAACTCAAAATTCATGAAATCGATCCAATTATATACTATTTCTTTGCTACCACATCATCTAGTGACACAAAAATAAACAAGAATATTTGATAGTTTACATACTGAACATCTTTCCATATTTTTTTTTTGTAGTGTTTATACATCATTGTTAATTTAATTGCACATTTGGTAAACGTTTTGAAATTTAAAAATTATTTTTAATATTTAATTTGAATCGTCATAATTAAGTAACTATGTTTTTTGTGAGATTCGTACAAATTGTGGCACCGAGATATTTATATTTAGCCTCTCATTTTCTCTAGCATATTTCTAGTTTATATATTAGTAGAAAGTTTTTACAATATTGAGGTCCATGCTTTGAGATTAATTTAATGGTAAATTTGGATATGAAAATAGCTAGTGACTTAATACAAACTATTAGGAATGTAATATCTTATATTAATACCTAAATGTGAAGTTGAATTGAGAATGTATTATAAAATTAAAAATCTAAAACCTAATAAATTAAAATTTAATTTATTAGTCAAGTGTGATTCTACATAATGATTATTATAAACTAAATTAAATTAAATTAAAACCATACTTTCTATTTTGTATGATTCTACCTAATAAATTAAAACCTAATAAATTAAATTAAAATTTAATTTAATTTATATGATATTATAAAACAATATCATATAAAACCATACTTTCTATTTTGTTTATCAAAAAAATGTTCCAAATAAATTTTTTTATTTTGATTGGTTAAAACTTAAAAAAAAAATCATAATCTTAATAAAATTGCATGAATGCATGCTTGTTTAATTCGATATGTATTTTATTGCTAGTTTTTTATATAACTATTTTAGCTCATTTCCTAGTAATGTTTATTTAGCACAAGTAATCCAAGCACACAAAAAAAAATGCAAAATGTTTTTCCTAGCATCTTATTTATCTATAGTTTTAAAGTTATTTTTCATGTTAGCATTATATTAGTATTTGAATTATTATATGCACTTCATTTATTGATTATTATAGTATACAAATTTAAATATATTTAATATGCAATACATATTTGCTTTATTTGTCATGTTTTTTTTTTCAAGAACTATGACAATCAACAACAAGATGAGGATTTGTCATGAGAAAATGGATGACGTGATAACTATTGAAATATTATTTGGTGAATAATTTTGTAATTTAATTAATGTTTCTTTATTCTATTGAAGAATTGAATGATCTTGAAATAAACCTTCAATTGAAGTTGTAAGGATCTTTTTTTGGTTCATGGGTAGAAAATCATCCTAGATTATAAGGAGGTGTAAGCTCGAAAAGCATCTACTAACAATAAATTTCAAGTGTCATATGGATTAGCATATTAAGGATGAGGTAGAGGTAGAGGAGGAGGAGGCCAAGGTCATAGATATGGAGGTAGACAACGTCAAAAATCTGATTTGGAATTTTAAAGCAAATGGAGAGGAAACGATCACAAACTAAAAAAATCCAAAGTATGATGCATCATGTGTAATAAGTTTGGCCATTATTAATCTCAATGTTATGCCATGCTCCAAGATAAAGGAAGGTGGGAAAATTTTAATTTTGCAGAGAAGGAAGAAGATACTTTATTGATATGTCCACGAGAATGAACATTAATTAGATAGATGGTATTTAGACACATGGTGCATCAATCATATGTGTGGTAGTAAGTCACTCTTTTCTAATTTGAATGAAGACTTTCATGTTATTATGAGTCTTAGATATAATTATAAAGTAAATGTCATGATTAACGATGACATTTAAATTAGTACTCATGACAATAATATTTAAACTAATCAAATGCCTTTTATATTCATGACATGAAAATCAATTTGTCAAATTTTGGGTAGTTACAAGAGAAGGGATACAAGGCTACAACCAAGTATTATGTTAGTAAGATTTATGGCTTTGAAAGGGTTGTAACTGTTGATTCTAAGATGAAATATGAAATATTATTTCCACTATAAATTAAAGTAAATTAGATTGGTTTCATGCCTGAGGTAGATGATCCAACTTAGTCTTTACATTTTCATGATGACTACTTGAATCTAAGTGGGTTCAAAACTCTTTTTCAAAAAATATGATGATCATGCTTCCCCAAATTATTCTATTCCTCATAATAGAGCATGCGAAAAGTATACTATTGAAAAATGACAATTAGAATTATTTACACATATAAATTACAAAGAGCCATGAATATAAAGGAATTGGCACTCAAACATTGTGGACCAATAAATCCATCATCTAATGAGGCAAATATATGCTTAGCCACCTTCATTGATAAGTCTGATTAAAAAATGTCAATTTATTTCTTGTTAGAAAAATCAAAAACTTTTGTATATTTAAAAGGTTTGAGACACGTGTTAAAAATAAAAAAGGTAGAACTATTAAAACATTTCGTACAAACTATGGTGGTGATTTATGGTTAAAGAGATCTACTATTTCATATGATAAGGATGATATTTAGAGAAAATTTATAGTTGCCTACACTCCCATCAAGATGGAATCTTTGAGAAGCAAATTTACATCTATGAATGTTCCTAAGAAGTTTTGGTTATAAGTTGTAAATTAGAGCATCATACATTTTCTATTCAAAACATACTACTGGAAGAAGCATGGAATTGACAAAAGTCAATCATTGGTCACTTCAAAACTTTTGAGTGTATTTCATGTATACACATTTTAGACAAGAAAAAGAAGATTTTAGATAAAAAAAAGATGAAAATGTGCCTTTATTATAATTAATAATCAATCCAATGCTTACGAATTATTTGATCCCACCACAAAGAAGTTCATCATCAATTGCAACATTATTTTTTGATGAAGAAATCACCTATAGCTGAACTAAAATTTATCATGAGTAGTAGCAATTACTTGTAAGTTCTAATGAAATGAAATACAAAGTACACATGCAACTAACATTGTTGACTAGTGCAACTTTGCCACAATCAACCCAACAACGAATAACATTCACACAACTATAATGAAAATTAATCAACAAGGAAAAATTCTTGATCTCCTAAGGGAGACCAACATGGATAGAAGATCATGTGATTGGTAGTATTTAAATTGACAACTATGATATAATTGCTATTATGCTTTGACTTTAGATTGTGATCAAAATATAACTATTGATAAATATAACACCTAGGAGTTAGTTCATATTCCAAAGGTATAGAAACCTAATTTGTGTTAAATGACTACATAAAAAAAACTAAAAAAAGAATGGGGGAATTGACACATATGAAGTCCGACTCATTACAAAGGAGTACAAGCAAGAACATAATATTCAATACAAAGTTGTGTTTGTTCAATTTGAAAAGCTTGACACTGTTTATTTGATGTCATTCATAGTTGTATGATATTCACAATCTATTTATCTGTTAGATGTAAAGTTGACTTTTTTTTTTGTATGGAAATTAAGGGTTAGAACCCTTTGTTGATCAATCCCTTTGATTTGTGAAGTAATGATTAGGAGAATCAAGTATATAAATTAAATAAAATACTATATGGACTAAAACAAGCACCAAATTCTTGGTACATTTCATATGAACACACACCTTACATGAAGCTTGGCAGTAATAAGATAATTTTAAAATGATTGTTTATATGTCAATGATCGTATTTAGATGTTAATGATAAAATCTCACTTGCTAATTTTAAGAAGTATATGATAAATGAATTTGAGATGGAATGCTTGAGATTGATCCATCACCTATGAAGTCCTTGTGTTGCATGAATTTGTTGGAGGTTATGCCTTATTGTGACAATAATTAACTTCGTTCAAGAGTGGTTAGTCTTTGATTTGGGACTCACGAGATATGTATTCTTTTAAATTTAATGATAAAATTATCAAGATATTAATCTCTTTTAGACTCTGCATTGAAATGTGAGCCTTATGCAGCATGTATGATCTCCTCCATATTTATGATTAATATACTATTTTCATAGCATTTAGGTGGTACAATCATTTGCTAGTATTTGTATTTTTCAAAAAAAATATGTTCTATAAGTATTATGTATTTGAATGATGCATTCATTTAGGTGGTGCAATTATTTAGATTTTATATGAAGAATGCTTATTCAATTTCAAGTCTAATTGAACATAATTTGAAACTCACAAAAATTAAGCATGCAAGAGGATTACTACTATTGGAATTGTATATATATAAAAATCTATTTGATTTTTTGGTTGGTTGAATATATTTTGTTGTTTTTAATTATAAGTGAATTTACAATGAGTTGAGTTTCGATTTAAAATTGATGTACATGTATCCTTTATTCTACATAGTAGCTGATTTGGCATGTAGAGTTTAGTTTATGTATTAAAGATCAAATCATCAATTTTTGTAGAATATAAGCTTATTGTTTATAATATAGATAGACTTTGAAAAACTATTGGTGAGATTATAGCATACAATTTTAGTAGGTATATCTTGATTATGAGAAATGATAAAATTATAGCTTCTTGTACTAGTATACTTATGTATATTAAATGAGACCACTACATTGTAATTATTTTATACTGATATATAAATTAAAAACACACCATCTTTATTATAAATACTATTACTCTTAATATTGAAATAATTAATAGGCATATATATTTATTAATAACTATTTTGATTCATAAAAAGTAAAATTTATAAATAAATTAATAAACTCTTAGTTAAATAACTTTATATCAGTTGTACGATGATCATTAATTATTGATGAAATTTATGTCCTGCCAAATGGATTGATGATATCTCATTGAGAATATTTATAAGTTTCGATATTATCAAATCTTGCCGATAGATTTTAATTCACCTTATCAAATTAGTTTAGTAAGTGGTCTCAAAAAATAATAAGAGATTAATTAAATTAAATAATTAATGACTTAATTCAATTTATGAGTATCTATTATCTTAATGTGAGAAGTTTAATAAGTATTAAAATAACAACACAATCAAATTACTTTGAATAAGTGAATAAGTGCAATTATAATTATATAATAGAATAAATTATAATTAATATAAATTATACAACATAATTTACATTGAGAACCTGAATTCTTATTTTAGCCAATATATTTTCTTAGTCTTATATAATGCCATGAGAAATATTTTAAATTATAATTAAAGATTTAGTTTATTTGTTTAGAGTATATATATATATATATAAAATCAAAGTTATTAATTTGCTTAAAATCATTTTAATTGAATTTATTAAAATCAAATTAATTGATTTAAATTAAAATTAAATTAATTATTTGATTTTATATATATATATATATATAAGAAATAAATAAAGATAATCTTTAAATAATAATTTAGAGATAAAAAAATATCATATCACTTTTTTTTTTATTTAAAGTAATGTTATATGTTTCTTTTTTGCACTGTCTTGGATTTTAGGCAGAAGAATAACAAGCACGCATTGTTCTTTTTCCTCATGTGATTTAGAATAGGATATATAGGAGAAGATTTTAGTTACATGCAAAGCTTGCAATTAATATTTGTTTTCAATGTCCTTACATTAATATTTATCCCTAAAAAATAAAATCATCCTAATCTATATATATCATCACGAGAAGAGATTCAAACCCCTAAGAAATACTATTTTGTCCCAATAAATTGTAAGCAATCTTACGTATTTGATAGCAACCATACCATATATCATGCATCCAATCACCCCAATCAATAGATACACGAAGAATCCAACCGTAACTTATCTTTTTGCTACAAATAAAATTTTTCACTATGTGATGTAAGGGATATTATAACTCTTGGAATTCTATACATAAATAATAGAAAAGCAAGCATGATTGAGTTCATAAATATTGACTATGTTGGAGATATTTATACTTTTTTAAAGTTGTATTTATGTTTAATTATCGAGTTGTTACATAGTTTTTTCAAAAAATAATAAATAGTGAATTTATCAACAATTAAATCAAGTTTATGCGACAAGTTAATGTCAAACTATTTGGCTAAAAAAGTTACTTAAATTTCTATTATAATTTACTATTATAATAGAGACTATTAAATTTCTATTTGATTAAACTATTTGGGAGGTGAAAATCAAGTTTTTCACCTCCCAGAAAAAAAGGTCCAGCTATAATTTACTATTATAATTTCTATGCAATAAAAGTATATAATAATTTAGCTTTATACTAGAGAAACAAACACATCAACATGATAAAAATTTTTTTTGCTTGATTTTTGCAAGGCTGATGTTATTGACTTGGCATTTGAGAAAGTGTAGATTAGGTTGCATATATATAAATATATTAAATTAGCCTTTAGGGTTGATGGTTTCATGAATCTTCGAAGAATGCTTTGTCCCTATTTTTGAAAAAATAACGTGCATAGTTGAATGTTATGAGTTGCTAAAGTTTGGTCATAAACTAATTTCTATAACTTTTAGGAAGGGTGCTTTGTGGAATTATATCATTGGCAGAGAAATTATTTACAATAGAATTGAGAACCTTGCAATGCATATTTATTTACAATACAATTAAGAAATTCATAATCCTTATTTCCTTGTCTCCTAGTTTATGCCAAAGATCTAATGATAAATGTAATTATTAATATAAAATGCAACTTCAATTGTGTATTATAAAAATATAAATATAATACTAAAAAAAATTAGAAACAACATTTTGTATTGCATTATTTACTAAAAATCCAAGTAGTTTTTTATTAAATGAGAAACTAAAAAAAAAAAACAAAAAATTTTCATTTCATTTCCTGCGTTAAGAGCAACTCCAATAAAAATTATGTTCCAATGAAGGCGACATAGAGGTGACAAAATGTTATCCAATATTATGGGATGTCATATTTGGCAGCTTTGGTAAAATAAATAAAAAATTGCAAAATACTAGTTTACAACTGTTCATGTCAACAACTCTTGATGCCATTAAATTTTAATTATATTTTTTTTAAATATTAAATTATTAAAATGACATTCCATTTTTAAACTAACAAAAATATTATATCACAAAACATCTATTAGAGCGCAGCTCACTGTAACTTTCGCTTTAAATGCAATTCATTCTGTAAAAAAAAAAAAAACCAAGACAAAAAAACAATCGTAGTCCTTAGTCGTAAGGACTTGGTACTTTTATTTTTTGAAAGAATGGCAGTCGCGGCAGTCCACCAGTTTGCTCAATGCATAACTTGCCACTCATGGAGTCCCGATCACTCCAGTAATTCTACATTCGCGAGTTAACAAATTTTTCCTTTCCAGAGTAGTGACGTATAAATATTTCTTCATTTTGTTTGCAGAGATTGCACTTTGTCCTAATAATAATGAAGTCCACGTTTACGAATTATACCAAGACAAGTGGGAGAGGGTGCATGTCCTTCAAAAGGTACATTACCTTTCAATGCATCTGTACTTACGCGTATGCCCTCTCCAAGGACAATTTGCGAAGCTACATTTATATTCGGAAGCATAATTTGAGTTTCAGCAATCTATTTAGCTGACGGGTAGTTTATCTAGAATGTGACCCAAAGACCATACGTTTTTTTTGTTTGATGTTCTCTTTTCTTAGAGCAACTCCAATGGTGGTTGTTAAATATGAGGTGCTAAATGTCATTTTGCAATCCTGAATAGTATTTTGGCATTCTTCAATAGTATTTTTGTTTTAATGAAAGGTGCCAAAATGGGATGTCATTTTAATAATTTTATATTTTTTTATTAAAAAATATAATTAAATTGTGATGACATTGAGAGTTGTTGAGATGTATAGTATCTAATTGCTATTTTATATTATCTCATTTCTCTCTCCAAAGTTGCAAAATATAGTACCCTAAGATCTTAGATGATATTTTGCCACCTCTATTGGAACATATTTTGCCACCTCTATTGGAACATATTTTGTTGTTGTTTAGGTGCCGTTTTAGTGGTTATAGAGATAATACTCCTTATAGCAACTTTCATTGGAGTTGCTCTTAGGGACACATGGCCAACTTTCTTTTTCCTTATGTATATCCACTCATTCTTCATATAGTTCACGTGGGTGAGTATTTTGTTCCAAAATTTGTTTGAATTTTCACAATATTCATATGAGTGCGCGGGTGCACCTTCCTAGCTAGGAAATATAGTCCTGACATTTTGCCATTTGTTTGTGCTCAGCATGATCAGCTTGTCTCTGGGATAGATTGGAGTGCTCGATCAAATAGAATTGTTACTGTATCTCATGATCGGGATTCGTGAGTGCCTACCCATTTGATTTCTTTGCAGTTATTTTTCTTTAATGAATAACTCTGTCATGGGCTGTCCATCCGACCCAAAAGATCAACCTCATGGGTGGAGGGACCACCCTTTTATACACTTCCAGTTCTGTTATCATCTTTTTGTGCAACCATCTGATTGGCAGAGAAAGGCCCAAACTTGTTACAGATTAAACTTCAGACCCTGAAGGTCTATTTAGTAAGTGCAGTGAACCAACCATTTTATATCTTAAGGACATTAAATCCCTGTCTGATGACTAAATAACCATGACAATACAATAGAAATGAATTCTAGAACTATGTTGGACATCTTGTTTTTGTCATACACATGTATTGATATTTGTGCATTCCCATATTTGTTTTTGTCATACTGTGGTTTCATCTCCTAACATATTTGTTTTCTCATTTTCTGTCACCTTCAATTTTCTTGTTGACTTGAGTGTTTTTTTTTTCCATTTAAGGTATGTTTGGAATCAAGAAGGGCCAGAATGGGTGCCAACCCTTGTTATCCTCAGGCTAAATCGTGCTGCACTCTGTGTGCAATGGAGTCCATGTGGTATTACAGATTCGAATTTAATTTAGCTGTTTATTTATTCTCCATATAGCTTAGCTAGGGATTGCTCTCTCTATATTTAACTAGTTAATACTTATTAATGGTCAATATTAATTAATAAAAATCATGGAAGACAATCCATCTTACTTTATAAAACCAAGCTTAGGATTTATAGTGAACTCTATCAGATATGAAGACAATCCATCTTTATTAATATCATGAATGAAAATATTTTTCACATTTAACTTATGCATTCTTCGTCTATGAGATATTATTAGTAATATTAGAATTCGTATTGAGATATTCTTTGATATAAATGTTTGGGTCAACTTGATTTTTATTAAATTCTCTAAATATAATTTTTTAATGTTTCTCATTTTTACTAATTTTTTTATTAATAATCTAAGATTATAATTAAAATAAGAATAATAAATAATAATGAGCATCTTATTTTTTTTGCACAACAGATAATTAGGATGTTGCATTTGTACTTTATCTCGTATTGTCATACTTAGATGCTGCTTGTCACTAAATGCTAGGATATTAGTAGCGATTCATATCATAAAATAAAAATTATAACTAATAACTAATTTATAAAAAAAATATTAAAAATAGGGCACAATTTTTTTAGAGTATTGAGAAAAGAGAAAAGGTGAAGAGTCTACTGATTAACTGTAAAAAACTAATACGAGTCTATGTATTTATAAATTTTTTTCTTTGAATAAAAAAATATTTAATTATCATTATTTTTAATTAAAAATAGAAAAGAAATCTGGCAGTTATCAAAATTTTGTCCAAGAGCTATTTGAAACAATTTGATAGCTCATATAGAATGATTATTTTTTAATATTTTTTTTGACATGACATTGATAGGTGTTGTTTAGTTGTTGTCTTTGTTTAGCTTGTGGTGGGGGGCAAATAGTCTAAAAATGGTCAATTGTCAGAGCAAGCCATTATGTCTGTACAATTGATTTTTTAAAAATTAGCCATGCGCATGCAGGTGTGCGGCCATGCCATGTGTTATGCTTATGTGTCTGGAATGAATTGTGCCATGGGCCGGAATGATCAAGGTCCATGCACGATTTTAGACTATGATGTGTTGGGTCCGATATGATCATTTTGGGCCATACATTGTGTAGTGTACGAGTTGCCCAACCCACATGATATCTCTTGTCATTGTCTGCTGTTATTCACACACCTCTAGGGTTTGCTGATAAAAACATGTCATGCACTATGTGCCTCATGTCACACACTATGCATGCTCATTTCCCTTAGCATGCCTATTTTCATTAATGTGTGCATTATTTATTTATTTTTTCTGTTATAGATAAGTGTAGGTGCCTTTCCAGGGAAAAATAAAATGAACACTCAACGAATAAAATATCACACATTGCCCTTATATAATGGCAAAAAAACTATTTGGTAGTCTACATGTTTGTTACTCTGATCAAATAATATAAAATAAATAAATAAAATATGAATGAAAATTTATCACATCATTATTGGAATATTATTTACGTAGACAATCATAACACATCATTATTGTCATCATAGCTCTTTTGGAAAAATAAAATAGTCTATATTATACTCGTGTAACTCAAACAAAGCGAATGCCTATGAAAATTTTAAAAATAAAGCTCTCAATGATTGTTATTAGTTATATAATATTTTTTGTAATTTATAAATTATATCTATTTGTACTGCTCGAAATCCATGTGGCTATTCCATATATACATTCATTTCAAGATTATTATAAAAAAATATATTATTCATATTTAGTTGGAGTATTCTTTGATTGTGAGATGTTGTAAGAGAAATAAGAATTCATATTGATATTATCTTGGCAGTTAGAGAGAGTATTTCGATAGTCCATAGTAAATATTTAAGTAAACAATCGTACTATATGTTTCACATTAAGCTAATTTAATTTTGAGAGATAAGTGGACTAATTTCTCTCAAAGATATTAAATCTTGAAGGGTATATGTTGAGAAAAGATATAAGATAATATTAGGTTGATATGATTGATTATGGTGAAAATAATATTTTGGAATATTCTTTCATAGTAAGAATGTTTAAATTATCTCAATCAGATTTCTAATTTTTTCTCTCACTAATTCTATAATATTGAGGTGTGCTATCACATAAAGTTTGATGTATAATTTTATTATCTATATAATAATTATTGAATGTTTCAAACATATGTTCTAATATGTTGTTATTCCATAATATTTTAATATTTTTATTAAATTTATTTATTATTATTTTATGTAATTTCTAAAAAATAAAAAAAATATATGATTTTCATGAAAGATATATATTAATATTAATATATATTTTGAATATTCATCAATAAAAATAATCAAATATATAAAGGATTATCTGGTCTTTTATTAGGTTCACATATGTTTGATTATGTTAGATTGAATGTGTCCCAATTCTAATCAAACTAACGTGTAGGATAAGAAACTTTGATAAGCTTTCTTAACTGACAAGCCTCATACTCTATTATCGAAATAAACTTAAGACTAATATAAAATATTTTTAACTTGATTAATAATGAATGACCAACTTGAGAATGCATAGGTAAAAGATCAAATACACTAAAATATCTTTAATTGGAACCTTATCAACTTGAGAATGCATAGGATAATTCACTATATTCAATTTCAATACAAGTCTTCCTTGAAATTTTATTATCTTGTAAACCAACATTAAATAGAAATGAAAATAAAGTTAGAATTGAGTTGTCTAGATAAAAAAATTTATAGAGAATAAATTAATAAGATAATTATTAATAAGCATGACATGATGAAGTACAAGTAATAAATATTAAACTTAAATATTATTATATCTAATGATTTTTGAATATTTGTCATTAGTATAATAATATTTTCAGAACAAGAAAATATCATAGAGAATAAAATATAATTAGCAGTAATGTGAATATTATCTTTTATGTTGATGATCTATAAGTCAAAGATGAAATTAAACGTAAAATAATTAGTGATATCTGAAAGATTAGAATGATCTGCTGCTACTTTAGAGAATAATTTTGTATATTAATTTTTGTTAAGTGTAAGTGTTATTGTGCGTGAACTCTATGAGGATTCCAGATTAGATTTGATTGTTAGTTTATCTATGTGCAGTGTTCTTGGGCTCTTCTTCGAAAATAGCTCCAAACAATTATCTTTTACATGGTTTATCTTCTTACAATGTGTACATTGTAATAATGTTCTCTTTTATTTACTTTAATTTTGATATTTTCTCTCCATACACACTTAGTTCACCAATTTAAATTAGAATTTTCAAAAAAAATATTGCTGAAAGCAGATGAATTTGCCATCCAAATGAACAATAAATCCTAATTTGATTTTTTTTTTGTAGAAAATAATAAATATAATAAAATCAATTTGCTAACTTCTCTATGCATGCCTATTGCCAATCATAGTGCACACTTGCTACCATTCATTGCGAGTGCCTGCTTCCATCCATTGCGAGCTGCTGTAGCCATCCATTGCGAGTGGCTGTACCCATCCATTGCGAGTGGTCGGAACCATCCGTTGCCAGCGGTTGCTGCCATACAATTTGCACGCCTATTGCTACTAATCATGCTTGCTTGTTTCTATCTTGCTCGCGTCTCCATACAAATATGCCACCATGCACGTGCTTCTACACACAAATAAATTACTTTCATTGCACATAGTGGATGTGTGATGACTATACAAGGTGGCACATAGTAACTGTGCAGTCTTCATATAGAATATGCATGCATGCACTATATGGTACAATACATGCGATTCTACACCTATGGCTTATGAAAGTCACCCACACACTCTAAGGTTTGTCTTTGATATTATATTGAATTTTTGAGTTAGAAAATAATAAATACAAAATGTTCACTCTCAATATAAATCATAAAAATAATATACATGTAACTTTTATAATGAGCGAAATTGATTGGTACAATACATAGATTTTAGTTCTCATTAAAAACATAAACTAAAAAAAAAAAAACATAGTAAAACTATAACGTGTTGAAACTTAATTTTTTATCATCTAAATGTCAAAAATATAATAAGAGTATAATATCAACATTTTTTTTTTCGGAAGCCAAATCACATAATAATTTACTAAATATTTTGTGCAATTATATAACTCAAACAAACTTGCTAAAGAAAAAATATATATGTAGCTGAGAGCACTATAACTTTTTTAGATATATAATTGGGAAAATCATGTAAAGGACCTTCAAATGAAAATATTTAATAAAAGCCCCATTGTTGTAAAGTTTTAAAAAAAGGTAACAAAAAAATATTTACTTTTTGGTACTCTTAAAAATGGAAATCTAAAATTACTATTATTCACCTCATCTCACAAAAAATTTTAAAAACATATAATTAATTGTTTTCGAAAATAATAAATGACTTATTTATATTGTTTCCATATATATATATAGGTTATGCCTAAATGCTTATGCATATGTAAATGCTTATGCATATGTAAATGCTTATGCATGTGTTAATATCTAAATATAATGTTTATATGCATAATGTATGCGCGTAACATTTATGCACATATATATATAGATATAAATACATATAAATGTTAAGCATAATGTTTATGCACAATATAATTTGTATGTGTATTTATATCTATATATGTTTATATCTAATGTAATGCATAATATTTATGCATGTATATTCGTTAATAATTGCATAAATGTATAATATTTATATGTATCTATATCTTTATATGTTTATATATAATTGTTACATTTATATATACATATAAATTTATAAATACATATGCATATAATTGTATACATATGCATAAACGTTACATATGCATATAAATGTTATGTATAATATTTACATATAAACATATATATAGATGTGCATAATTTTTATATATAAATGTGTATATATAGGTTATGCATATATAAACATATATATATATATATGTATGTATAAACATTCTGTATAATATTTATAAACATATATATTTATATCTATACGTATACTTATATAAACATTTAAATTTTTATATTTTAAAACCTATTTTTTTATATTTATACACATTTATAAATGTATACATTTTTATAAACCTAAGGTGGCCCACATTTGCATTTATGTTTACATGTTTATAAACATATATCTGCGTTTATTAATGTGAATTTATAAGTATCTATATATGTTTATAAATATAAATAATTTAATGCTAATATACATTTATATAAATATTTATATTGTGTATAAATGTTATTCATAAAATTAATATCTATATATGTATATGTTATGTATATAAATATTATATATAAATAAATAAATAAATAAATAAATATATATATATATATATATAATTATATATGCATAATATTTATGTATACTATTTTTGAAAATAATATACATAAGTCATATATTAATTTCTAAAATAGTAAATTGTAAGTTTATTTTTTGATTTTTAATAATGATGCAAATGGCTAATGGTAATTTTGGGATTTTATTTTTAAGAGCATCACACTATAAATATTTTTAATTTTGATATATTATATTTTAATTTTAAAATAATAAGATTTTTTCTTAAATATTTTTTATTTGATAGCCTATTTACATAATTCTTCCTTTGTAATTAATGCTGCTTGATTAGGCCAAACTTGTGTCTATGAAATGATATGCTAAAGCTAATGAATTTTTTTATTTCATTTTACAATCTCAATTAAAAATGATTGTTAAAAACATTTTGTATATTTCATGCATATAAAATAGTATTGTTTATTTACCATGTTAAAAAATTTGTAATTATTTAAAAAGTCTTATATTTCATTAGTAAAAAATCATGATTCCAAATATATAAAATGTACAAAACATAAAATGTTAATTTGGGCACCTTTATACAATGAGTATTCTAGTATATATACATGGCATATCATATATAATTATATAAAAAACATGACAAAAATGTTGCTGACTAATATAAAATTGTAAAAAAAATTTATTATGATATCTTTATCAATGTTATCATAATATATAAAAATTGGATTTTCAATGGATGATTCATAAAAGAGTTAATTATGTTTTGTATATAATGTATTATGTTTTTTTAATAATATATTTTCAATCAAGTACGTGAAAATTTGTAATCACTCATTAATTATAATTTTTCTCATCTAATGTTTTTTTAAAATGATGAAGTAAATTTTGTTGAAATGGTAGGCACATAAACAACTAACAAACTTGTGGTAGTTGTGAAATAATTAAAAATTCTTGCTAATTTAATTTTTACTATAATAAGATATTTAATTTTATCTAAATCTTCAAGATTGAAATAAAATTTAGAATTCAAACTCAAATATATTCCATCTAGATATTCAAACTCAAATTGTAAAATAATTTCATCATAAAATTTAATTTTCTTTATATTTTTATATAGTTTGTATATTTTGTGTAATATTATTTATATTATTTATTTATTTTGTTCATATGTAAAAAAATTAATAATGTTGTGCATGCAAAATTACATGGTGAACTATACTCTAACCAACATATTTTGTAAATTAATATAGTATAAATTTAATAAATATATTGAATTATCCAATCAGAGTTAGGTTGGTTTATGTGACGGGAAAAGGAGAAAGATAAGGGTAGGATAAAAGAAAAAAAATGGTTTATTAATTATCAAAAGTTAAAGTTTGAATACAACGTAAACATATATATATATATATATATATATATATATATATATATATGGTTTGGGGCAATCACAAGTCAGTTGCTCTCTAATATTAAAAAAATAAGTAAAATAATAGAAAAATAAATTGAAAATCAATACTCTATTCAAGTTGGGCGTATATGTCACAAATATTAAGTTTAGAAGAAAGAAATATTTTGTTGTCCTTTAAGAGTTTTTATGAATATGTTTGTAGTCTGATTACTGATAGGTATATATATTATAGTGATCAAACAATCCTAGTTATTTTTTCAAATGAAGTAACAATTAATTTTAATATGTTTTGTCTGCTAGTAGAATATTGAGTTGATAATAATATGCAAGGCTATCTTGTTGTCATAGTAAAATGTCATCAATCTTTGAACTGATAGACAAAGTTCTTTCAAGAGATAATTGATTTACTAGAGCTCACAAATAATCAACTTCGAATACTCTAATATTTTTTGAAATAATTATATATTTTTTGCTTATCTAAAAGATGAGGTTACTTACAAAAAAATAAAAATTCATAGTGAATTTTTTATTCGTAATCATGAGTTCAATTAAAATTTAAATACACCTTTATTTGACTATGCTAATCATTTCTAAATGTAATCTCATATACTGAAATTTTTTTCATAGCTGATAATCTTTATCATTATATTTAAATGAATTTGTTTGGAAGAATTTAAAAAATAATTAATTATATTGATAACATATATAATATTTGGTTTAGTTATTGTTTGATTATTTTATTTTTCTATGATCTTCTTATGTCTAGTAAAGTTAACTGATGAGCCAATAATTATAGATAAATTTATATTTGGATCAAGTGGTGATTCAACATGTGTACATCATAATATACCAAGATTAAACAAAATATTCAAAAGTATCTTATATGAGAAAAAAGGCCATGCTTCTTGAGTATTTGATTTTAATATAATAAAAATATTTTTGATATTTTAAATTTTTTGTCTGAATGATTGAATCTTATTTTGTAGAAATAATTTCTAATGGGATATACCCAATTGAAAGCTACTAAATCATACCACAAGAGACTACTTTAAGTTATAAAGTCTATTTTGTAATATGTACACTATATATATACTCTCAGGAATAATAAATTTTGGTGGATGCCGCATGACCATTTTTTTTATAAATTATTATGAAGAAATGTATTACTTATATTTAGATGATACACTATTTATATGTATGATGATGTAATAGAAAGTAACATAATAACTATTATTTTGATCATATGAGATAAAATATCCTAATAGTTTATATCATTAGTATGTGTAAAATTTCTTGTTTCTAACATAGGCTTGAGTCAATTATCATTTCTCTTGGTTTTTATTTTCATAACATATATTAATTGGCATCTCATTATTTGTTTATCTATTAGTTTTAGAACAAGATCACATATATAATTAAATATGATTGTGTTAAATTTTACAACTGTAGCATGGATTCTGTAATTATTGTGAGTATAATAAACTAAAATATATAGTAACAAAATGAGACTAAGAAAATACTTAAAATAAAGAATGATGAGTATAATATATTATTGATTATTTCATACTGCAATCAAAAGGTTTAAGTCATTATTTATAATTGGATCAATTGATGTGATTTTTGACTTCTAGGAGAGATTGTGAATGTATATGTATAGTATATATCTTTTGATTGAGATTATCAAGTCATTTAATTCTTATCTTTATCCTCTTGAGTATATTATATTTCATGTCTATTAGCACACTTACATTAATCTCATCTTCTAGGTGCACTAACCTCTAAGGAGTATTATTATTCTACTCCAAATTAGTGGTGCTCAAGGAAGCACGGACACGGCTCCCTACAGCCGTGTCCACGTGTCCGACACCTAGACACGTGGACACAGTGCGGATATGTGTCCGATACGTCACGTGACATATCATTGCACAATCCGTATCCGATACGCCACGTGGCATATCGGATGGTTGGGTCGGCAGCCGTATCTACGTCTATAGTGTCCGAAGTCCGACGGCGTCGGTGGCCAACGTTGGCCACTGGCAGGGGGCGGGCACGATTTGAGGGAGAGGCAGGAGCGGGCCCGATTTGAGGGAGAGGCAGGAGCGGGCGCGATTTGAGGGGAGAGGAAGGGGCGGCGCAATTTGAGGGGAGAGGCAGGGACGGGCGTGTTTGAGGGGAGAGGCAGGGGCGGGCGTGTTTGAGGGGAGAGGCAGGGGTGGGCGTGTTTGAGGGGAGAGGCAGGGGCGGGCGTGATTGAGGGGAGAGGCAGGGGCGGGCGGGCGTGCTTGAGGGGAGAAGCAGGGGCATAAAATGAAATATTTTTATAAAATAAAATAAAAAATATATATTTTTATATAATATAATAATAAAATATTATTTTATAAAATAAAAAATATATAAATATTATGTTATAAAATAAAATAAAATATTTTTATTTTATAAAATAAATAATATATATTTATTATATATAATAAAATATTTTAATTTAATTTAATAAATTTTATAAAATACCTAATATTTATAATTAATAATTTTTATTTTTATATTTATTTTTATTTTTTTATTATGCCGTATCCTAACCGTATCCGTATCCTAGTTTTTTAGAATTTACCGTGTCCCCGTATCCTGCCGTGTCGTATCCCCGTGTCCGTGTTCGTGTCCGTGCTTTTTAGGGTGCTGGTCTAGTCATATCAGGTGTTAGCATTTGAACATAGGAAGCCATTACTCTTTCATGGAGAATAACAATTTTACATAGAAAATAGCCTACAACTAAAATGCATAAGTGTGTGTTCTTTTGAATCTAGTCCTTCAAAAATATTTGTCATTAAAGAAGTGATATCATCACTTATAATTATTCTCTTAGTTTTTGGTAAATAAAACTTATATCACTTCTGAGTACTCGAGTATTTAATGAATATACACTTGATGAACATTCATCTTTTCTCTGTCCGAAGAGAGATTTTGAACAAAATAAGTATATAAAAAAATTTTGAGTGAAAGGTAAAAAAGTATTTCTCTTGGTATATAATGTGGTATGAGATATAATCTTAAAGAATAGAATAAGATATCTAGTCGATTAAGAAATTAGTGATTAATATTATTTATTTTTAAAATATAACTAGGCACACTCTTATAAAGTAGGAGTATCTTAACTGTCTCAAGTAGATATTGATTCTTTCTATTAGTTATTATATTCTATGTAAGAGTATCAATAAAAGATGTCTGTTGAATTATTTTGTGTTCTTTGAAAAATTAATAAAATTAATAAAAATATATTCTAATGTATTATTATTTCTCAATATCTTTTATTTTTTTAAATTTTTTTTACCCTCTCAATTTTTTTTACCCTCTCAATTTTTTTTACCAACCCAGAATAAATATATATAACAAATTTTCACATTAATCAATCATTTTAGTAGTGATCATGACTAAACATATTTAACTTTGAAATTCTTATGAGATCCAATATATAAGTGATAATTTAAACGTATCTGTTTATCAATATCTTATTGTCATATTTAAAATGAGATAATTTAAATGGACAGATAAAATATGAGTTATTATCGAGTGAGAGTCAGTAAGACAATTATGATCATCAATTTGGTGAATTATTTGTTCAAAAGAGAAATCTTGAACAAAATAAGTACACCCAATAATCTTGGACGAAAGATGAAAAATTTTTTTAGGTATATAAGATGATATGAGATATGACTTGAAAGAATGAAAGAAGACATCTAGTTGATGCAGTATAGGTGTACAGTGTGCTTGCATTGTTTGATGCAGTGTGTGCTGTGATGTGGTTTAGGCTGTAGAGCAGTGCAAGCACACAATGTTTACAGGGCAGACATGGTGCAGATGTACAGTGTAGGCATATAGTGTGCATGTGTGGTGTGATTCAATGTAATGGTGTGGTGTAATGTAGTGTAGGCGTACAATGTTGGTATGTGCGTGCAGTGAGTGTATTGTTGTGCTATGCAATGATTGTGTGAGTGCTTTGTAGGGTTCAAGTTGCTATGCAAACAATTGTGATTTTATTTTATTTTTTTCGGGTTGTTCAATTTCTATTGCATATGCTGTGCTGCTGCTATGAGATCTATTTTTTCTGTATTGCTATCATGTGTTTTCATTACTTCCTGTGGTTTATTCTTGTTGTATTATTACAATTATCATGAGACATAATCCAATACGTATCTGAACAAATAGACAAAAATCTAGAAAAGAGGTATCTTATACTGCTTATATAGGAGTTGAGTAGATATTCAGTTGAGGTAGAGTCAAAAACATGAGATGCTCTGTATGGTAAATACTATGTAGGGGGGGGGGGGGGGGGGTCATAGCAGTGAGTTATTAGGCATAGTTTGCAGAGTGGAGACCTAATATATTACATATTATTGAAGGAGAAATGATGACTACCAGATGAATCTATTTAATGCTACTCACAAAGTTGTCACCATGATTATTATCATGGAGAAATATGCGAGAAAAACATAGTTGTATAAATTTGTCAGTGTATTGTTTTTGTTCCATTATTAAAATTAATGCATTTATTTGTTGTTGTAACAAAAAAATATTTGCACCCATGCTTGTTTATTGTTTTTCTTGTTCTACTCCTAGAGAATAAATTTGCTGTTGGAAGTGGTGCTAAAACTGTTTGTGTATGCTACTATGAGCAAGAAAATAACTGGTAATTACCTTAAGGTTTGCAGCTTCGTACAATGATTCTGATTGTGAAAAATTTTTGTGGCTGAAGTTTCTAATCTATTTTTGAGTCAGGGTTGCTGACTTATTACACTTATATCCAACAATATGTTATGGAATTATTAGAAATTAAGAGTAGTTAGTTTTTCATAAAAAATCAAAAAATAGGTGGAAAGTATGTGCTGACAATGGTTTGGGTTTTGGGGATTGAGCAGAGAGGAGATGAGAGACAGAAGAAAGAGAATGAATTTTGTTATTTTCATATCTTCAAGGTGATGCATATATGTTACAAGTACTCAATTTGAAATAAATAAAAAATAACTATGATTCTCTAAATATATTCATAAAGTTATCTATAACTTTACTTATTGGTTGTCATATAAGTAGTAAGGTAGTAATTATTGAACTATAATATATTTTCTTCTGTATGAAATTATCATCAATCTCAATATATTTTATCAGTCTGTGAAAAATTAATTTGATAATAATGTGTCGAATTGTTTGATAATAATAATAAAGTATTATGGCATTTGAATTGATAGGCACAATTCTTACAAGAGATGATTGGTTCATTGTAGTTCACAACTAACTAATGTTGTAGTCTTGTATTTTGATTTGTCTATTAAATCTTGAAATAATTATTTTTTATTTATTTTTTTAGACTGCAATATTATTTTTAAGAAAAGTATAAAATTTAATAGTAATTTTTTTTGTGATAGTGATAGCTTATTTAGAATATGTGTACACCTTTATATGATTATACCATTGATTTCCGAACAAAATTGTACATCATGAAGTCCTCTTCACATATTAGAGAATCTAAATAATTATGTCTATGCGAGTCTATATAGGAAACTTTAGGAAATGATAAATTATACCAACTAAATAAGTTATATCTAATCTAATTAATATTATATAGTTAAAATATTCAATGTTTTTTTTGTTTTTAGTAGAATCAATTGAAGAACAACTTTTTGTGAAAAAAGTCTACATTTAATCAAGTGGTGAGTTGATTGTGCACATCTCATCAAGTTAAACATCAGACAAAATATTTAAAATATATCCCATTAGAGAAACAAAGTATAATTTTTGAATAGACAACCTCAATATCCAAAGAGTAATTAAGAGGTCTCAAATCATTTATCTAAAACTTGGTATGCAAGAATAATTTGTTTTTGAGATATACTTAATTATTATCTTTCTTTATCCTAATATTAATATATACTACTAATTTCATATACTTAGAGGTGGAAAATTGGTTGTGAGGCTCTAGCTCATTCCACGACACTACCCCAAATACCATATTAGGCATGACATAACTAGGAACTATGCCATCATCGGTCATGGGTCAACTCGTGGCATGACTTGTGCCTTATTGGGTCTGCCCATTTGGCTCTTGTGTCAAATCATGATATGACATGAAATGTCGACACGAGTGGTACTAACTAATTTTATCTAAATGATTGAATTGGGTCATACTAGAGGTGTCAATTACGCCATATTGTGTTGCATTGCCTTTTTTTTTGTGGCTCTGTTGAATCGCCTTGTCATGCCAGGCATGATATGGTATAGTTCTTGTGACTTGTTGGCATGACAAGACATCCATATGACTAGGCCCATTTGGTTTGTAGCCGAGTAGATCCATGTTGGATCGTGCTAGTTTTGGGCAGGCAGCAAGTAGCCAAAATTGAATGTGTAGCTAAAAAATTTTAAAATTTTAATAAAATAATATTTATGCAAAATAAAAATAAAAAACTAACCAAATAAAAAAATAATTTATAATCATAATATCAATACATAATATAACATAAAGAAAAATTGACAAAAATTCTAAAACAAACGTCATATTATATCATATGAAAAAAATTTAAAACAGCATAAGTCTTCAATTCATGTAAGTAGTCTGATATTATAAATATAGATCATCATCGTTATATATGTGTTTGAATATATTGCTAGTATTAATCTTAATATCCTTTATCTTGATATCCTATGAATAATCATCTGCCATCAATTCTTTTATTTTATACTTAATACTCAATCTTAAATCTTAGAAGTTATTCATATCTACAAATACTTCTATAATATTTGGTCATAATTAAAATCTCATATATAAAATAATATTGAATTTTCATAAAAAAACATAAATGCTATGCTAGACATTGAAAGAATTAATAGATCATGATCATCTTAGATAATATGAGATATATGAATTTGTATGATTTTTACTAATTCAAAATATTTAAATTATTATTATTATTATCATGTGAAAGGATTGAATTGTAATTGATATCAAAGTATCGAGATAACTTACTTTCATTTGACGAACTATTTCGTAGTTAATCGGATAAAAAAATTATCATCTCAAAATATGATGTCTATGTTCTTACTTAAAGTTTTTTTAATAATTATCATACTTAGTATAATAATATGTAAATATAATATTTAATTTTTCATAAATAAAATTTAAGTTTGCCAGTTTGGTTTATACAAGTGGATATGTATCTCAATATAGGCATTCAAATAATGCATAGTTGGAATAGATGATTAATATTTTAAATTTTTAATTTTTATCTCAACAGTCATGATAATAATATAGGGTATCTTCTATACTTGCCTACTTACTTCCAACACTTTGGTGCAATGCAATTGGTTGGAGTATGCACAGATGAACATATGTTTATAGTATTATAAAAAAATTTCAAGAATTTTATAAAAAAAATTTTTGTATCGAAGTTTGAATCGTCAATAATAAGTTCGTCACTTTTCTATTGATATAGTCAGATAATATATATTATTAGCCAATATATGACTCTAACATATAGTTTTTAAAAAATGTTCATGAGGCGTGTCTCAGGGTGAGGCATACGGAAAATGCCTTGAGCTGCATGAAAAAAGTGACGCACAAGATAGATGATGCCTTTTTATGTGAGGCATTTAAGGCACATTTTAAATGTGTCTTTCACACCTCGAAGAAGGAAGCCTACTCCTATGAGGTGTCTTCAAAAAATTAAAAAAAATTAGTTTCCGTAAAACCTAAATAGTGCCGATCAATTTTTTGGTATTGCTTGAAAATTTCGATGTCGAAGTCGATGCAAAATTTGACGCCGATGCTCCCCGTTTGAAAATCTTGATTTTTTCGGCACTTCATATAATCCGACACTGATTTTTTTGGCACTATTTCATATAATTCAATTTTTTTGATACTTCTTCATATAATTTGGTTTTTAATGCACTTCTTCATATAATACAATGTCGACGCCTATGCCCACATCATATAATCTTGATTTTTTTGGCACTGCTCCATAAATATATTTGTAATTATGTATATATATATAAAATTATATATTTATAGTTATACATAATTACATATAGTTATACATAGTAATAGTATACTTATCCAGCTTAATATAATTATATATATATATAATATATATAATTATAAATATTTATACATATAGATAATTAGTTATATATATTTATACATATAATTATAATTAATTATATATAGTATAACATATAGGTATTCAAATAATTATGCATATAATATATATAAATATGAAAATAATTGCATATATATGTATATTATATGCTAGTTTAGTTTTTTGTAAAAGTAGTAAACCATTATATTTTTTTTAAATTCTAATGAATTGTTTTTTTTTGTTTTTATTTATTTTATTTTATTTTATTTTATATATTTTAAAATATTAATTAATTATATATTCTGATGCTCAAAAAATTTATGCCTCAATGTTTTGAGACTTACGTCTTGCCTCACAAATACAAAAATAGCATGCCTTACATTTTCATTTTTTAAAACATTGCGGACATAAGACATATATAATTCTAATGACATCTTATATTTATTTGAATTTTTTTAAGTTTCGCTAACAAATAAAGACTACTAAACTTTTGTTGTCTATCAAACGTTCTAAGGTATTTTAGTCAATTTATTTTCTTTTTTAAAGTGAGGGAAATATTTTTTTTCTCTTCTATACTATTAGGTTAATTACATGATATATATATTTAAAATATAAAAAATTTTATTTAATGACTCATTTCTAATGGTTCTGATAAATATACTGATGGTTTTGATAAATATACTAATGACTATTCTATTATTATAAATATGTAAATAGAATTTTAAATATTTTATTCTGAATGTTATATTTTTTAAAAATCTTTATCATACACTTATAAATGGTAGAGCTATCGTGAGGATGAAGGACCTTAGGAAATTCTAAAATTTGTTTATTAAATTTTAATTTTCAATTTATATAGTGAGCAATGAAACATTTGATTGATATATTGTCTAGAGGGGTTAATTGGGCCATGCCGTGCCAACATGGCTTGGTTTTTGGTGGCCCAATCGGGCCATCATGCCATACTTGGCATGACACAACTTAAATTTTGCTATCCCGGCATGGTTCGTTGGCTCGATTCTGGTTGGATTTGGGCTAGGTCATGCCGTGACATGCTAATTTGGGCTCAGTTTTTAAGATTAGTGCCTTAGCCTAGGACATATCATAGCTAAGTCTTAGGAGGCTAGGTCTTCGAGTTTGAGTATGAGACTGACTTGCATAGTCGCACTCGTGATTCAATTTATCATATCGATCTCGAAATTATGGATTATTTATTTAGTTTTTTTTATAAATTTCATATTTTAATTTAATTTTTATGAGTTATGAGTGCAATATTATATTATATTATTTATTAAATTCACATAAATCATAAAAAATATTATAAAAATTATGGTATATAAAGGGGGTCAACATAAATGTTAAATAAGATCTAATCTCAAAGATCTCACCGTTCAATTAAGTTTGTCTAATATCTAATACACAATATATTTTGGTATATTATTGGTGCCTCTTTAGGTATCCAGGCATACATAATATTTGTATTGTGTTGATTCTTCATTAATATTTCAAATATTTTTATTTTACATAATGTTAAAGTGAGTATAAACTATAAATTTTTTTTAATTTTTTATTTTTTAGATGTTTGGATCGCGATTATAGGAGAAAATAATGTTCGATAGTCTTGACCTTGAACTTTTCCATAAAGTTTTTATTTTCAATATTAAAATTATATATATTTATGTTGATCTTAATCTTATTCTCATCATTAAATTCACTATTTATCATTTTAGATTTTTATTAGTTTATTAATAATATTTGAAATTTTATTTTTTAAATTAAATAATGTGTTATTAAATTATTAATAAAAATTAAAATTAAAAACTAAAGAAAATTTTAAAAATAATTCTCATTTGGCATTTGACCGTTTATGGAATGTTGATTCTCAATTGTCGAAGCCATTGTTTGATATTTGATGTCCGCAGTCTGCACCTGACTAATGAAAGCTAAATGCTTTAATGAGAGAGGTCCAAGGATAAAAATTAGATTGAGTTAGAGATTTTAGATTAGCGAGAAAGCGAGAAAATGTGAGGTGTGAGATTGAGAATTGAGGGAGAGATATATATAGATATTATAAAAATAAAAAAATCTTTCTTTTTTGAAATTTATTAAATTTTTTATGAATTTTTAGGGCAGAAACCCGACAACAATTGGATTTTCTGCCCCAACCGTCAAAGGTGCATCCAACGGCTAGATATATATCAGTTGATTTTTTTTTGACCGTTAGGTCGGTTCGGCCCGATGGTTCCAAAAGGATTTGGAATCGGGTGAGGGCTGAGCTTGACCTTGAGGCATGAGCCGACCCCAATGGCCGATAGGTCATTCTTTACAGGAGCCAGATGCTTGAAACCTAGTACTCGGCCCAAATTCTGAGGGACGGTGCAAGGCTGTGCCTAGCCCGACATGGAGCTTGGCACCTTCTGGCCCGACACAGCATGAGTCGTGCCTCAAGCTGACACGACACTGGCCCAGACATGGTTTAGGATCGTGCTGGGCTAGCCATTGCTTAGTAGGACAGTGCTGGGCCAGGCATGGCTTAGTAGGGCGGTGCCTCATGCCGAGCCTGGCTTGTCCAGTCCACTTGACACCTTTAATATTGTTGTGCTTAACCTAGATATTGAATGTCATAGATACTGCTTAATAATATTTCATAAATTTATTAATTATTTTTTTTTTAAATTATTTTAATTTACGAGCCTAGGAATCCTAAGATAAGCAGATTGAAAGTAAGTATACATAATACTATCCAATGATCCTCAAAAAATTTAATTGGAAGACTCATAATTACAATCAATTTGGTCATGTCTTTCCTCTCAAAATTATTGTTGTATATTTCGAAGTGTCAATAAAACTGAACTTGATTCTATTTTAAAAACTTCGCCACTCACTTGAGTTTACTTGAGATCTAATACACCATATTTTTTGGTGCTTTGATCAGTATGCCTTTTAAGGTAGTAAATGTCATTTTACTTTTATATGTATATATTTTTTATAATATATATATTATACCAATTCTTTTTTGATACTTTTTAATTTTTTATTTTATATTATCTTAAAATACTTTTGAAGTTTCCTTAATTTTAAGTTTTTTAAGCAAATGAGTTTGAATCGAGGTCATTGAAAAGAATTTAGTTTTGCCTTCTGACTTTTCAGTTAAGTTGTCATAATTATTTATATCTACATTAAATTTGTTATTATTAAATTTATTACTTGTTATTTTTTTATTTATATCTAAAATTTTAAAATATATAATAAGAAAATATAAAAAACTAATAAAAAAAGTGTTTCATAATTGTAATCGTGCATATTGCTGATGCTCGTAGTTATATTTTACTTTCAACCATATTTTTTTTCTAAATTTGCTAGAAAGGAGAAAGGAAAGACAGAGAATAATGTTAATTGTTATTTATAAAGAAATAATTAACTTTTAAATTTAAATTTTATTAAATTTAATAAAACATAAAGTTTATTTATTATAATAAAAAACTAAAATTTTAAAACTAAATGTGTATCTGTATAAATGTATGAATTAATAAGATATTAAAATTTAAATATGAATAAAAATTAAAAACCAATGCAAAATAAAAATTCAAAAAATTAAATATTAAAGTTTCAAGCATAAATCCACAATAGCACAAACTCAAAGTAATATTACAAATAAAAAATAAATAAATATAAATACAAATAAATGAGCAAATCAAAAAAATATCAAATATCAGCGTCTTAATTATTAACTGTCAACGTCATCAATCATTATATTATCCTCAATATTGATTTCACACGGATCATCATTAGTAATTAATTCTTTCGCTTATGTTGCAGTCCCAGCTTGATCCTGGATGTAAAAGTTCGAATCATCTCAATCCTTCATGCATACTAAAGTTTCAATAATATCTTGACATAATCTTGATCTCCTATCCAAAATAATATTTATTGTAATAGAAAAAATAGACTCTGATACTATGCTCGGCACTGGAAAGTCCGTAAATACTATGCCATCTCAGATAGCACGAGAAAGGTGAACTCGTATGATTTTCAACACTGTAATATATCAAGATTCATAATATTAAAATGTGATAGGATTGATTAGTAACCAGTATCTAAGTGCCAAGATAATTTGTTCTTATTCGATGGTCCATCCCATCAGTTTTCTCTTACTAATTGAATAAGAAAGTCATTATCTCTGAATATGATATCTATGTCCGTACTTAGAGCCTCACTAGTACTACCACCATACCTAATACCGTAGTATGCAAAAAGTTTAAATAAACTTCCCGTGAATAAATTTTCTAGGCGTGTCTTCAAAGTTCATACACGAGGAAATGTATGTCAAAATATTTTCTATACCTTCTACTTTAATCCTATGGTCCATGCAGGCAGCCAGACAATAAAGAGATGAAATTATATATCAGTACTTTAAGTACTTGTTTTTTATTTCTAGAACTATATCATTAAGTATTGGGTTATCTCGATACTTCCTAAACATGCTACTAATGTTGCATATGTATTTGAGTATAATATATGTCGTGTGAGTATAAACTGACGAATACAATTTTGTCGTGTCATAAAAAATTTTCAAGAATTTCATAAATAAAATTTTTGTAGCTTAGTCAGTGTCGTTAATAATAAGTTTATTATTTTTACTTTTGACATAGTCGGATATCATCTGTTCGTATCCAACACTTGACTCCAATATCAAGTATGTGTAATTCAATTGGTGTCTTACATTTGATTGGAATTTTTTTTAAGATTTGCAAACAAATAGAGCCTACCAAACTCTTGTTGTCTGTGAAGCGTGCAAATATATTTTAGTGAGTTAAGTATATTTTATAAAGTGGGGGCACATACTTTCATTTCTACTTATACTATCAAGTTAATGACGTGATACATGTATCTAACGTAAAAAATTTCTTCTAATGATTTATTTCTAATATTCTTAACAAACTTGCTAATCACTATTCTATTATTAAATGCATCATTGAATATGATACTAACAATTTCATTTTAGATTTTATATTTTTATAGATTTTCATCATGTACTCAAAAATAGTCAGGCTATCATGAGGATTTTTGTTTGGGTCGAGACGACCGGAGAAACCAAAGTTTTGGTTGTCTTGGACTTTTTTTGTAAGATTTTTGTTATCTAAATTATAATTAATTTCATTATTATTATTATAATTATGATTTGTTATTTTTTTTTATTTTTTAGACTAGAGAGACATACTAGATTAGAGAGAAGAAGTTTTTATTTTTAGATTTGATTTTAAAACATTAAAACTTAAAAATTAATAAATAAAAAAATATCTATAAACCATAATGTGTAACTTTAGCTTTTTTATGTTCGCACCACAGTTCGCACATGCATCAAATCCACATCAAAGTTGAGTCCCGAAATAGCTTTGTTGGGGTGTTGGGCCTTAAACCGGACCTGTGGTTTTTTTGACCTGAGTTCGAGTCCACCCCCCCAACTATAAAATTAAAAAAAAAATTGAATGTAAGCCCTTGGATCTCGCTTCCAATGCTTATGGGCAGAATCCGATGGCCCAGATAATTTTGCCCCAAATTAATCATTAAAAATTAAAAAAAAATCAGAAAAAAAACATTTTTTTTTTAAAAATATTTTATTATTCTATAAACTCCCTCCTCTCTCTTTCTAAGAATTATGTTTTTCAAAAACATAAATCTCTTAATTTTTTTTCTCTCCTAATTTTTGCTCTCTTGAGAATTGGGATTTTGGCGTGACTTTTTAGTACTTGCAACTTAGGCTTGGCTGTGGTTGGTGTTTGGACTTTGGATTTGTGGTGCAAGTACTTTACGTTGTTTTATGGGTATTTAGTATTTTTTTAAATTAGTTAACTCTTAACTATTAACTTAATTTTAAAATTTTATTAGTGTTTCACTTTCTATCTCTTAACTCTACTATCTATTAAAAAAATGATAAATATTAATCTAAATAATGAAAATGAAATTAATTTAAATTTAGAAAATAAAAATCCTACGTAAAGGTCCGAGGCTGTTGAAATTTTGGTTTTTTCGATCGTCTCGACCCTAACATCTAAAAAATAAAAAATTAGAAAGATTTCATGTGTTTGGACTCATTTTAATATAATAAAATAAAAAATTTTAGGGGTGTTGATGAAGAATCAGCACAGTATAAATATTATAAGAAAATTTAAAGTTTTAAGAGTTTATGTGAGACTGAGTACCTCAAAAGACATGCCAAACTATGCACTAAAAAATATGGTGCATTAGATCCTAGGAAAACTCTTTTCAGCTGTGAGTTTTTTTAGGCTGGATCCATTACAGTCTCAAGGTTTACCCCCTTCATATACTATGACTAGTTAGGAATGGAGGACAAGAACAAATTGATCATCACGATGAGTCTTTCGATTAGATTTCAGAGGATTAAAGAGAAGTCAGTATTATATATGCTTATTTTCAGCCTGCATATCATAGGATTTTAAAGTTCACATCTAGGAATGACATACTAAAATATTATAACTTAGAAAAATAAATAATAATTAATGAATTTAGGGATTATATAGACCATATAGACAGGTAGACATATATACAGATAAACAAATAAACATAATTATAGATATATAGATAGACAGATAGATAGATAGACATATAGACATACAGACAGATAGATAAATAGATATATAGATAGACAGACAGACAAACAAATAGATAGATAGACAAATACACAAATAGATAGATAGATTGATCAATAAAAAGAAATAAAGAAAGATAGATAGTTAATTGGTAGAAAGACAGATACATATATACAGATATTTAAACAAATAGACCATATAGATAGATAAATAGAAAGATAGATAAATATATAGATAGATAGACAGGTAGACATATATACAAATAGACAAATAGACATAATTACAGATATATAGATAGATAGATAGACATATAGACATACAAACAGATAAATAAATAGATAGATAGATAGACAGACAGACAAACAAATAGATAGATAGACAAATACACAAATAGATAAATAGATTGATCAATAAAAAGAAAGAAAGAAAGATAGATAGTTAATTGGTAGAAAGACAGATACAAAGATACAAAGATAGGAAGAATTAAATAAAGAAAGATATAAAGAAAAAAAACAAAATAACAAAAAAGATAGATAAATAGATAGATAGATAGATAGATAGATATTTTGATTAATTGATAGATAGTTAGAAAGATAGATACATAAATAGATAAATAACGAGATATAAAGATATTTAGATAGGTTGATAGATTATTATATAGATAGATATATAGAAAGATAGATAGACAGATAAATAGATATATAGACAAAAAGATGGATAAATACATACACTACAAAAAATGTCTATTTAGCTAGTAAAATTTAGCTAGGGATAAACTAGGAAATAACAAGGGATATTCAATTTTACAATAAATTAAAATTTTGTGATGGATTAGTGATGAATTAGCATCGAAAATCTTTGAATGAAAATTTTTAGTCACTAAAATATTTGTAGATATTCACGCAAAGAAAAGCTGGAACTTTAGCTACGTATTTAGCTATAGAAGTTCCTTTGTTAATTAAAATGAGACAAAATCTGTCGCTAAATAATTATTTAAATTTATTTTTTTTAGATTTTATATATAATTGAAAGCGATAATTCCTTAAATGTTTATTTTCTCAAAATATATGCATATTCTAGGGATTTTCCCTGGATATTTGGGCTAGTGTTAATTTCCATCACTAATATTTAATGATATTTTTTAAGCATTATTTATTTTAATATTTTTATATAATTTTCTATATTAAAGGTATGTTATGGTCTATAGATTAACGATTCTTAAAAGACACAATTTCCTCATATAATAATAAAAATATGATATTATAAATATAAAATTTAATAAATATACAAATACAAATACAAATTTATATTAAATATGACTAAAATAACTATTATTTTTATTCTAAATTTATTAAAAAATTATACTTAATTTTTTCTGAAATATTTATTTATGATATTTAAATATTTATATTAAAAAATATTATATAATTTATTAATTTATAATATTTTTTAAAATATTTTAATTAATAAATAAACATAAATACAAATGACTACGAATAAACAACTAAAATAAACAAATGTTTTATTAAATTAAAAAAATTATAAAAATATATGAAAATATGAAAAAACATGTAAATATTTATTAAAATAAAATTAAAAAATAATAATATTATTATTATATGAATTTTTTAAAACTATAATTGCTAATAGATTTGAAATTTTGAATTATAAAAAAATTTTTAAATTTTTCATAAAATTCAAAAGAAAATAATTTGATATTTTTATATTAATACATAAGTGTTTTAATTAAATTAAAAAAATTTTGATGATTTAAAAATTAAATATTTCATCGTTGTTATTAAACGAACACTTCAAAGATTAATTATTATAATGACTAAAATATTCAAATTTTATGCCTTTATAATTATTTCATGTCTTAATAAAATCATATAAGTAAATTTTATGCAGATATATATATATATATATATATATATATATATATATATATATATATATGCATGTATATATGAATACTTTATTATTATGTATAATTCTATATACCAATATTTCTAACAAAATATACAATATGTATAATAATATATAGCTATATATAATTGTATTTTGTTAATTGTATAACTATAAAAACATTATGTATAATTATATCTTTAACTACATACATATTTATAACTATATGTGTATAATTATATATAAATATTTGTATAACTATGTAACACTCTATATAATTAAATATAATTATATTTGTATCTATATATACATATATGTATTCATATAGTAAAATCTTAATATTTATTTATAACATTGTATATATTTATGTAAAACTACTTATAACTACTTGTAAGAATATATCTATATATAACTATATGTTTAACTATATATAACTTTATTTTTAACTATATATAATATATGTATAAGAACATATAACTATAAATAATTGTCTTTGACTAAATGTATAACTAAAATAACATTATACAAAACAATATTTAAATATATATACCTATATTTATAAATATAAGTATAATTATATGTATAATCACACATAAATATATTTATAATTACTATATACAACATACATCATTATGTTTAACTATGTGTATAATTATTTATATATTTTTGTATAACTATATAAAACTTGAAATAATTATAATTTAACTATATGAGGCATGATTTGTTTTCTTGATAATTTTTTTGTAGCTTGTAGAGATTGAACTTACAACCTACAAGGAGGCTCACATCTATCTCAAGAATTAGTTTATTGGGCCTTTGGTTTTTGATGTGTAAATATATATACATATTAATTTAATTGATGTTTATAATATATATATATATATATATATATATATATATTATATACATAATATATATATTGTTTTTTGTGGGTAGATATATATAGTTTATGGAACACATGTGGAATAATGTTAAAAAATATTGATTAATATCCAAGCTCAGTTAAATTCATTAAAAAAACTGAGACATGAATATTAACAAACATACCAAGTATCATTGAACTTAATTGAATTTTAATTTAAACTATTTATTCATATTAAACAATTTGTTACATTTAAAAAAAATTGTAATAAATCAAATTAAATATTATTCATCAATATATATATGGAATACATTTGTATATCGTCAGAATGCATCAAAATGCTTTGTTTTTGTTATTTTAATTGAATTTTGAGTATTATCAAACATTATTACTAATAAATGAGAATTGTTAAAATATTATCATATGCTTATTAAATAATTATTGTAAAGCATTGAAATACAACAATAATATTATTTTATCTTTTTTTTATAGTCCTCAATTAAAATTAAATAATATTTAACATTTATATTTTGAGTGTCGACAAGATCATTATAACTGCTAAGAGTTTGTTTTGATTTTGCTATTTGTTATTTTGAATCTCTTCTTCTACCTTAACTATTATCGTATATTGCATTTTTCATTGAAATGATATAGTAGATATTTGTATGTGAATGTTATCGTGTAAAGTGAAGTTATTACCACAAGTAAATATATGATCGAAGATCCTCTTCATGCACACAATTTTAATCTTGAAATTCATAGTAAATCATTACAAGTACTAAAATCATTAATCAAAAGTATATAAGTGATGGTTATATCAATAATTTTTACTAAATTAATAATTTCCCATCCTTCATATTGATTAGGTATTAATTGAGAATTATGTAAGTTTTAATTTCCAAACTATCCTTTGATTGCAGTTTTCCACAAATAATATTAATATTAATGATATGTAATTTTTTGTCTAATTAGTTTAAATTTATAAGGCTAGAAATCTGTAATTGTAGCTTGCTTTATATCTATATTTTCTAGTTGAACACTTTGTATGATATGTTTTCAATTCCAAATATATTTTTGTTCATGTTTTAATTATTCATTAATTCATTTGCCAAGAGTTCTTGAAATTGGATATCAATTCCATTAATTTATTCTTTTTTTTATATTCAAAGATGGAGTAGAATCACAGTAAAAATTATGCTATTTGATCATCATTGAGGTGTGAGAAGCCTACTCCTTCAAATTTTCAATTTATTTATTTTTTGCTTCCCTTTCTTGTCTATTCACATATTTTTCTTCATTTATCTAGTAATAGCATGATATCTATTAATCTTTGTCATTCTAAAAAAATTCATTATCTATTAATGCAGATTTTGCAAATGCATAGTCTCGATATTCACAATATTTAATCTTTAAATGCTTATCTATAAGTAATTTTATTTAATAAGTAGTATATTTTGAAGTATTTATATGTTTCATTCAAAATAATGATTGAGCATTATTCTTTGTAAATAAAATAGGACAAAATAAGTTCAGATCGTTAGTGGATGAACAAAAGGTTTATGAATGGAATTTTGAATCAAGAATTTCTGAGTGAGCTTGAAACTTTCATCAACTTTGTGTGTAGTCAATCGAAATCGATTGATGGAGAAAAAATTAAGTGTCTTATGTAATAACCGCAAGTGTCAGAATATTTCTTTTTATGATGTAAACACTATAAGATACCATTTCGCTAAATATGACTTAGTACCAAATTATTTTATTTGGATTTATCATGGGAAAAGTACAATGGCTCTTAACATTGACCAAAATAAGGATATTGAATCATTTGCATGTTGTGAAGAAACATCAAACACATACCATAGAATGGTCATGGAAGCTTCTGGTGCTTGCTTCAATATGGATTACATGGATGAACCACCAAATCCTGAAGCTCAAAAATTTTATGAAATGCTTAAAGTTGTAGATAATCAGTTGTGGCCTCATTGTAAAACACATTCGCAATTGTCACCTGTGGCTCGACTAATGAGCATGAAGTTAGAAAATCATATGTTTGAGAAATTATTTGATCATGTAAAAGAACTGATGAAAGAGATTAGTCCGAATAATAATTTTGTCACGAACAACTTTTACAAAACTAAGAAGTTATTATGAGGTATGAGTCTATTAGTGGAAAAAATTGTTGTTTTAATGGATATTTGTTATATTGAGGTGGTGATAATGATTTAATTAGCAGTAAGTTTTGTGATCATTTTTAGTTTAAGAAGGCACATTGTATTGCGGATATGGGACAAAAGATGAAAGTTGCATTAAAGAAGATGTATTACTTTTCTATAATTCCTCGATTACAGAGACTATATGCATCAAATGCTACAGCAAATGATATGATATGATATTTTGAGCTTGAGGTTGAAGAATGGTTGATTCATCATCCATTAGATTCAATTGCTTGGAAGTATTTTAATTATATACATCAAGATTTTGTAGCTAAAAGTCAAAATGTGAGATTGAGTCTCGGCACTGATGGATTTCAACCATTTGGCCAATCTGGACAATACTATTCAACATGGCTAGTGATAGTAACACATTATAATTTTCCTTCGTGATTGTGTATAAAGGAGCAATATATGTTTTTGTTAATATTGGTTCCATGTCCAAAAAATCTGAAAGACATGTTGGATGTTTTCTTACAGACTCATATAGTAGTGTTAAATAATTTGTGGGATGTTGGTGTGAATACATATGATATCTCAAAGAAGCAAAATTTTATTATGTGGGCAGCCCTTATGTGGATGGTAAGTGATTTTTTTTCATATTCAATGTTGTCTGATTGGAGTACTGCAGGATGATTTGAATGTTCATATTGCATGAAAACTTCAGATGCATTTACCCTCAAATTAAGTGGTAAACAATTATGGTTTGATAATCATCATAAGTTTCTACCTACGAATCATTCATTCCTTAGAAATAAAAATGCATTTCAAAAAAATAAAATATTGATGATAGTTGCACTAGCTGTTCGTTCAGGAGATAAAATTTTGACAGAGATTTAGAGTTTGGGTCTAAAGCATGTGACTGAAAAGGATACTATTAGAACTAATAGACCAATATGCAATATATTTGGATGGAGGAAATGCAGTAATTTTGAGATGTGCTCTATTGGAAGTCCAATTTAATTCATCATAGCTTGGATGTAATGCATATTAAAAAAAATATGTTTGACAATGGTTTCAGCACTATCCTTAATATATACGGAAAACAAAATTAGAGGTGTCAAATGGGCCGGCCTAGCACGGCACAGCTCGTTTTTCACGAGCACGGTCGTGCTACAGTGCCGTGCCGGGCTCGCCTTGCCAAACACGGTCGTGACTCGTGACTCACGACTCACGAGTCGTGACTCGTGACTCACGATTCACGTCATGCCTTGGCACACGTGACACGCCGCCAGTGCCACGCATGCCTGCGTGAACCGGCACGGGATGGACCCGTGCCGGCGTGTCGTGCCGGGCCAGGCACGGCATGGCTCGGGTCGTTCTTAACCCGGGCACGGCACGGGCCCGGGCACGGTTTAAGAACGTGCCGGGCCGGCCCGGCCCGGCATGTTTGACACCTCTAAACAAAATACACTTTAAAATCAAGACAAGAGTTGAATGATTACTATCAGCGTTTTGAATTGAAACTTAACGAGATAACAGAAAATTTTTTTAAAGCTTGTTACACGATTGATAAGAAGACAAGATAGATATTGTGTGAATGAGTTAAAAATTTCAAATTTCCTGATAGATATGTGTCAAATATGGGTAGATATGTGGATAAAAAGAATCTTAAGTTATTTGGAATGAAAAGTCATGACTATCATGTATTTATGCATAGATTAATACCAATTGAAGCCTTTTATTTTGTATTTTATTAAAATTATATTCATATTTAAATTTTAATATTTTATTGATTCATATTAATATTCAAATTCTAATATTAAAAAGTAAAAACAATTAATATTAAAAAAAACTTTAAAAGTATTAAGAATTTACAATAATTTTAAAAATTTTAAACATAAACTAAACATATTTTAAAAAAAAATTATTGCATTTTACAAACTAGCCAGACATGGCCCGTACGGGCTCGACATGGCACGGTATTTTAATCGGCTGGGCCTATGGGCCATGCCGGGCCTGGCATGAAGAAACCATGCCAGACTAGGCACGACATGGTTACCGTACCATGCTATGCATGGTTCGGCATGGTAGCCCTGTTGGGCGGCCTAAAACTGGTCTGCCCCAGCCCGTTTGACACCTTTAGGCCTAGGCATGACATGACACAACATGAGCCGTGCCGTGAGTAGGTTTGGCAAGAACCGTGCCGTGAGCAGTCTTGACACGGTCATGGGCACGGGTCATTCCAGTGCCGTGCAGGCCAGGCACGACCGAATTGGATCGTGTATCGGGCCGGGGCCGCCCGGCCTATTTGACACCTCTAACTGAGCCTCAAAAAAGGAGTCATGCATGCTTGACATGATTTATTTGTTACCTCTACATATATTATTCTCCAAGTCTACGTTGGTATCAATAAAAATAATTTGACATATCTTCTAAGGACCCAAGTAACGAGTGTTGAAGAGAGTATGCTTAATATTTTCTACATATTGTAGGACTTATTAAGAATTTTGCAATCTATACATCATACTTGCTCTTCTCATAATAAAACTTATGGTTGATGCATAAAAACTTTCTTATTATGATTTGAATGAATGACTGCATTCCTCATGTTCAACTGATATATGGTCCACCCATGAGAAGTAACAATGCATAACAACATTCTAATTGTGGTCTTCTAGGCCATAAGAGAAAAAATATCATTATAATTCTTATCATAAGATGATCAATATTTCTTTCATGTCTAATCTTTATTATGTACATTCACTTATGTATTACTATTAATTTACCTAAAGGTTTCAGAACAAGAGTTCACATGTGATTGAAAGTGAATATATTTAATTCATTCATCATAGCCCATTATCATTCTGAATTACTAAATGTCTCGAAAAGAATATTAGAGATTTTATTCATATTTAAGAGAGGATAAACAATTAAAATATGTAGTACCAAAGCAAGAATAAAAAGTATTCGTGACAATATATATTAGTCATAACATATCATTGTTTTTTTCCATAAAATAATCAGAATGTTCAAGTTGATACTTTGAGCTAGATCATTTAATGTTGTTGATGTCTCTCATTGGGGATATTGTTGACATATTCATCTCATATATACATTTATATTGAGATCATTAAGTCTCATAATCTTTATCTTTCCCTTGTTTAGACTCATATCTCCTTTTGTGTGGGACTTGTATGCTAGTTCTTCCTCATGACTCACACTACTATGTGCTCCAACATAGTCATAATTTGATCAGGTACCATAAGATATTTTTTCGCTCTCTTCAAAAATAGTTTTGTTGGTAATATTAGGTTTAAGAGCTAATTCAATTATTAATTTGTGAGAAGTAACAACTAGAAAAGGGAATGATCATATTATTACGGTGTTCAAAGGTAAGTCTTTTTAGATCGAATTCTAAAAAAAAGATTCATTTTCAAAAAATATTACATCATCATTCATAATAATCTTTATGACCTATGATAAGTAATATATATATATATATATATATATATATCTTGTTTAAATTTTAGAGTATTAGAGGAATGTACGCTTGATGATATAAACAATTATTATCTCTCAACTCGAGGAGAGATTATAATCAAACAAAGTGCACCCAAGAATCTTGGATGGGAGATAAAAAATTCTCATATTTATATAAGGTGATATGTGATAGAACTTGAAAGAATAAAAAAATAATATTTTATAAATTAGAAAAATTAATTGTTATTATTATTTTTCTCTAAAAATATTAAGAAATACTTAGAGGTGTCAACCGGCCCGGTCCGGCCCGACACGAGGCACAGCATGGAAATTTCCCGTGCCCGGGCTCGTGCCATGCCCGACCACGGCACAATGGTGCCGGGCCGAGGCCAACCAGGCCTTGTGCCGTGCTTGGCCCGACATGGTACCGTGCTTAAATTTTTTTTTTAAAAAAATTAGGGTTACTGGGCGCCAAAATCCTAATTTTTTTTTAAAATTAGGGTTTCGGGCGCGCCAAAACCCTATTTTTTTTAAATTTTAGGGTTTGGCGCGACGGCGCACGCCGAAACCCCAATTTTTTTTTTTAATTTAGGGTTCGGCCCGACCGGGCCGAACCCAGCGAATCGTGCCGTGGGCCCGTGCCGGGATGAACCCTCAAAAAACCGTGCCGGGACAGGCACGCCACGTTTGCTGTTCCGTGCCGTGCCTGGCCCGGCACGGAAGCCCGGTTGGGCCTGGAAAAAACATGACGGGCTAGCCTGGCACGACCCGTTTGACACCTCTAGAAATACTTTTATTGAATATAAGTCTTCAATCAATCTCAACTAAATATTAGTTTTTTATGATAGTTATTTTATTTTGCATAAGAGTCACAATACAAGTTATCCGATGAATCATTTCATCTTCTTTAAAAAAATAAAAGAAATGATGAGAAGTATATTTCAAAGTATTAATACTTAATATTTTAATATTGTAACTAAGTTGTATTTTAGTTTTTTTATAAATTTTCATAAAAATAAATAAAATTCATATTTTATTAAAATAGATAATTATCTAGTATAAATATTAATAAATATAACAAAATATCTTAAATTGTTATGTGTAATAATCCTAAAAAATCTCAAAACATTTGAATGAATCATATTATTGAGTCTAATATCATCCTCATGATGTGTCAAATATAAAGTTATAATATGCTTTTCTAATTGATATGCTTTACAGTCAATGTAAGTCATATTTTTGATATTTGAATCTAGAATATTTAATGTATTTAATTATAAATGTATAAATTAAGAGTGTGGAATCAATGAATAAATAGTAGCCAAGACCCAAGTACATAAAGAGGCTTCTGATGGTGAAGAAAAATAAGTAGTTCTTCTAGCTCAATTCCAATGAATGTTATCTACTTAGTAGGCTGATCTTGCATTGAAAAATCAAATGAAAAAAAAATTTTAGTACAGTTCAATTGCTTAGTAAAATAATGAACCGAAAAAAATTATGATAAAACTCCAGTACATATTTAATTATGTCAAAAGAAAAAAATTAAGTTTGACATTATAATGCCCCAAGCCCTTATAATGGTGATATTGGCCACACCAATATCAAAAGCTCTATATTATATTCCATAAGAGAAGAAAAAAATATGTTATTACTTGTGCTTTAAATATTGACTATTGAATCTATAATCCAAGAAACTTGAGTGAGATAGTGTGAATAATTAATAATAGAAGTATAGGTGTCTTGGATGGAGCTAATAGTTTCACATGAAATAAGTATGTAATATTTCTATCTAGTGTAACAATACTAATAAGTGTACACATCAAATGAGTAGATCTGATAATTTGTTGTATAATTTTTGATCTCTAAATGTTCTTCCCTGTTAATCAACTTGCAAAGTCCAAAATCTCACATGAGTATGATTTAATATTTCGTAAAAAGTATGTCACTATTGACTTCTTTTCTCTAGAAGCATTTTTACTAGCAATTTCATTGCTATCATGTGAATAAATTATTATAATAATTTGATCGATAATCGCATGTATGCTCGACCTGGATATAGTTGTCAATGCCTGGATTATTATCTGATAAATTTTTGAGAAAATTAGAAATGTTTTCTCACTAAAAGTTTGTGTTTGTTAAATAATATATCATTAATTGTCAATTGATCAATTAATTTGTATGCTAATAATTGAGTAATATTGTTGTATAAGTGAAATATCTCATAATAATACATTGATATAACTAAGTCCAAATCTTCTTATACGTATGACAAGAGCTAAATATATTATTCATACTCGGATCAATTGACAACCACAAATAAATTAGTAGTTGTGCATATTTCCTAAACCAATTATTTGACTCAATCGTGAGTGACTAATCTAATGAGTATCTTATGTATTTTTGACCCAAAAACTAAGCTCTAATGGAAGTGACTAATAATAAAAAAGTGTTTTCTTCAATTTTTACTTGATAATTTTGACTAGTTTCATGCTAACAATGACTGTCCCACAACAAAAAGTATAAAAAAAAATATTATGTGCATATACACACCACCACAATAGCTGTGCATCATCATGACATTAATATACCACCATAACAAAACAATACACTACACAAACAAAACCACCACATCACTAAACATCACGACGCATCCCCTACATACCATAATATAGTAATAGGCACCACCACAACACACCATTACACTGTATCTGTATCACCATGGAAGTCATCACTTTACGTCCACGACACTCTATTCCTGCCACCATTGAATTAACTATGTGTAGGGGATGATGCTGTCATTAATAGAGCCAAATGCCAACAGCCAACACACAATCACAGTGCATCACATACCTTCAAACTCTGTCGTTAACTATACTATATCATCTATTCTTAAATATTTGATTCAATAATCTCCGACCATTTTTATACAAGAGTACCTACCAACATAAATCACTAGTAAAAGATTCACTACTTAAAATTGATTTACCAAGTAAAGATGACTTGAATATTGTAATTGCTCTATTAAAGGAACTGGTGAAGTGTTTGACACAACACCCAACCTCTTAAGTATATCTCACTCTTACATGAACACTTGTACTCATGTATACTATGACATTGATTGTATTATTATTAATTAATTTTTAATCAATTCTGTTAAAATTATGTTTATTTTTATTTCTTTAATTATTAAATTTTTGTTTATAATTTATGTCTAATTTTTCCTTGGCATACTTTTAGTTTTATTTTTTTTCACTCGAATATTCTCATACTTTTTAACTAATTTACTAAGAGGTCAATGTTAGATGTGACCAAATCGTTTTAGGTGATTCTTCCTTATCTTATTATTATTAAGAGTTATTTTAATTTTCTTTCAAATAATCTTATTTCCTAATTTTTATTTTTTTAATCTTATCACACATCCATTATATAATTTTTGCCATCTTTATTATCTGAATATGTTATTTTTTAATTGTAAATAATCTTAATTCTCCTGATTTTATTCTCTATAGTTATTTTATAAAATTTTTTCTTTAATCTATATAGTATTTATCTATTATAAAGAATTCTTAATGTAACTCTCCATGTGATTATCCAACCCTAATATTATGTGATTCATCTTTGTTAAATTTTTTATTTTTATTTAATAGAGCATAGAACTTGAAATTACTGATATTGATATTTCTTGCTTTTTATTTTGATTAGTACATCATTATTATTTTTCATATGATTAAACTCACATTTCAATTATTTTGTATTTTTATAATTAATTCTAAATTTTTTGGAATTAATTGTAGCCCTAAAAAATTTTTAGTTTTCTACCTAACTTTTTTTCAATCTCTTCAATAATAATATATCATTTACAAGTAACATACATTAATTGATATCCTTCTAGAGGTCTTTTGTTAATTAATCTATAATTAGCCAAAAAATATAAGGGTTAATTAATAATTTTCGGTTTAGTTTCATAACTTTTAAAAATTTATGAGTGACTCCTTGTACCAATCTAACTCATGATATCATTTAAGTCTTATCTTAATTATTCATGGTTAGTTATATGAATCTTGTTTTTTCAGGTAATTTTATTAAAAATTATGTTTACTCTTAATTTTTGTTGTTGTTGAGCTATCAAAAATAACATATTCAAACGATGAGAGTAATAGTGATGATACAAATGATATGTGGTAAGACTAAGCGGTCTATGTTGGACATGACCAAAATATTTTATACGACTCTTTCTTATCTTTATATGTATAGAAGTTATTTTAATTACTTTATAATAAATTTTTTTATTTTTTTAGTCTTATCATACATCTATTATATCATTTATGTTACTATTATTATTATTATTTGAATATATTATTTTTTTGGTCGTTTAATATTTACTTTCATATAACATGATTGATTTTATAGTTATTCTTTAATTTATTTGGTATTTATGTATCACAAAGAATTTCTAATGTTGCTCTCTATTTTATCACTTAATTCTAATTTTGTGATACATCTTTATTAATCATTCAATATGTACTATATAAAGTATAAATATTTGAAATTATTGATATTTGATATTTGATATTTGATATTTGATATTTTTTATTTTCTTATTTTGATTAATACATTATTATTACTCCTAACATGATTAAACTTATATTTCAAGTACTTTGTTTTACTATGATTAATTTTAAATCTTTTAGACTCAAGTATAATTCTTTAAATTTTAGTCTCATACTAAATTATTATTCAATTTCATCAATAATAATCTATATTTTTCAAATAATTTATACAAAGAGACGTCTTCTTGAATATTTTTTATTAATTCATCCATAATTAGTTAAAAAAAATATAAAGATTGAATGATGATTATTAGTGTAGTTCCTCAACTATTAAAAACTCTTGAGTGTTTTATTGACCCATTCTATCTCTTGATTTCAATCAAGTCTTATCCAACTACTTAGAGGTAATTGGATGAATCATATTTTTTTAATAAAATATATTAAAATTCATGTAAATTCTTACCCAATTCTTTCTTGGCTCACTTCTACTTCTTTTTTTTTCCCACTTGAATAGTCTCATACTTCTTAATTGGTACACTAGGAAATTTCTGTTGGACATGATCAGATTATCTTAGATGATTCTTACTTATCTTATTATAGACAAGAGTTACTTTAATTTTTTTTTCTAATAATTTATTTTTGAATTTATTATTTAGTCTTATTACACATCCATGGTATTATGCTCATCTTAACTATCCTTATCAATTGAATATATTACATCATGATCATTTAACATTCACTTCCATATAATATGGTTGATTTTATAATTCTATAATTTTTTTTAATCTATTAGTACTCAATTATTATTTCGAATCCCTAGTGCAACTTTTTATTTGTTCCATCAAATCATAATTTTATGCGATACATCTTTTTTAATCTTATCATCTTTACTTAATATAATACTTAATGTACATATTATTGATATTTGATATTTCTTGTTTTCTATTTTTGATTATCACATCATTATTATTTTTAATATAATTAAATTTATATTTCAAGTACTATATCAGATTATAATTAATTCTAAAATTTTTTAGATTCAAGAGTAGTTCTTCAAATTTCTAGTCTCCTATTGAACTTGTTTTTAGTCTCATCAATCATTAATATATTATTTGTAAATAATATATACCAAGATATGTCTTCTTGGAGATTTCTTGTTACTTTATCTATAATTAGCACAAAAAATATAAAAATTGATCACTGATTGATGAATCTTGGTGTAGTCCAATAATTATTGAAAATTTGTGAGTGACATCTTAAAACCAATTTAACAATTAACACCATTATCTCATAAGTCATTTCTTTGATTAATTCCATATACACATTAAAATTTTTTTTCTTATATAAAATTTATCAAATTAAAATTTTTAGGATTCTATTATAATTCTATTCTAAATTATTAAATGTCATGCATAAGTCTTTCTAATTTTTTTTAATAATTCTATATTATTTTTCTGTTTACGTAGATTGTATATCTAGTAGACCTAATTGATATTAATACAAATTGATTATTTGAAATTCTTATTTCTCTTTTTAGTTTGTGTTTGATCAATTTTCTTGAAGTTTCATAGTGTGACACATGAGTTTAATACTTTAATAATTATTAAAATCTTGGACATGCCTATTATTTTTATAAATGAGAATTATAATATTTTATTTTTATTGATTTGATATTTTTTTGCTCATTATAATCATGTTAAACAATCTCAATTAGTAAATCAATTTATTTTTTATAAATGAGAATTATAATATTTTATGAATGATGTTGTCATGCCCTAATATTTTTTAGAAATTAATTTTTTTGAGAAATTGTCTAACCTCAATGAATTTTATTTTGATTACATATTTAAAATTATTTAGAAAATAAATTTGGTTGTCATTGGTATGATTTATTAAAAAGACTACTATTAATTTTAAAAACAAGAGTTTCATATATTCACATTAAATTTGGTTTTCCTTGGAATGTCTAGTGCATGAGTTCAGCAACGATTTGTTTATCAAACCTGATGAATAAAACATAAGTTTACTTATTGATTGTATGCAATAATCATCACATGTTACATAAAAAATCTAATTATCTGAAACTTCTAATAACAATATTTTTTATATTAAAAGTAATGACATCATATTGTTATTATTCAAGTTTTGAAATTTAAATTTATCTAGTGAATAAATTATCATGAATTATATATTCTCAAATGAGTTATGTAATATTTTTATTTCTTAAGTATATTTGGTAGAAGAATCATTGTTCTTCGCTGCATCTTCTTCGCTTCAAAAGATCATGATTAAAATTCAAACTTAAAAATTTATGAAGAATGTAATTTAACAACATTAGGTATTCTTATTTTTATTTTTAAAACTCTTAAAATAATTACTAGTCATGATATTATAGCAAGAACCAGAAAATGTGTCTTATTTCATTTTGATGAAATTAATATTTAAAAAATGTTGAAATCTTTCAACAATAATTCATATTCATACGAATATAATACTAGCATGTCTGTTAGATATTAATATGAAATTCTTACCATTTTATATTGTGCCTTTTAGTTGCATATAAAATATATTCAACTATTATTAATCTTTTCTAAAATAATAAAAAAATAATTGAGTGCAAATCATTCTGTCCATTATAAAAAAATATAAAATGTAATCCACAAATTTGATTTTAAGAATGTCTTTACATAGACCTAGCTATTGTGTAATTTTAAATTCTCAAATACTCTCACCAAAATTTATGAAGGATAAGGATACATGAAAATCACAATTTATTAGTTTGGAATTCAATTTTTTCTAAATGTTTTTGTAACTTATACAAATTAGATCAATATCTTAAAAATGATGTTTTAGGTGTGTTCCTCTCTTATAATATGAAGTCCTATTTCAAAATGTTATATATTTACAATTATTCTACTTTTTCATGTAATTTTCAAGAGTACTTATTTTTCACTAGTATATAATACATTAATACTAAATTTCTTTTGATCATATTTTATGAACTAAAAAATTTATATGTGAGAAATAATCTGATTTAGAAAAGAATCCTGTTACAAAATTATAAAAATAACCTTGCACTCTCAATTTTCATTTACTCAAATTAAAATAATTTGCATTTGACTATTACTATAACTATAATAGTTGAAATCTCTTATTTATTTTATCAAAAAATTAACTTTCAAAAAGTACAAACATTAATAGTCAATTTTTTTGTGTAAGCAAAAGCGCGATAAGAAATTGAATTATTTTTCAAATTTGTAAGAATGAGATTTATATGTCCAAATAATCTGATATCGACTCTCAAAATTTCACGTATTTGAGAATGTGAAAAATAAAATTTGTCTTTGAAGAATTTATGAAATAATTTATTATACTATTAACATATGATATTTATAGTTCATATAATTGAGTATTTCTAAAATTCTTATATATCTAGAAGAGTTAACAAAAATATTTATGTCAACTAAAAATTTTATACAAAGCTCAATAATTATCTTGCCTAGTACATATCCCATTGGGCTAGATTTTGTAATAATACCAATCACATATTTTTTCTATGATATAATTATTTTTCTATGATATTATATTAACTTGATTCTAATAAAATATTATTTTTATCAATATCTTTTTTTTTTAATTTGAAATTGATTTAGAAAGAATTGCATGAATATAATTTTGTTTAATTAATTTTATCTTTTAATAATAATATTGTCTATATAAATCAATAAAAGAATAGCCCCAAAATGTGGTCCTTTCTAATAAAAAGAAAAATCAAAAATTCATCTAAGTAAACTAAAGAAAACAACAATATTTGAAATTTTATTGCACTAATTATTTTGATATTGATTCAATTCATATATTATTTGTTGAATTAATTGTTAATTGTGCATAAAAATTTTGTGATTACTTTATATGTACTTTATTTTCTAGATCTTTGTAAAAAAATATATTATTCAAATTTAGTTAATAAATAAATTACTCATAAGAAATTGTTAAAAATAATGTGATCTTTTGATGACATTAGTTGATATGTAAAAAATTTTATGACAATTTGCTTCATACTTATCTTTGAAACCTATCATAAAAATTTTATTGAATTAAATTCTTGGAATTTAATTTTCATTTAACCAACTATTATTTGTGCATGAAAATTAATTGATTACTATATATATGTGCAACCTCATCTAGATCTTTTATGAAGATATATATTCTTTATATCTAGATGATAAACTATAACTAATGCGAAGCTACTTTAGATAACAGGATCTTATTGAGATCATCATAGTCACTTAAAGGAATTTTTTTGATAATACTTTATAAATATGTGGGCAACATATAGCCACCAATCTTTCATTTTTCTAATCTAACTTCTCTTTAGAACTATTCTTCTAGGTGAATACTCATCTATATCAAACCAATTTTATCTAGAGGTGTCAAACGGGTCATGCTGGTCCGGGCCGGCTCACTTTTAGTGAGCATGCCCTTGCTTCTATGTCGGGTCAGACATGACACGGTTGCTGTTCCATGCCAGGCTAGGCATGGCATGGTTACTGTTCCATGCCGGGCCAAACACGACATGGTTACTGTTTCGTGCCTGGCCAGGCCTGACATGGTTTTTTCAGGCCAGACTCGGCACGGTAGGTAATTTTACCGTGCTTGGTTAGGCCCGTACGAGCCAAATTTGGCTTGAATGGCCTATTTAAAAAAATTAATTTTTTTTTCTTTTTAATATTAAAATTTATGTATTTATAAAATATATATTATAATTATAAATAGATATTGTTTAAAAATTTTACAATTATAACTTGAAAATTATTGAATAGTTATAAAGTTTAATTTTTTTATTATGTTTTTAAAAAATTTTGATTATAATTAATTAGAATTAAATTATAGAATTTTTAATGAAAATTTTAAACACAAAAATAAATTAAACATAAAATTTTTTTAACAAAAATTACAAAATCACAAAGTCAAACGCAAATCAAATGTTTAATCGGTTAATCCCAAACTAAAAAAAATACAACGTAATATAAATAAAAAAACATACAATCAATGCAAAATAAAATATCGAAATCAAAAATCAGAATCAAGAATAACACAATTCGTTAACTGTGTTCGTGAGGCATCAAAATCAAGTGACAATGGCATGTGCAGTGGCATTGGAAATTGACCACGGGTAGGGATAATCACATCAATCGTCAATCGACATATTATGATCATCATCTATCACAACATCAAAATCAATATCATATGGATCATCATCATTACCAATCAATTTATCCGCTTTCGCAGTGGATATAGTCCCTATACCCTGTGTTGCACGGATACGCCTAGGAGGTGCCGTGTCCACGTGTCCAACACGTGGACACGGGTCGGACACGCGTCGGATACGTGTCCGATACGCCACGTGGCGTATCGGACACGAATCCGTATGGGATACGCCACGTGGCGTATCGGATACGCGTCGGAGACGTATCCGACGCGTTGTTCGGAGACGTATCCGACGCATTTTTGGAAACAGATTCCAAAAACGCGTCGTTTTTTGGAATCTGTATCCAAAAATGCATTTCGGGAGGGGGGGCGGGAGGGGGTTTCTGAAGGGGGGGCGGGCGGGAGTGGGTTTCGGAAGGGGGGGCGGGCGGGAGTGGGTTTCGGAAGGGGGGGCGAGAGGGGGTTTCGGAAGGGGGGGCGGGAGGGGGTTTCGGAAGGGGGGGCGGGAGGGGGTTTCGGAAGGGGGGGCGGGAGGGGGTTTCAGAAGGGGGGAAGGGGGGGAAGTAAAATACCTAACATTTTGTTTACATTATTTTAAAATACAAAATTTTAAATTATTTTAAAATACAGTATATTTAATTATTTTAAAATACCTAATATTTATAATTAATAATTTTTATTTTTAATTTTATTTTTTTTATCATGACGTATCCTAGCCGTATCCGTATCCGTATCCTAGTTTTTTAGAATTTGCCGTGTCCTCGTATCTTGCCGTGTCGTATCCCCGTGTCCGTATCCGTGTCCGTGCAACATAGCCTATACCAGCCCCAGCACGATCCTGGATGCTAAACCTTGAATCCTTTTAATCCTTTATGCATGCTAAGGTCTCAATAATATCTGGACGTAATCTTGATTTTCTTTCCAAAATCATATTCATAGTAACAGAAAAAGTATATTTCAGTACTATGCTCGACACTGGAGGAGTCAGTAGATTCCATGTCATCCTAGATAGCATGGGAAAGGTAGACTCATGATTTTCATTACTGTAATATATAAAGATTTTTAGTATCAGATTGTGATAGGATTGAGCAGTTATTGGTATCTATGTACCAAGAAAGCTTGCTCCTATGTGATGGTTCACCCCGTAATTTCCTCCTCACCAACTGAATGAAAAAATCCTCATTTTCGAATATAGTATTTATATCCGTACTCACAGTCTCGTTACTATTACCACTATATCTAGTATCGTAGTATGTGAACAAGTCAGTCAATTTTTCATGAATTATCCTTCAGATGGGTCTTCCAGGTTCACACACAAGGAAATATAAGTCAAAATGTTATATACTCCTTTCACTTTAATCCTAGGGTCCATGCATGTAGCAGCGAGACAATAAAGAGATGGAGTGACGAACCAATAATTTAAGTACATGATTTCCATCTCTACAACCATGTTGGAGTGGATTCGGACCTGTGCCCACGCAGTTTCTGGATGGCCCCTCTTGTCGTGTCACTAGTGCAGGGTGGGTCGGTGGTACCGTGGGTGAGTCGGTGTCTTGGGTCGTGCTAGCAGGTTGTGATAACGGGCCACAAAACCATGCTGGGCCAGGCATGGCACGAGGCCCGGGTGGCCTCGGCACGACACAACACGATTAATGCCGTGATCAGGCACAACACAGGCCTGGGCATGGGAAATTCTCATGCTAGGCCATCCCAGGCACTACCAAATCGTGTCGTGTTTCATGTCGGACCCGGCTGGCCGACTGGCCTGGTTGACACATCTAAATTTCTTCTAGATATTTGAGTATATTAGATTATTTACTTATATATTTTTAGTTTAGTCATTTATTATTTGTCAAGTTGTAATTATTTTTTTCTAGTCTTATGAGTATTTCTATCACAAAATATGAATCATAGTAGTTAGAAAAATATATTTTTATTATGAATATATTGTTACTCACCTCGCCAATAATAATTCATACAATATGTCAAGTTGTGGACATATTGTTGTAGCCATTAATATTTCATTACTTATTATTCATTTTTTTGGGAGTTTATTTTTTGAGTTATTTTAGATAATTTAATTTTATTTTTATTTTTATTTCTACTGATATTTATTTATAAGATAATAAAATTTTGAGGAAGATCACATTTGAATTTAAGAAGAGTGGGTGTATGCTTTTTGATTTATAAATTAATTTTCTTCTAGATGTTTAAGGATATTAGATTATTTACTTATATATTTTTAGTTTAATCACTTATCATTTGTCAATTTGTGAATATTTTTTTTTTGTCTTAAGAGTATTTCTATCACAAAATATGAGTTATATTAGTTAGAAAAATATAATTTTTATTATGAATATATTGTTACTTGCCTCGCCAATAATAATTTATACAATATGTCAAGTTGTGAACATATTGTTGTCGCCAATAATATGTCATTACTTATTTTTAATTTTTTCAAGAGTTTATTTTTTGAATAATTTTAGATAATTCAATTCTGAATTTATTTTTATTTTTACTGATATTTATTGGTAAGATAATAAAATTCTTAGGAAGATCACATTTCAATTTATGAAGAGTGGGTGTATGCTTTTTGTTTTATGAAATAATTTTCTTTTAAATATTTGAGGATATTAGATTATTTACATATATATTTTTAGTTTAGTCACTTATTATTTATCAAGTGAATATTTTTTTATAGTCTTAAGAGTATTTCTATCACAAAATATGAGTCATATTAGTTAGAAAAATATAATTTTTATTATGAATATAGTGTTACTCGCCTTGCCAATAATAATTTATACAATATGTCAAGTTGTGAACATATTGTTGTAGCCAATAATATGTCATTACTTATTTTTGATTTTTTAGGGAGTTTATTTTTTGAGTTATTTTAGATAATTTAATTCTGATTTTATTTTATATTTCTAATGATATTTATTTGCAAGAGAATAAAATTCTGAGGAAGATCACATTTGAATTTAAGAAGAGTGAGTGTGTATTTTGATTTATGAAATAATTTTTTTCTAGATGTTTGAGGATATTAGATTATTTACTTATATATTTTCAGTTTAGTCATTTATTATTAGTCAAGTTGTAAATATTTTTTTTTAGTCTTAAGGATATTTCCATCACAAAGTGTGAGTCATCAGTTCGAAAAATATAATTTTTATTATGAATATATTGTGACTTGGTTTGCCAATAATAATTTATCCAATATGTCAAGTTGTGAATATATTGTTGTAGGCAATAATATGATATGTTTATTATTGGTTATCTTGTGAGTTAATTTTTTGAGTTATTTCAAATAATTTAATTTTGATTTTATTTTTATTTTTACTGATATTTATTTGAAAAATTATGAAACTCTAGAAAGTTCACATTTGAATTTAAGAAGGGTGAATTGTATATTTTTTGTTTTATGATATGATTTTCTTTTTGATGTTTGAATGTGTTGTATTATTTAGTTATATATTTTTAGCTTAGTTACTTATAAGTAGTTAAGTTTTAAATATTTTATTTTAGTCTTAAGGGTACAAAAACTTTTTGATCGGGCTCGGTCCTATTAATATGGATCTAGCTCAAGTTGGGTCCAATAATTAGTTGTTTCTGATGATTCCCAAATGCAAGAGGATAATAATATAGAAAACAAAGAAAAAAAAAAGAAAAGTAAATAATCTTGTTGGACTAGAAACTGTTAATATATCAGGACTCTGTGGCATTGATCTGTTGACCATTAGTTTTTGTTTCATGACTTGGTGGTGTTTAGAACATTAATTTGTTATTATTGTTGACTCTTTTAATTGTAGTTTCTTTATTCAAAATTAATGGCACATGCCAAGATGTATTTGATACATATTATCAGAAAGCCTAGATGTTAAAAAAAGCTAGATACTCTTTTCCCACGCCTCAAATTTTATTATATATTCATTGCAGTACAAGAATCAGAAAAAAATAGTTTCATTTATGTTTGTTTTTTTATTGTTACGAAATGAAATTTTTTTATGATTAACTTCAATTATTTGTAGTGATATAAGCACATTTTAATTTTTATTATATAATTTGATTATGTCTACATGTATCAAAGTGATTTGTTGTGGGAAATTTATTAATTTTTCTTGCTGTTTATGAGCTTCTACAGGTGGGTCAGTAAACTTATCAGGAAAAGGCATGCTTCCTCTGTGACAAGTGTTGCATGGCACCCTAATAATGTTAGTGTTAAACTCTTGTTGTATTTATTGTTTTTTTTTATGTATTTGATATATGTCATACAACTGCCCTATTAGTGTATAAAAGAGCCATCACACATAATTTAATTTCTTTTTCACACACACACACACACAGAGGTGGCCAACATGCTGGGCTTGAGCCTGGTCCATGGTCCGGCCCTCGGCTCCAGCCCGACCATTGATATGACCTGAAAAAGCTATTTCCATGCATGGCACATGGCCTGGAGCTGTGTTGTCCTTGGGCACAAGTCGGCCATGCATGCACGTGTCAATCCTTAGAAATGGCACTCATTCTTAAGCAAGACATGAACCATGCTATTTGGCATGAGCAACACACCTCGGCACAGCACATGGATTCCACATGCCAGTTGATGCTAGTTTAAAAAATATAGGTGTTTGAAGTACACATGTCTATATTTTAAATTTTTAATAATGGGGTGCACTTAAAATCCTCGCCTCATTTGAAACAAATAGGCCCACATACCCACACTGACGTGCATCGAGCCATCTCTATTGTTGGAATATTTTTTGTATTTTATTTTTTTGCAAATATTTATATTTTTGTCCAATAGTTTTGAATATAAATCTAATCCCTGTTGGGTTTATGCCTAAAAATAACAAAAAAAAATATTTTGAATTTAAAATATTGTTATAGATAAATAATTAATATATAGTTTTCATACTTAAATTATAATCTCCCCTTTCTAATTTTCTTAAAATCTAAAAATTACCTCACTATATATATATTTTTTATTTTTATTAGAATAATGTAATATAAATATTGTATATGTTTATTATTGGCGAGCCGAGCCACTCTACATGTGAATGATCAACAAAAAATATATTATAGTTTCAGACTTTTAGTTGGATCTCCTTTGAATAGTTTGATTTAGGTACTAATTTATGCAAGATATATGATTTTCGAATAGAAATTCAATGGTTGGATTTTTGATAAAAAAAACAAAAATTGATTATTATTATAATTTTATTTTTTTTATAAATAAGTAATTAATGTTTATAATTTTTCATATTAAAATTTTAATTTATTTCATCTTTTATATTTTAAAATCTCAAAATTACCTTATAATATATATATATATATATATTCATTATAAATAGTGTAATATAAATATTGTATAAATTATTATTGGCAAGCTGAACAATGCCACATATGAATGATCAATAAAATATATATTTTAGTTATAGATTTATACTTGGCTAGCTTTAGATAATTGAATTTTAGTATTAATTTTGTAAGATAAAATGATTTCTTAAGTTCACAATAATTTTTTTACTAGATAATATGGTAATTTAAAAAATAAATTTTCTACTCAAAATTTTCTAAATATAAAAATATATAAAAAATAACTTAATATTAATTTAGATAATGATAATCTGACCAAAAAATCTTTGACTATATAATCTTTCAGTCATAGGTTGCATATGTGCAATCACCTGAAAATGTGGGATTAATAAGCAAAAATCTTTAGTATAAATATATTTTAAGATTATTACAAATAAAAATTTAGAGTAATCGAATAAAATTTAACATAATACATATATTATAAAAAAATATATATATATTTAAGACTAGTGGTGAAACAAGACCACTTAAAAAGATACGTCGAATAATGTATCAAAAAATATGATATATTTGATCTCATGCAAATCTAACTAAGTAGTAAAGTCATTAAATTTGGATCAATTTTAAGTTCAATAATCATATTTATTTATTATCATGAGTTTGTAATTGAGTACATATTTAGGTTTCTTGATAGAATGTATTTTTTGTTTAAATTTATTGAAAATTTTATACTAATTCATTGTATATAGTACTTTCAGTCTACCTAGAGGTGTCAACTGGGTCAGATGGTTTAGACACCACATGAACCATAATATGATTCAGCTGTGTCTGACATGACATGACCTAGTTCAAAGATATGCTTGGATGTGCCCTGAGTTATGCTGGGCCAAAATTTCTAGCATGAGAGACACGACACAACCTATCCTAGCATTGTGGCCCATTGTGCTAATTTTGGCTACCAAACAATCTTGCCAAGTCCTGACCCATGCTAGCCTGGAAAGAACATGACTTGCTTAGACTTAACCCATGCTAGTATGGACTAAATTTAAGCTAGCTTTGAATAACATGGCAAGCTTGGTTAGGCCTAACCCATCTTGGCATGACCTGGCATGTCCCGACTCCATTCAAACAAAATCTATGCCAATTGGCTATGCCAAACTACCCAATTTTAGAGCTATGTTGGGCTACCCAATTTTAGAGATGTGTTGGGCTACCCAATTTTAGAGCCATGCTGACATGACCCATGCTAAAAATCTTGTATCGGGCACGACATATCATGTTTGATATCTCTAAGTTTGCTTATTATAAGATTCCTATGATGATTTGTAAGAATGATATAAAAAATTATAAAGTAGAAAATAATTAATAATTAAGGAACTAGAAAATATAGTGGAGTGATCTCGTTAACGTCCAATAATTAATAATTAATAATTAATAATTTTTCTTGCCGTACGTGCCAGAAATTTTTTTTTTTTAAATTTTTTTATTTTATTTATATAAATTATTAAAATATATATAAAATTTTAGATAATGTATAATATTATATATTTATAATATGAAAAATGTTAAAATTTATTAAAATAACAAAGGTTAAATTTTTTTAATGTAATATAAAATTAGTTTAAAATTTATTAGAATTATATAATAAAGTTATAAATTTTTAAATGAAAAATTAAAACAAAAAAATAAATAAATCAATACATTTTGTTAATAAAAATTAAAATTAAAAAAAACATAAGCAACTTAAATGAAAAATGACCAATTAGCCATTTGAAAATGAATGTCCTAACCAAACAAATAAAAGTTTCAACACAACGTACAAATAAAGCGTACAATCAATAAAAAAAATATCGAAATCAAAAAACAGTAGATCATCATCAATCATCAATCGGCATATCATGAGCATCATCAGCCGCAACATCAAGATCAGTATCATATGAATCATCATCATCAGCAATCAACTCCTCCGCCATCGCAGTGGTTGCGGCTGCAGTCCCTGTCCCAATCCTTCAAACAAGTCAAGGTCTCAACAATATCTGGACGTAATCTCGATCTCCTATCAGAAATCACGTTCACTGCAACAGAAAAAGTAGACTCCGATGCTACGCTCGACACCGGAGGAGTCAGTAGATCCCATGTCATCCTAGATAGTACGGGAAAGGTGGACTCATATGATTTCCACCATTGTAATATATCAAGATTCTTATTATCAAAATATGATAGGATTGAGCAGTAATCAGTATCTAAGTACCGAGAAAGCTCGCTCCTATGTCATGGTCCACCCCTACGTTTCCTCCTCGCTGGCTTAATGAAAAAATCGTCATCTTCGAATAAGGTATCAATGTCCGTAATCATAGTCTCACTATCACCACCACCATACCTAGTATCATGTATGTGAACATGTCAGTCAACTTCTCGTGAATGAACTCTTCAGGTGGCTCTTCCAGGTTCATGCACGAGGAAATGTAAGTCAGGGTGTTTTCTACCCCTTCCACCTTAACCCTATGATTCATGCATATAGCGAGGCAATAAAGAGATGGAACGGTGGACCAGTACTTCAAGTACTTGGTTTCCATCTTTGCAACCATATGACTAAATGTCGGGTCAGCTCGATACTTCCTAAACTTACTACTAATGTTGCATATGCACCGGAGTGCAATACAAGTAGTGGGCGTATAAACCGACGAACACATGTTTGTCATGTCATAAAAAATCTTCAGAAATTTCATAAATAAAATTCTTAAAGCACAGTCAGTGTCGTCAATAATAAATTCGTCACTCTTATTATTGACGTAGTCGGATATCACGTGTTTGTATCCAACACATGATTTTAACATTATGTACGTGTAATTCCAACGATATCTCACATCTGATTAGAATTTCTTTTTCTTAAGATTCGCAGACAAACAGAGACTACCAAACTCTTGTTGTCTGCGAGGAGTGCGAATATTTTTTAGTGCATTACGTATATTATCTAACGCGGGGGAACACACCTTCATACCCGCTTGAACAATCAAGTTAATCACGTGACACATGTATCTGACATGAAAGATCTCTCCTAATGGTGCGTCTCTAATATTCCTAACAAATATATTGATTGCTACTCTATTATTAGATGCGTTATCGAAGGTGACACTAAAAATTTTATTTTGAATTTTATATTCCTTAAAGATTTTCATCATACACTCAAAAATGACCGGGCCATCATGAGGATGAAAAATCTCAGAGAATCCTAAAATTTTTTTATTGATTGTCCATTTTGAATCTACATAGTGGCTGGTGAGACATGCATAAGAAGATTCATCGTGACTTGTCCAGATATCGGACGTCACGGACACCACTCCACTATATGCCATAAATTTATTAATTATTTTTTATTTTTCTAACTTATATATCTTTAGTATGTCATTCCTAGATGTAGACCTAGGGATACTACGATAAGCAGGCTGAAAATATGTCTGCATGATGCGCACTACTATTGGATCTTCCGAAAATCTGATCGGAAGACCCATCAGTGTGATAAGTCTGGTCATGCCGTCCCTACCCAACTCGCTGGAGTATATGAAAGGAGTAAACTTTGAGACTAAACTCGATCCAATCTCAAAAAATGCAATGCCAAGTTGGGTTTGCCTAGGATCTAATGGACCATACTTTTTGGTACATAATTCGGCATGCCTCTTAAGGTGCCCAGTCCCAAACGAACTCTTACATGTTAAAAGTCTCATACAATATTTGCACTGTGTCATTTCTTGTTCCTCACTACTAATATTTTTTTGTTTTATTATATTAAAATGAGTCCAAACTACAGAAGTTCTCCTAGTTTTTTTGTTTTTTAGAAGTTTGGGTTGAGACGACTGGAGAAACTAAAGTTTCAGCAGCCTCAGACCTCTGTGTAATATTTTCATTTTCTAACTTTAAATATGTTTCAGTTGTATATGTCATTTTTTAGAATTTTTGTTTTTAAGAATACTTTAATAGGGGCCAGAAGACTGATTGTAATTTTTCCTAATTTTGGTCTATAGAGAGAAACTCGAAAGAGAGAGAAAGTTAAAAAAAACATAAAATAAATTACCCAGTAAAAGCAGTGAGGTCGTTTACGTGTACGGAGCACCACAGTCAAGCTATAATGTTCAAAACGCAAGTTGAGATTCCCGAAAATCTAAGTCGAATGCTGAAATCCCGAGTCCCGAGAGAGAGAGGCAAGATTTTTGAGAGAGATTGAACAATTTGAGAGAATTTATATTTATGAAAAACATAAATGTTAAAGAGAGGGGGGTGAAATTTATAGATTAAAGATAATTTTAAAAAAAAAAGTAATGTTTTTTTGAATTTTTTTTTAATTTTTTAGGGGGCAGAATCATGAGGGCGGTTGGATTCTGCCCCCTAGCCGTTGGAGGCGAGATCCAATGGCTGAAAATTTAATTTTTTATTATTATTTTTTTTTCCGTTGGGGGAGGGGGGGGATTGGGTCGGCTCGGGGGACCATGGGTTGGGTCCGATTAGATCCGCCCGCGGTCTTTTTTGCGGGAGGGGCGAAGCGAGGGGGACACTGGATGAACTCTTGCCGGTGTGCCGTGCCACGGGCACCGAACCTTGCCGGGTCAGGCACGGCACGACACGGGTCAGGCACGGCACGACACGGGTCAGGCACGGCACGACACGGGTCAGGCACGGCACGACACGGGTCAGGCACGACAGGACACGGCATGGTTCGTGCCTTACCCGGACACGCGATTTTTTTGTTCCGGGCCGGCCCGGCCCGGTTGACACCTCTAGGGGAGGGAGGAATTTATAGATAAAATAAAAATAATTTTTTTTAAAATAATTTTAATTTTTTTTTTGATTTTTTATTATTTAAAAACTACAGAATCTTTAGGGCCATCAGATTCTGCCCCATAGTTATTGGAGGTGAAATCCAACTATTTTGATTTGAATTTTAATATATATATATATATATATATATATATGTATATATATATGTTTATTTGTTTATATTTATATATTTACCGGTAGGGGTGTCAAATGGGTTGGGTTGGGTTAAACGGTTACGGGTAAAATGGGTGATGGGTGAAACACATGTAAACCCGTACACAAGACGTTTAATAAATGGGTAGAAAATTAAAACACGAACACGAGCCATTTAATAAATAGGTAACACGATATCACTCGTCTAACATGTCTAATTTTAATGGGTCGGGTATGGTCGAGTTGGGTCGAGTTAATACGATAAACTACTTATTTGACATATTTTTCTGTTTACCACATATTTGACCCATTTAACATGGTAAATCACCCATTTAACTATTTACTTATTTATTTTAAAATGTTAACTTTATAAAACTAACAAATTAACACAAAATATATAATATTGAGACATCATACATACTACACTACTATATAATAAATTACAAATTAAAATCTAAATATTCAAATCCAAAGTATCTAAATTCTACCAACAACAATATTAGTACCGGCACGGGGTGAAATTGGGGGGGAAAACAAGCTGGTAGAATATCCAGCACGGATAGTAGAATACACGACTGATAGGGCAATGACAAGCAGGTTGAGGGCAAGAGTGCTAGTAGAAATGGACTTCGAATGGCCATGGAGATTGTTGTATTCGTATTTCCTTAGTTCGCTGCCTATTACAAATCATAATTATAATCTGAAATAACAATCATATTACAAATTACAATCTCAAACAATTATAAATTCTATGATTCACGAAATTTCGTGAAAGATATTAAATTTCTATCTCCAATACAACGAGTAGGTTCAACAATCAAATTTTTATGCCACACACAAATTAAAATTAAGTATTATATAATATTAATAATTAAATAAATTCATAACTAAATCAGTACCACTACTTGACATTAACTCTTTTTACTCATGATCAATGATAGATATAGAATTTGAACATTGAGTGGATATAATTTTATTAGATTTCATATTTTGATTGAAAACATTATCATCTAATTCTCCTTCTGAATCATCACTAGAATCATCTACAACTAAGCACAACAAAACATAAATGAATCAACGATCACGTGAATTAGAAAAATGAGAAAAATAATACTAGTAAATAGGAATAAAACTCACTGCTCTTCCCATGAATTCAATCTCTAGTACAAATCAAAGCTTGGATAGTTTTTGGTAAAAGTGAACTTCAATATTTATTCAAAACTCTACCACCGATATTAAATTCAGATTTAAATGCAACTATAGAAATAGGAATTGCTGTCACATCACAAACCAACCGAGATAATATAGGATGTCGAAACTGCTCTCCTTTCCGAAAAATTAGAATATCTAACTCCTTTTTTTGATCAAACGTTTTTTCATTAGAATACAACTACAACTCGGTCACTCGAGAAACAAGAGCATCTTCTTCTTCAGGTTTTTCAAAATTCTACATTTTATACAAAGTTATTATTAATATATAATAAACTACATTAATCACTTTCAATTCAAACAAAATAAATTATATTTTACCTGAAAAAAATTTTCGGAATCATCAATACCATAAATCTCGCTTACTTGTTTCTCACTACTTTAAGTATTTGAAACATGTGATAAGTTGACAGAGTATAATTCAAAAAGCTCAAATAAAGTATCCTGTAACACATTTGAATTCATAAGAATCATCATGATAAAGTTTTGAATGGGCTCAATCTACAAATTGAATTTTGTACTGAAGACCTAAGATGATAGCAATTGAAAGAATCACACTATACTTTGGTCAATACTTGTCAAACTTGACATGCATATGACTTCCCAATATTCTCATAAAATTATTATTTTTTGTCAATGCCTCTTTTAAAGTATGTTAAATTAGGAACACTTGAGGAAAGTAAAAATTAGCTGTTAGATATGATGTACAAGAAAATAAGTAAGTAACTTTATGAAATACCCTCAACATATTAGAAATTATTTTTACTTTATTTCATTCTTCTTGGGAAAGATAATGTTTATAATTAGAATAACTCAACTCTAAATGGATAAATGCACGACGATAAAAAAGTGTAGTGTCAAGCACAAATGAAAAGACTAGGGGAAACTTCTCCTTGCAAACCTTTTATACTCTCTAATGAAACGGGCAACACAATTCTTGAACTTCTTTTTTCTTTCCGACGAGCCTTTAACATATTTGATATTTTTTTAAATTTTTATCACTGTTTCATCAATTTTTTTCAATCCATCTTGGACAATCAAATTAAGAATATGTGCACGATACTGAATATGAAAGAACTCATCATTCTTCAAGAGAGTATATTTAAGGTTAAGTTGACTCTTCAACAATTCAATAAAATAATAATTATTAGGAGTATTATCCAAAGTCAAAGAAAATATATTTTTTAAATTATCTAATCATTACTAGAAGTAATACCAGTGTAGTGCTAGGCTAGGCATGGTTGAGTCGGGCCGGGTCCGGGTTGCCCAGACTGCCCGGCCCATTTGACACCTTTACCCCAATCACTCACAAAAAAGAATATGACATCATTGTCTTTCTCTAATTTCATAGAGTTTCTGCCAACTCTCTGATAGTTATTGTGTGGCAAAGTAACTATTGTAGTCTGAATGATCTTTCAAACTCTGCTCAAATTTTTTTTTTTTTAAGTTTTGTATTATTATTTTAGTCTTCTATTTTAGCGGAAGAATACAATTATTTACAATCTAAGTATTACTATTCTTTATTCTCTTACAACCTGATCCAATACTTAGACACTATCTTAGAGCAATACATAATGTGACACTTTAACTCCATGCACTCTTTGACTAGCCTCATTTTTATTTGGAAATCCTTGAATATTATCTTTTGAAACACCCCCTTTCTGATTATAGCATCAATTGAGCTTTTACCTTTCACATCATTACTACAAAGCAGCTTGACAGAAACTGCTTAGTTGTACTGGTGTCTACAAGCTTCAATCTGCTCATTACCTGGATGACTTTTACTCTGTTTCTATCATTCTGCTGTCCACTGGACATCTCTTCTGCTCCCCCGTTGTCTCCAGGCAGTGGAGAGTACTGAGGTAACTGGCTCTGCCTCATTTCCTGCTGCACTTCCTTCTGGTAACTCATCCCTGTCTGTAAAACTGCAATTCCAGACTTTCTGGATTGGAGCTAGACTAAACTAGCCTGAGTAGAACCCATTTCCTCTTTTAACCCTTACCCTTACAACTCATTACATTAGTCTGAAAACCAACAAATAAATCAAGCATTTAAACCATCGAACCCAATATGCAGCTGGCTGCTGCTTGTTAGTATTGTTATCTTCATGCTTCTTTCTAATCTGGTTATAACTTGTCAAGATGTCTCTATTTCTGCTATCCTGCTAACCTTTATTTCCTTTTTGTTTCTGCTCTACCTCTTAGAATTATTTGTCACTTATCCTGCACGACCTAGATAACCTTTCTAGCAGTATTTAAGCAATATTTACTTGGATAATACTTGTTGCAACCTGCAAAAAATACAACTCAAGTGCAAACTACATAGCCAGCCAGCTTATATTAACATGTATATAGAAGCTAAACCCTCCATTCTGAGTAAGCCTGTTAAGGCAGTTTTTTGCCTCATCTTCTATTATCAATCCTTTATTTTAGGTTTTGTTTTCCACCATACCTTTATCTGTTCTAGAACTTATGTCATGATCATTTAGTTTTTACCTGCAAGTTAGAAAAGCAAACGGAAAAGGAAGAGAATAGAAATTACCTCCGCTATCCTTTTTATCCTACTCCCTTCTCCCTTTCCTTGAGGCCAATTAGAGCTTCCTCGTCCTTACATATTCTAACGTATGGATAAACTATTTAATCTAATCTTGTCAAGCCTTTAAATCTACATGGGATGGACTCACCATCAAATTCTTGTGATCCTGAGTACATACCTACTTTTGCTAGCTCATCCGCTAATGCATTTGTTTTCCTATACATGTGAGAAATTGTAGTTTTCAACTCTTTCATTTATTTTTTAATTTTATTTATATCATCTTTATATTTTCACATTTTCAAAATTTTTGAAGCTAGCCTAACTAAAAGTCTCGAGTCCACTTGAATTCGAATATTTTTTAGCTTAAACTCTTTGCACATTTGAAGCCCTCTAAGAATGGCTTGTATCTCAGAATGTAAGGCCGTTTTGGTCCTTTATGTCATTGTGAATGTTTTTATTATTTTGCCTTGCGAATCCCTAATCACTCTTCCTCCTACAATTCTTATATTCTTATTAAAATTTGCATTTTTGTTGAGAGCTAGCTTACCTTTAGGTGGTTTATCCCATTTAATTCTTTTTCAAAATTTTCTCATTGCTAATCTTAATTAGCTTTGTGGCTGAAATATTCAAGATCTCTTTTTTTATCTCCTTTAATATTTCTTGGAAGTTCATTCGAATCCTTTCGAATTTATTCTTATTTTTGCTTTCCATATACACCAAATCACAACTAGTAGAATATTAACTCCTAGCCAATTGCTAACTTTGTTTTTGAATTTCTATTTCATCTTATAAGTCTATTTTTTAAATTATATTCTTCTAACTAGATTTAAAAAATAGATTCTAACCGAGTCCATATTTCTTTTGCTATTTTTCTGTTTGAGAATAAATAGTTTGAACATTTTATCCCTGAGAAATATCATTTACACCTTGAAGTTATTATTATATATTTCTTCTGAATATTATAGTCCATATTTCCTTTTGCTTTCCATATTTCGTTTGCTATTTTTTTGTTTCTATTTTCCAAAGCAAAGTGGGTGATCTCGTAGTTCCTACGGGGTGGAGATGATTGTTTTGGTCCATGGATTTTCCTTCCCTTTTTTTCGGAAATTCTTTTTATTTCTACATCTGTTTCTTCCTCACTTTCCCCTCTTTCTTTCATTTCCCGAGGTTTCCACGTGAATGTTTTAATTTTTTGCAGAGTGTCATTTTTCCATATCCAATTAAAAATAAGGTGCCTCATACCTTTATTTATGATCAGTTCTTTTGTTAATTTTAGCGTAAAATTATCTTGTGTATTTGGAGTCCATTTCCAGCCACTTCTGTTTAATCTGGAATGTACTTCTATCATCTTACTTTGCTTTAACATGGACTTTTTGTTCTTAGAAGCTTTCTTTGTGACCTTGTGCACCTCCTTTTTTCAATCGTATTTAGCTTGCATAGATCTTGGCCAAAAGCTATTATTTTTTTAAGACTCCATTAGCTTTTACAGGCCCATGCATTGGCTATGTCTTTTAAACTGGAGAAGACCAATGCTGCCTCTTCTTTAGGTTTATAGAGAGCCTTTCATTTTTGTCAGTATAATTTTGATGTGTTGCACGGATACGCCTAGGAGCTTCCGTGTCCACGTGTCCGACACGGCGACACGGGTCGGACACGCATTGGATACGTGTCCGATACGCCACGTGGCGTATCGAACACAAATCCGTATGGGATACGCCATGTGGCATATCGGATACGCGTCGGAGACGTATCCGATGCGTTGTTCGGAAACAGTTGTCATTGCGTCAAACGAGGAGGGGAGGAGCACACCGCCGACAGCACCTAAGGTAACCTAATTCTATAAAGGGAAGGGAGGGTTTTGGAATCTGTATCGGGAGGGGGGAGAGTTCGAAAATCGGGTGGGGGGGTGGGTTCGGGAGGGGGTTTCGGGAGGGGGGTTTCGGGAGGGGGGGGGGGAGGGGGTTTCGGGAGGTGGGGAAAGGTTCGGGAGGGGGGGAAGGTTCGGGAGGGGGGGAAGGTTCGGGAGGGGGATGGTGTTAGATGGTTTAAAAATTGTTTACATTATTTTAAAATACAAAATTTTAAATTATTTTAAAATACAACATTTTTAATTATTTTAAAATACAGAATTTTAAATTATTTTAAAATACAATATTTTTAATTATTTTAAAATACCTAATATTTATAATTAATAATTTTTATTTTTAATTTTATTTTTTTTATCATGACGTATCCTAGTCGTATTCGTATCCTAGTTTTTTAGAATTTGCCGTGTCCCCGTATCTTGCCGTGTCGTATTCCCGTGTCCGTATCCGTGTCCGTGCAACATAATAATTTTGGTTTTCCTTTCTTCTTGCCCCACAGGAAATTGACCATTTCTCTTTCCAAAATTTTTAAAATCTTTACTGGAGGTTGGATGACTATAAGGATATGTGCAAGTGATACTTATAAGTGTGAAATTAAAGTGATACTCCCCTCCAAGCTTAGCATGTTTTCCTTTCATTCTGTTATTTTCTTCCTCATTTTTTTTATTAAGTAGCTTAGGTATTCTTTCCTTAACCTACTTTCATGTATTAGGCAACTCAGATACATTAATGCTCATTTCTTTTGAGTGAAATTTGTGATGTTTTTAATTTTTTGAGCAATTTTCTCTGGTGCTTTAGCTACTATTATAAACTGATATTTCTTTCTATTCAAGATTTATTCCATCTCCTATTCTAACACTTGCAATAACTCCATCAGATTTGTGAGCGCCTTACTGGCTAGTATTCGTGAAAATATTCATGTCATCTGCATAAGCCAAACAACCCACCTGAGGAGTCTCTTTTTGTTGTCTAAATGCTAATATTTTTATTTATTTCATTTTTTCTTTTATATTTTGAAGGAATAATTTCAAATAAATATTAAAGAGGTAAGGTGATAAATGATTTTCTTGTCTTAGACCTCTTCATGGTTTGAACTCATCTCATTTTTGAGTATTTATTATAATTCTAACTCGTTGTGCTTGATATGCATCTATATATTAAATTTATTCAAAATTTTAAGAAACCCATTTGTGCATTGCATAACATAAAGTTTTAGTGCCACATTGTAGTCTCTAACCTTGACCTCAATATCTTTCATCATTTCTATAGTAAAACTTATATTTTTTATCATTAGCTTATATTTAATGAATCACGATTGCTCTTGTGAGATGATCTTTGGAAGAATATTGTTTAATTTGTTTTGTAATAGCTTTGCTAAGATCTTGTATACCACATTACAAAAACTAATTAACCGGTAGTATTCACATTTTTATAGATTTTTTATTATTGGGATGATGACAATGAAGTAGTTAGTCTACGTCTTTGTGATATCTGCTCCTGCGAATATCTATGTTATTGTCTGAGTTAACTCTTTTTTGTTGATAGACTAATAGTATTAGAAGAAAATATTGTTCTAGTCATCTTGTTCTGCTATACTTTATTTATGTTGAAAATTATTGCTCTAATTTTTTCTTTCGGGAATTCAGCTAGCTTAGTGTTCTCCTCTTCTGAAATATGATACTTCATTACCCGCATTAAAGTGTCCCCTCTATTCCCCCATACTCTCACAGGTGCATCTTAAAATAATTCTTCAAATGAGATTTAATATCTCTTTTTTCACCCAGACTCCTTTTGAGTTTCTTATTCCTTTAATTTTTTATTTTTGAGATTTGATTTTTGTCATTGTGTGAAAGAATTTTATATTATTATTTTTCTTTTTGAGTTACTTGATTTTAATTCTTTGTTTTCATAAAATCTCATTCATATGTAATCTAAGTCTTAGTTCAGCCTCTACTTTACTTAGACCCTGTCAATTTTCCTCTTTTTGGTATCTTCCATATTTAATTTCATATTTTATCACTTTTTCTTCAGTCTGTATGATGTTTTTATTAATTTTCCCAAAAATTTTTTTATTCAATATATGTAATCTTATTTTTAATCTCATCATCTTGATAGCTAATAGTTATAGAGGATTTCCTTTTGTAGGTTCAAGCTAGGAGTTCCTTACTATGTTTTTGAAATATGCGGGCAGATCCCATATTTTTTGAAATCTAAAAACTTTTATTAAATCTCTGGTTTGTCTGGAAGTTCAGGAGCATTGGGTTGTGATCAAAACAAATTCTATTTAAATATCGTACTTGTGTGGCTCCGTATGAAATCACTCATTTTGCATTATACATGATCTTATCTAATTTTGCCCAAATTACTTCATACTTATTTTAGTTATTACACCAAGTATATTTTGAACCCAAGAAATCTGATTTCATGAGATTCACATTAGAAATGACATGATTAAATTGTGCCATTACTTCTCGGTGTCTAGGGGTCGACGTCGACCCTCTCTTTTTTTTTATTAATGCTTCTAATCACATTAAAGTCTTCTCCAATAATTCATAGAATATTCTTTGATTTTACCTCCAACATCTCATGCCATAACTCCTTTCTCTCCTCATTTATATTTTTGCATATATTGCCGAGATTATTGACTCGGATTCATTACTCACTTTTAAATGTATAATCTGTTCTGTATCTTTCATTGTTGTGAAAGGTGCGCTTAAGGAGCGCCTAGGCTCAAGTCACAACCACTCCCTAGCTATAACGTCTCGCCTTCCAAGGCATGCGCCTTACTGAAGAGGTGCGCCTTATATACTATATTTTTTTAAAAAATATATTTATTCTCAAAATTTATAATTATATATTGAAATTTATATAATTTTATTTATTTTTTTCATCAACATTTATTTAAATATTAGGAATATTTATTTTTTTATCAATATAATCATATTTAATAAAAATTTATGTGTATCAAAAGTCACATTTCACATCACAAAAGCCCATGCCTTAGGTGCGCCTTGCGCCTCAAGGCTCCAAGAAACCTTTGCGTTTTGGTGCGTCTTGCGCTTTTTAAAACTATGGTATTTTTTAAAATTGTAATTTCATACCCATCTTTCCACATAACTCATATTTTTCTATTTTTATTTATAATAATTTTGTTGTATATAGTTTGTTTTGATTATTTGTCTTGTATAATCGAATAATTTTTTGTTTTAATATTTTCATGTAAGTGTAGGAAATAATATATTAAGAGGTTAAGAATGCAATAATATCACAATAATGGGGGTTTCGCTGCCCGATCAGCGGGCCAAAGAAAATTTTGGAGCAGATCCTGACATGCCAGAGTGATCCGACCCACTCTTATTAATTAAATTGAGAAACTATTATATATAAATACGTTTTTGTTCACTGTTTTTTTTTCTCTTTCTGTGAATTTTTTATTGTTGGACTGTTTCTCTCTTTCTCTATGATAATTCTTTTCATTTGCTGCACATACTATCAGAACATTCTGATTTTGATTAATAATCTGTAAATACATAAGTATTTTTCTGGTAGATATAGTTAGACATGTTGAACGATTAGTGAATCACGTTATTTTGTATTTTCTGCTGTGGTTTGTGTTTATACTATGGTTTTGTATACTGTCGTGGTTGTTGATATATATCATTTGTTGTCTCTTCTTCTGAATCTATAAATCATAAAACTTGCAAGCGAAATTCCCAATAGCCTTTATTAAATCCCAATAACTTTTTATATTTGTCTAGGTGGCTTTTATCTGTTATTGATTTGGTTATAATGAGAATTTTTACTTTATGCATTCTAATGAGCTTATTAATTTTGTTTAAGGAGGGTGTATTTGCCACTCCTCTTATGTTCCAATAGATGCATCTATCCATTAAAAATTATTTATGCTTCCGCTCTCGTAATATGTTTCGACGCATGTTTCATTCTCGAGTACTTCTTCATGTTCCTAGATGGCCCTGTGGAGATGATATCTTGAATCAGCTCCATTCCTGTTTATTTTAAACTCTTACTAAGATTAAAAATTATTATTTTAACTTCTTCAATAGTTTTTTCATTTGTGTTTGAAGCTCACTTTCTTGAAATCATTTCCAAGTCATCTTTAAACTTACTTATACCCATCTCACTATCAGCCTTATATTGGATATTAAAATTACAACTCTTGGTCTCAAAAGCGTCTGAAAAAATCAACTCATCCTCATCTATTCCACTATACTCCACCTCTTTCTCCCTTGCTATCCTTCTCTGCCTATATCTTTTATCACTCATCTTCCTTGCTATGCTACGTATCTTAGTGCCCTCTATTCTTTCTCGCTCATTTCCTTTCACTACCCGTGTATCATTTCCACTTGGGGTGTTTACTCAATATGATTGCACTCTCCTTTGAGATTCTACCTCTCTCCTATTTCTCTCTTCTCTACCCTGCCCCTCTTCTTATTTTCCATCTCATCTCTAGGTTGCTCCTTCCTCGGTCCACTCTTTTTGCCCCTTGAGCATTCCCCTTCCTTCCTACCCTTCTCTTATTATTTTTTCATAGTCTTAATCTTCTCCATAGCTTCCTTCCTACCTAGCACCAAATCAACTTTAAGACCCTTGAATACATTCTTATATGCTGCCTTGTTTTGGTTGTACAATATACAAATTTTTGATTCAGCTTCTTGTGCTGAACGCTCTTGTAACTCTTCTTCCATCAAATCATCTTTCTCATATTCCCACTCATCTTCTTCCCCTCCATCCCTCATTATAATTTATACCACTGCCCCTATATCTCCCTTCTTGCTCATTTCCTGCCCTATTCAATACTCCTATCTAATCTCTTCTATTTCTTTCTGCCCTCTACCCCGAAACTTTTTCCTTCTCTTCTCCCTTATCCTTCATGGCATCCTCCATTGTCTGCATATTCTGCACTACCCTAAACCACTTGTTTCTACCCTCTACCCTCTCCAACCACTCTACTGCCCCCTATTACATTCCATTTTATATTATCATGCCCCATTTTCATGCAATTTTTACAGTGTCTAGGGGGCTGTTCAGGAAGTATGGGTTGCCAAAACCCTTGCTTCTCATCCTCCCCAATCCACTCTCCGTGGGAGTGAAGCTTGAAGATTGAACTCAACACGCATCCTAGCTACACATGGCCTAGTCACATAGGCAGTAGCTTCGTCTAGCATCAAAGGTATACCCACACAGAGAGCAATAGAGTAGAGAACATATTTATTGAAGTAGTGAATCGGGAGGTTCGGGATAGAAAATCATACCAGGGTAATAGGCGAATCCTCCATTGGTGAGAACTCTAGCGTCCACTTGAGTATTCTCATGGGGAAGCCAACAATGCTCTATTGTCATCGGAGGATTGAAGAATAATGTGCTTACCGTTGAAAAACACAAATGTGACCACCTATTTTAGCTTTAAATATGCAAATAACTCTTAAATCTCTTCGAAATGAGGCTTATCGTACGAAAATTTGCCTATAAGTGTTAATTTGAAAGACTCAGTAAGCTTATCGAGGTCGGCTCCTATGAAGAACACGTCCGATTCCTTGTTAAGATTTCTGTTTTTTTGATATATCGGCGCGGGTTTTTTAAAAACATTAGCGAATGACTTCTTATTTGTTAAGAATTTTTTTTTTATCCATTACAGCTTCATAATGAGCTTTATTTGCTCAACAATGGAGGTTTGTATCAACTCTACTCAATTTGGGTGCTGCTTTAAATGCATGAATCACTATTTGGTAATCTTTAAAAAAATTGAGTAATTTCTTATTAAGAGTTTAGGTATGCAAAATCGTGTATCATCTATCCTATTATAAGTATGTATAAAATATCGTGAATATGATTATTCAAACTTTTTAAAATAGTGTAATTTGTGGATGCATATATCACTTCATCGGTCATTTCTTACTATTGTGCCTAAGTCACATAATGAGTCATTTTATTTTGATCAATTAGTTTCTATGTCAATAGCTAGATAATATTATTATATATGTTAAATGTCTCTATTGAATACATTGATGTACCTAAGTCTTTAAACATTTTGCACGTATTGCAAGAACTAAATATATTGGACTAGAGGTCTCAATTAAGTTGGATGGCCTGGGCCCAGCTCGGAGTACGACCCATTTTAGTCGTGCTTGACTTGGCAAGATATGGTCTAGGATCGTGCTCGGGCCTGTGTTGGGCGCACTATTGGGACCAATCATGCCGTGCAATGCCAAGGGAAATCGGCCCGCGTGCCATGGCAGGCACGACCCATGCGCGATGCTGCGATGGTGCAATGCCTGATGGGCGACGAGTCGAGTGGGTCAGCGGGAGCACTCGTTTGGTTTTGGGGGGCGCCCGTATCCCCAAATCCCAGCACGACATGGTTACTCTAGCATGTCGTGCTAGGCACAACACGCGGGCTCATACGAGCCTGAAAAAATGGGCCGTGCTAGCCCGGCACGGCCTGTTTGATACATGTATGCTGAACACACTCAAGTCAATTGACTATCAAATATGTATTAATAATTGTTCATCAATTACCATTCACTCATCATTCTCAACTTGAGGTAATTTATCCATCACCTAGAGGGCTCCTACGAGTAGAGAAAATTCTATCACAGTTTATCCTGTTCAATCACTATGAAAGTCTTTTGCTTGGTACATCGATCTAGCAAATATACACCATTAAAATAAAAAAAAATAACACAATTTAGTTATTTAGCAAAGTAATTGACCCAAAATGAATTATGATAAAATTCTGATATAATAAAAATATATGTTACAAAAATAGATCCAATATTGATATTGACATGGTCTTAGCTTGTACAATGGTATTATTGATAACAAAAATATCCAAGATTTGAAACTTCCAAAAAGAAGTAAAATGAGGGAAATTATCTATGACATGAGTATTGATTATTGAATCTATAATCAAATAGTCTGAAACAAGATATTAAGAAGAAAGAATAGTTGATATAGGAGTGTCTTGTCTAAAGCTAGCAATGTCCAAAAGAAGTATGGAGTACTCATGAGTAAGGGTTACAAGATCGAATAGGTATACACAGAAGATTCAACCTAAGTAGATCTCATGTTTGCTGTACTTCTATTGAATCCCAAAATGTCTTTGTAATTTTAGGATGCACTGTGCAAAATATTTATTGAATGTGCCACAATCTTTCACAAAAAGAACATGACATTATTGCTTTTTTTTTTTCTAATTTTAGAGTACTCCTGCTTGCTCTCTTAATATCATTGTGTGGTAAAGTTACTGTAGTAATTCAAATGATCATATCAACTCTACTCATTTTGAGTGTAGCTGTAAATGCATGAACTATTATTTGGTAAATTTCTGAGAAAATTAAAAGTGTCCTCTTGTAAAGAGTATGAGTCTTCAAAATATCATGCATGTCTCCCATTACATGCATAAATAAAATACTGTGAATATGATTATTTAAACTTCTCGATGTAGTTTAGACTATTGGTCTGTCAATGCATATATAACTTCATCAATTTCGTTGCACAATAATGCCCAAGTTGCATAATAAATAATTATTTTTGATTACTTAATTTGTATATTTATAGCTGAGTAATACTATTATACATGTTAAATATTCATATTGAGAACATCGGCATACCCAAATCCTTAAACATTTTGTACGTATCATAAGATTTAAATATATTGTACACACTCGAATTAATTGACTGCTAAAAATGAATTAATAATTGTTTATTAATCATCATTCGCTTATCAGATTCGACTTGAGGTAATTTATCTATCAGATATTTCATATATCATTGGCATACAAACTCAATCCTTATTGACATAGCCTGCAGTGAATACATATCGACCTTGACTTTTTACTATGTTATTACTATTGATCTCACACTAATTCTGGTCTTCCTTTTCCTCCGATACCATGTTGTCTTATGTACAACAATCATAATCACTCAATTATGCATGAAATAAATGTACACATCCTACCTTTATCTCCACAACATAGTAGCACCCACCATTATTGTTGCGAAATGCTGATGCATCTATTGTTGATACGATCAGAAGATGCATCACTACCCACTTAATTGATTGCCACTCCTTCAATTGTCTGAATACTTTGATACCATGTTGAATCTAGGACTTAGGGTTCAATTAAAGGAGGAGGAAGAAGGTATGAGGAAGAAGAGAGCAGGGGGGGAAATATGTTAAAATGATGTTTTCATTAACATTCAATAAATGAAAATGAACACATCCCCCCACCCACAAACACAAACACACTCACACTCACACTCACACACACACATAGTTGATATATGATTGGTGATGCTCATATTTTAAGTGCTCACATTTAAACTTGCAATATGAATAGTATGTACCAAGAACAAAATAAAATTAATTTTTGAAATAGTGGGGTTTACTTGAAAATTGGTGACTCACAAGTCTACTCCACTAATTCACTCCCATCTCAGCATGAGTGGAGAACTTGATTACCAAAGATTTAGAGTTGATATTAGAAAAAAGAGATGCAATATGTTCAAAATAGAGGAGATTCTCTTGAGAACCCATATGATTTTGTAATTGACTCTGTTATTCTTGATCTTCTGATTGTTTTTCAGAAGAAATATATGAGTTATACTTGTCATTGTATTTTATATGTATTATCATGCTCATCTATTTTTTCTTTTTTGATCTCTTTCACTATTTATATTGATATAAAAATATATACTAAGATTATATTGATTACTTGCTAAACATGTGAGTATAAGATAAATATCTTATACTCACGTCAAACCTGTGAACTAGTATTGTGATTTATGAGAATATTTATTATTAATTATTGATGAGTGTCCACTTTGAAAACTAGTTTAAATGAGAAAGTAAATTATCTTAATGAGAGATTTATTGTAAGAAAATTTATTCAAATATTTATGAATTATTAAGATATTTTTTTCGATAATTAAGATAATCTTAATATATATTCTTATATCATTGACAACATTTCATACATATAAGATGCATCAATTAGATATTATCATTATATTTTTTTGTGATAATCTTGAGGATGAGTATATGTATGTGAAGTTGTCATTTAGATTTTGAATATTATATTTAAAACTTAATTTTTAGATCATGACAGATATTATATGACATGAAATAATCATGAATAATTTAGTTTATGATTTTCATTGGCAATTATCTCATTTGGATTGAAAATATATTTTACATATTTTCCTGTGTTTTTATATGACTTTAGATAATAGGTTGATTCTTATATTCGTGGGCGACATCTTTATTATGATATATGACGAGTTTGCTTGAAGGAAGGTGAAGAAAAAATCTCACTCTTTCAAAAGAATACTTAAGAAATGTTTTAAATTCTTTTTGAATAAAAAAAATATTATTATAAAAAAGATAAGTATAGGTTATAAGAATCAATCTCAATTATATAATTCTAAGTCATTAAATTCTTATCTAACTTTGATCAAGCTTTTATAATAATTTTAATTTTTTTTTAAAATTTAAAGTTATAATGCTTCTAGATAATTTCAAATAAAAACAAGTTTATATTTTAACATCTTCTCTTAAGCTTGATTTCATTACTTCAAATAAATTTTTTAATCTGATGAAATCTTTTTGTTTAAGTTACTTGGTGAAAATATTGGCTAATTGATAATGGGACTTCATGTATTCCAGTTGTACATCAATTTTCACAATATTTTCTCTAATATAATGATAATGATTATCAATGTGTTTACTTTGATCATGAAAGAATGAGTTTTTGGTCAAAATTATTGCTGACTTGTTATCCATGAAAATCTTAGTTGATTTTTCATGTGATACACAACTCTTTTAATAGATTTTGAAGTTAAATTATATGACAAACATATGAGGTATCCATTAAATATTCTGCTTCGCATGTGTAAAGAGTGATAATTGTCTGTTTATTTGATGCTCAAGTACAGACAATGTCTACAATATAGAATACAAAACTAGTGGTTTTCTTTGCTTCAATTATTATCATCATATTCACTAAGCTTGTAATTATTACAAATAGAATAATGCAAGCCGAAGTTTATAGTATCTTTAATATAGTAGATGATTTACTTTCCTGTCTTCTAATGAGTTGTTATTGGATTTTTCATGTATCGATTAACGATTCTAACCACAAAAAATATTAAGCCTAGTACATGTTAGGTAGCACAAATTTCCTACCAAGCTTTAGTAGAGAGTGAATGGTAAGACATATAAATGAATTATTATTGCGACTAGTTCATATTCATATATCACGAATATTACTCTACTAAATTTTTTAAATTCATTAATTATTAATTATTTTTTTAACATATAATATTTTATTATGTTATTCCTATTTCTGGACCTTGAATTATTATGATAAGTAGTCTGAAAATATTTTTGTATAATACTGACTTCTATATGATCCTTCAAAGATCTACTTGGAGAATAAATGATTATAATCAATTAGGTTATTTTTCTAAAAAAATTATTGTAGTATATGAAAAGATCAACGAAATTGAATTAGATTTTACATAAAAGATCTCACCACTAAGTTAAATTTGATTTAATTTAATATATTATCTATTTTGGTATGTTGATCGACATACCTCTTTAGATGCACAGTCTCACATACATAATTTTATATGTGTGTGTGTGTGTGTATATATATATATTGTATTGATTTTTTATTGATATTTTTAGAATTTTTATTTTTTATTATTTTGAAGTGTATCCATATTATTGATGTTCGCCTAATTTTTGGTTTTTTTAGGTGTCAAATAGATTTGAATTAAGAGAATAGGAGAAAACATAAATTCGGCTTCAAACTTTTTGGTAGGATTATCATTTTATTTATATTTATATCAATATTATATTTATTATCGTTAAATTAATTATGTGATATTTTTTTAACTATTTATATTTTTTAAATAAATTATGAAATTAAAAAAAAAATACAACTTACAAAAAATGAAATAACAAAAAAAGTAATGTTGCCGTAGATTGTTTTGTTGTGAAAACTACATTACTTTTAAAATTTAAGCTTGAGACAAGTTGCATAGACATACACACCATCATCTATTTCGTATAGGTAAATTATTTTTTAAATAAATAATTAAATAAATAATTACATAAAAAATAATATATCAAATAATAAAATTTGAAAACATGAAAGTTAGAGAGAACACAAACGAGAAACAAAGAGGAGGACAAATTTATAATGAAATTTTTAAATTTATTATTTCCTATTTATTGAAAAAAATAAGAATTAAAAAAATTTTAAAATTATTTTTTTTATTTTGTTTTTTTTTTATTTTATTTTTATTTTTTTAATGATTAATAGCCAGAACCATGATAATCCTTGGATTTTGGCTAGTAGCTATTAGTTGTAATCTGGATGCTAATTGTTGTTGTCCTTGTCGGAAGTTATTGTGTGAAAATACAACGGGTGGGTTAGGGGAGGCAACCCAATTACGACTGGCCACATAAATGGAATCTGGCTTACGTGGCTGATTTTTTTAAAACCCACCTTGTCGGGCTGTCAACCAACGAGGCAAGACCTGAGACCAGCCCATGCCTGGTCCCTGGTCACTGGGCTGGTGGACCGTACCACTGGGCCATCACTGTCCAGGATCAGGCTCAGTGCTGGACAGTGTTGTGCTGGGTCAGACACGGTTGCACTGCATCATGACTTGGGCTGTGCCCGAGCTGCTCGGCCTGGTTGACACCTCTATTTAGCACTCACTCTAAAAAATTCTAGCTCTAGAAATAGATGTCCCATGCTGGTGATATTGCAACATTTGAAATATGTTAATATTAGCAGTCATTTTACTGATGCAGTAAGTTTTTTATGAAATGTTTGGCAATTTCAAACTTTTTCCTAGAAATTTACACATGTAAATATGTAAGTTCTAAGATTATCTTGTAGAATCCTAACTTTATACACTTTTTTCCTCCTTTCTTTTCCTTTTTATATTTAATCTTACTTAAAGATTCTAATATTATCTCTGCCAATTAATATAGATTTTTCTTGGGACAACATCGACTGATGGAAAATGTCGAGTTTTTTCGACCTTTATAAAAGGTGTTGATACTAGGTGGGTAGTTTTGGTCATCATTACTTGACATCTTCTAAAGTTGTATCTCTGTATTTGTTCTAAGCTTATTATTGGTGTTTCCCCCATGGCTATAACCAGGGATTCAAAAGAAAGCTCATTGGATTCCAAGTTTGGAGAGGTAAGCTTTCTTTGTTTAGGGGCAGCAACTTTTTTGAAAACTGAGTTATGGCCAACAGAATTTCCATCCAATGGCATTGGAAAATAAACACATTGCCTCTTAAATTTTGAAACTATCAATAAATTTTCATATGATTAAACTGAATTGTAAAATAGGTTTAATAAAAAGGTTGCAGATATATGGTTATTACTGATCTTCTGAAAGCATTGAATTTATCTTTTTTTTCTAATGATAAAGAGAATTAAAATAATTTTGTAAGGGTATCGAGGCTGACACATTGATAAAAGCAAGTTGAATAATAGTGCCAAATAACTGAGGAAGAAATTAGTCTTTGTTCAAGGTGTTATGAGAATAATACTTTGTAAACTCAAATGATGATTGCTTTGATATCATTATTTAAATTCATTTCTAATATTATTGGGGTTCATCATATAAATTTAAAATTTCTAAATAATATGATTTCTCATAACTTTAATATAAATCTAATTCATGTATATTTTTTATTCATCTTCATCTATTTTTTAATTCTCCACTTATTTTATATCATTCAATAATACATGAATTACAATATTTCTTTAATTAGAGTGTATTTAAATGTCGTTTCGTATGTCTAATCATTTAAGTTATAGGGAAATTTGAATAAAAGAGACAAACTTAAAGGAAACTTGCAAATTTAATCTCATTCATTTTATGACCTCAAATATAATACTGTTTGGACGTTATTATCTTTCATTCTATTATTATATCTTGTGTGTAAATCTGTTTTTTAAAAACATGAAATACAAACTTTTCCCTAAAATCATGATTTGAAGGGCATTAATGGGGTGAATGTCATGCCGTGTTGTATCAGGCCTGACACTGCTGAATCATGCCGTGTCTAAGCTGCTCAGCCTACTTGATACTTTTATGCTCAAAAAAATTATTTCAGCATTAATTAGTATTGTATTAGTTTTAGATGGATAATATATTCTTTATTTAATTATTAGAATAATTAAGAAAAATATATTTTATCAGTGAGTATTTATTTATTGTATTCTAAAGGGAGATTGTGAACTTCCCAAAAAATTTGGAAGATTAATTAAATAATATTATTCTAGGGTACATGATTTGAAAAGACATAATAATAAGTAAATTGATAGTGAAAAATATTAGATTGATCGAGTAATTGATAATTATAATTGTATTTTTCAAAAAATATCTTTAAATCTACCAATATAATATATTAACTAAATATTTATTTTTTTTACAATTATATTTTGTGAGAGTATGCAAATACATGAAATTTGATGAATGATCTCATGATTAGCATATTAAGTACTAAAATTATTATATATATATATATATATATATATATATATATATATATATATAATATTAATACTTTTAATTTTTATATATTTATTTAAATTGATTTTTAATCTTTTTTATGAAATAGTTGAATAACACAAAAATTCTAATATATTTTTAGAAAAAAAAAAACTAGATAAAATAAATATAAATTTAAATAAAAATAATAAAATGTATCAAACTATCTTGAATTTTAATTATATCAAGTTCATAAATATCCAAGTGAATCAAAATGAATAATCCATTGCCCACACAAGTATGAGAAATATGATAAGAAATCATGTTATACTTTTTTATTAAATAAGTCACATAATTAAACATAATGACATATCTAATATAGATTCAAAATTTTGTCTTGAAGAAAATATGTTTCCCCCAATCATGGTGGATGAATTCTGTGATGATTCATGAATACATTTAATAGTCTGTTTATTTCTCTCAAAAATTGGTAATGTTCTCGATTTTTTTTCTGATAATAACTTATAACAACTCTATTTATCATGATTATTCTTGATATGATATGTGTATTATACTTGGGATCTTTTGTCTCTGTGATAACTGATACTCTCTCATTTTGAAGGTAAGTCATGTGAGATGTCTCTCCACCATGTCTATGTCCACCTTGTTCAGATAAACATTAAACTGTACGATGATAGATCTCTGATTTATAGATAGAAGAAAAGTATTATCACTCATAATATTATTATGAAATTTCAAAAAAAAATCACCAGGTAGTTTTACAATATCATCACGCAGAGGAATTATTCCTCCTATCTCATTCTAGTAGTCCCACCCATCTGCATTAAGAATATATCTAAAAATTGCATAACTAATTATGTGAAATGAGTGAAATAAGTAGTAATATGCAATCACTTTTTTATGCTCTTAATCTCAATCCAATTAATGATGGAACTCCATACATCTGAATAATTTGTGATAAATATAAGGATGCAATAAGCTCACACAACATCTTGTAAATAGCATAAGTGGTGAAAATCAAGGATATTCGTGATTTCTAAAAAGTATTTAACAATCAAGTATCAACTAATAACCATCTCTTTTATCTCGTCTCTGAGAGTCTCTTTTGTCAGATGGATAAATGTTTATTGACTTAAAAGTCACAAATGAAAACTAATAATTCAATCTGTATATTTTCAAAGTCCGAGATTTTATATAGTAATTATTGAGATTTTTATTTTTTGTATCGGTCATAGTTAATAAAATACATGTGCACTACACCTCACTGCACTATACTATTACACCACTCTGTCCACTTGACAATTCTATGCTGCACACTGCTGTACAACACTGCATGCTACACTGCACCACAGTATACACCAGCACATCACATGGCAGACACTATGATCACTGCTACACAACACAATTGCATGCATTGCACCACTCACTGCCACATGCCACATCATCTCACACACATTTTCACAGTGCACAATACACCACAACCCATCACTCCCATTTTTGTCCACACTACGTCGCACCATAATTCGCACACATGGCTGTCAGATGTCATGCACAATCAACACATGTTTATTGTGGTTCGATGCCACATTTACACACCATCACAAACACAATTGCACAATATCTATTTTTAAAGTGTGCAAACGCTAACTCCGATATCATGATAAATAAACAAAAAATCTAATTTTTAAATATAAAAAATATAATATTAAGACAGCACATATATTGGGTGCTTCCATCATAAAATAAAGTAACTATACAAAATTGAAGAAAGGTTGAATAAACTACAACAAAAGCAACCTTTTTATTTAGTCCTATAAAGATTGGAAATGTACTTGGCATCTTACTAAGTGAACAATATCATTTTTCATAATGACATCTTATAATTTCATCATTTGTTAGCATATTTTTATACATATTCTTAATTATGTCAGTATTATATATATATATATATATAATAATTACCTATAGAATTAAATTTTAGGGAACTATTTCATCTTTTCTCTAAATATATAATGATAATATATAAATATATTTTTTAAATATTGTTTTATAATTTGTCAAAATAGGAAAATATATTGTGGTAAACCTATTGTACACAAAATCAAATTTTCTTAATTTTCTGCTTAATAGACTCTTAATTCTTTTTGATTGATTGTCTATTTAAGATTTCAATTTTAAAATTTTTTCTTAATTTTCTCATTAGTATCTTACAATTATTTCTAGATATCAATTGGTATTCAATTTTTTTGTGAAAAATTATATCTATTTTCAAAATAAAAGTTGAGAACTAATAATGTACATTAATTTGTCAGTCTTTCTTCTTATATAGAACAAAACATATTATTTTGTAGTTTATTGTAATTATATTAGTTGTTTTTTTTTTATTTTTATTTTTCTACATCATAATATTTGAATACTATATTTTTTTATAAATTTAAAATAATTTATTTATTTATTTATTTTATTTATATTGTTTCTTATTCTATATATGATGTTATTAAAAGAATCTCGCTACTTTTTTTTTCTTATTCAATAGATTGTTAATACTTTATGATTGATTGACTTTTTAAGATTTCAATTTTAAAATTCTATCTTAATTTTCTCTTTTTGACTTTCACTTAATTTTAAATATGAATTGATATTTATTTATTTTTTTGTGAAATTTTATCTTTATTTTCAAAATAAATTTGGGAACTAATAATTTATATTAATTAATAGTCTTTTTCCTTATATAGAAGTCAACATATTATTTTGAAATTTATTATAATTATATTAGTTGTTTTTATTATTATTATTTTTTGTATCATTATATTTGATGACCATGTTTTTTTTAATAAAACATTATCTTCTATCTATATTTTATTTACATGATTTCTTATCCTATTTATGATGTAAATAAAAAAATTCAGATACTCATTTTTTTTCTACTCAATAGATTATTTATTATTTATGATTGCTTGACTATTTAAGATTTTGATTGGAAAATTTTGCCTTAATTTTTTCTTTAGTGTCAAACGGACTGTGTTATGCCGGCACGATCCATTTGAGCAAAACATGACATTGCTAGTCATATCACAGTATGATTCTCATACCGTGCCAGACACGGCATAGGAACCAACTTGCTGGTTTAACATGACACAAAGGCTCAGCTAAGTGCAGGGTCGTGTCGGACCATGCATAACCATCCATGTTGGAACCCATTCAGTGAAAACTCAACAGGTCGATGTTTACATGCCGGCCAATTGCAATCCTCCAATTAAGCAAGATTCGGCTCATGTGATTGATTTTTTTTTTTTTAAAAAAAAAACTCACCTCATGGTCATTCGACGTGACTTGACCCGTGACCCATAGTAAGTCCCTAGGTTGGTGGATTGTGCCATAGAGCTAGGCACATGGGTTGTGCCTAGCCCAGCACGAGGCACGACTTGTTCCGGCCTAATTATGTAGTCTTTGTATGCATGGTGTATGCACGGTATTGGTTCGTACCATGCCGGGCCAGACATGGCTGAACCGTGTTATGCGCCGGCCATTCGATCTAATTGACACCTCTAGCTTTTTGTGTCACCATATGTTTGTCTTAACAAATTAATGTTAATTTGTCTGTGGTAGAGGTTGTCACTCATAGATGATTGGTCAAACTAATATGGAGCCTTTGTATTTGATATGCTTTTATGGTGTTTTTGCGTTGTGTATTTTTCTTCATTGAAGCTTTTGACTAATAATTTTAGTTTCTTGATTTTTTAGCGGAAGTTCCTTCCTCATCAAGAATATTTTGTGGTTTTTGTAATTGCCTTCTGATGTTTGGTCCAACGATGAGCGCAATATGTGTAGAACATTTACTTCATTTTGAAAGCGCGATCCTTTATTAAATTGTTTGTCCTTAATTTATATATTTAATTGATATATGAGGTGCTTGTACTTTTTTTTTCACATCCATCTTTATTGCATTCTTTGATACATTTTTCTGTTCACTTTTTTTTTTCATACTGTTTTACTCTCCTGAGCAGCAACTTATTCAACTTGATCTGTCATTTTCCTGGGCATTTGGTGTGAAGTGGTCACCTAGTGGCAGTACATTAGCATATGCAGGTCAGAGATGTCTTTCTACTCTTAAGTCACTTAGCTTATGTTTCTCTTAGCGTGGTATGCTTAGTCTATAACATTGCTTGCAGTTGCAACATGTCATGATACTTTTACTGTTTTGGAGTGCCCGTAGTGGGGGATGCTTTGTGGTGCTTCAGTTCATGGTTTGCATTTGTAAACCACATGATTTTTACCCCTGATAGTCAATAAGAAATATCTCAGTTTTAATGTTAAATTGATGTTATAAATTAATGCAGAAAATAAAATATAATAATGCATGATCGAAAATATCATACAAACACATGCTTATAAAATAGGCAAACTGATATTAAATGAAATAATAGGTTAAAATAAAACAACAAACAAGAAAATCACAGTACCTCTCATCAAATTGGTGCATACAAATCTATAATATCAAGCTTGAAAAAAGAAATTTACGTTGAGAAATCTTTAAGACCTTTACGAAGATGTTTACTTGCTAATATGATATTTGAATATATATTATAATAATTATCATATTTTAGATTTTTTCTTCAAGGGGAAAGTAGATTTAAGAATATATCTTTGCGGCCTAACTATCACAATAAAGAATAGAGAGAACCAAGAAAAGAAATTAATATTTGATCTCCTAGAATAGATGACCATCCAAAGTACCTCACTAATAAGTATTGTCATCATTTTAACTTATGTCTCTATATTGAATTTTAAAATAGTTATCTATTTTTTATTTTTCTAGGAGATAAGATTGTATCTAAGAAAAATATAAAATATGTGATAGATCTCTTCTTTGTGCATGCTGTTGCATTAAGGTCAACTTGTCGATGAAAATTTAAGATATAATTAATTATATTGATTATATATGTTATTTCTAATTTGATCATAGTCATATTATTAATTTTTTATATGATTCTTTTATAAATAGTAAAGTTGATATTCATTAAGATTGTTGAATATACGAATATTCTAATTCATCACATTAATAACTCGACTCTTCAAAAGCTTTTTATTTTAGGTTAAAGTGAATTGCATATTTGCACTTGGGCCAAATAAGAAGAATCATAAGAAAGATTAATAATCTGCTAATTATCAGATTAAATTACAATTAAAAGTCGATGCTCGTCATGATAATTAATATATCAGCCGACATGATTTTAGTTATGCCGCATGCATTATTAGATGGTAAATGTATTTCTTAAATATTGTCCCTTAAAATTCTAATTTGAGTGACAAACGAGGCATCCTGAATTGGCATGATCCATTTTTTTATTCACGTTGGGCGACTTTTCCATGCCGTCCTGACGTGCATTTGAAACAGCATAGCCTGGCGAGACTTGCTGGTCGTATCATATCAATTGGACCAGCTTTCAGCCCGACAAGACCCAGGCCATGACCGTGCCTGGCCCGACATGCGTGGAACCCATGCTAGTTTAGGTGCAGTGCAGACTAGTCTGGACAGTTCAGTCCACGCTAGCCTGGATTTGGTATTGTAAAAGCCCAAGAGCTCAATCTAGCCTGGATTGGAAGGATACATACCATACAACATATATTATATACATACATGTGTGTGTGTGTGTGAGATAGATATGTGAGATAACATTTAAAAAATATTTTATATTTAAAACTGTAATATAAAATATAATATAATATAATATAATGGTATATATGTGCATGGGGTTGCTGTCCAGAAAGTGAGTGCAACACATGATGCAACTGTGGGTAGATGCGTAATTCCTTGCAGTTATGTGGTAAAAATATGTGCAACGTGAAGGGAGTATAAACGGTGTTATTGCATTGACGAGTCAACATCGTGTTGTCCACTATGTGCCATGGTATATTGTGCATGATGGTGTGTCCTAATCATGATGATGTGTGGTGTAGTTTGCGTGGTGATGCAGTGTAACCATGTGCGATTAAATGTGTACAGTTTGGTATGCAGTGTGGTGTGATAGTGTGGAGCAGTGCATGTGTATTTTTACCTGCTACAACTGATTGAGTATGTAAAAATTTTAGTTATTATAGTTCTTCAATCAAAAGAAATTTGACTAAATGATGGAGACCAAATTATTGATAGAGGTGTCAAACGTGCCGGGCCGGGCCGGCCCGGCACGTTCTTAACCCGTGCCGTGCCCGGGTTAAGATCTTCGCGTGCCTGGCCCGGCACGCCGGCACGAGTCCATCCCGTGCCGGTTCACGCAGGCACGCGTGGCACTGGCGGCGTGCCGTGGCGTGAGTCACGACTCACGCCTTGTGACCCATCCGGCCAGGCTGGCCCCCCCCCCCCCCCCCCCCCGGTAAAAAGACCGCGGGTCGGGTCCAAACAAACCCGACCCGCGGTCTTTTCTGCCGATTCCCGACGCCCATAGACCTGATTTTCAGCCCTTGGATTCACCTCCAACGGCTAGGGGGCAGAATCCAACGGTCATCGTGATTCTGCCCCTTAAAAATAATAAAAAAATTCAAAAAATTAATAAAAAAATATCTTTTTTTATTAAAAAAAACAATCTTTAGCCTATAAATTCTACCCCCCTCCCTATAACATTTATGTTTTTCAAAAACATAAAATCTCTCAATGTTTTCTCTTTCTTACATAAACCATGCATCTCTCTCTTGGGCCTCGTGATTTTGATTTCGGCTTCGATTTTCGTGAAACTCAACTTGAGTTTTGAACATCAGAGCTTCCTGCGGTGCACCTTGCACGTGACTGACCTCATTGCTTTTACCGGGTAATATATTTATGTTTTTTGTACTTTCTCTCTCTAAAGCTTCTCTCTCTAGAAAAACTTACGAAAAATAAAAAATGACAAATACACCTAACACGTATTTAAATTTGGAAAATGAAAATGTTAGTGTTACACAGACGTCTGTGGCTCCTGAAACTTTGGTTTCTCCTGTCGTCTCAACCCAAAGTTCTAAAAAACAAAAAACTAGGACTTCTGTAGTTTGGACACATTTTAAAATCATAACACAAGTAGATGTTAGAGGTGAGGAACATGAAATGACACATTGCAAATATTGTATGAGACTTTTAACATGCAAAAGAGTACATGTGGGACTGGGCACCTCAAGAGGCATGCTGAAATATGCTCCAAAAAACATTGACCCTTAGATCCTAGGCAAACCCAACTTGGCACTACATTTTTTGAGACTGGATCGAGTTCAGTCTCAAAGTTTACTCCCTTCGTATACTCCAGTGAGTTGGGTAGGGACGGCATGGCCAGGCTCATCACATTGTTGAGTCTTCTGATCAGATTTTCGGAAGATCCGAGGGTAGTGCGCATCATGCAGACTTATTTTCAGCCATCCTATCGTAGGATTCCTAGGTCCACATCTAGGAGTGACATACTAAAGATATATAAGTTAGAAAAACAAAAAATAATTAAGGAATTTTTGGCATTTAGTGGAGTGGTGTCCGTGACGTCCGATATATGGACATGTCACGATGATTCTTCTTATGCATGTCTCACGAGTCATTATGTAGATTCTAACTGGACAATCAATAAAAAAATATTAGGATTCACTGAGATTCTTCATCCTCATGATGGCCCGGCCATTTTTGAGTGTATGATGAAAATATTTAGGGAATATAAAATTTAAAATAAAATTTTTAGTGTCACTTTCGATAATGCTGCGAATAATGGAGTAGCGATCAATATGTTTGTTAGGAATATTAGAGACGCACCATTAGGAGAGATCTTTCATGTCTGATGCATGTGTCATGTTATTAACCTGATAGTTCAAGCGGGTATGAAGGTCTGTTCCCCCGCGTTGGAAAATATATGTAATACACTCAAGTATATTCGCACTCTTCGCAGACTACAAGAGTTTGGTAATCTCTGTTTGTCTGTGAATCTTAAGAAGAAGAAATTCCAATCAGATGTGAGACATCGTTGGAATTACACGTACCTGATGTTGGAATCATGTGTTGAATACGAACACGTGATATCCGACTACGTCAATAGTAAGAGTGGCGAACTTATTATTGACGACACTGACTGGGCTTCAGGAATTTCATTTATGAAATTCCTGAAGATATTTTATGACACGACGAACATGTGTTCGTCTGTGTATACGCCCACCACTTGCATTGCACTTCGTTGCATATGCAACATTAGTAGCATGTTTAGGAAGTATCAAACGGACCCGACGCTTAGCCATATGGTTGCAGAGATGGAGACCAAGTACATGAAGTACTGGTCTACCATTCCATCTCTTTATTGCCTCGCAGCATGCATGGACCCTAAGGCTAAGGTGGAAGGGGTTGAAAACACCCTGACTTTCATTTCCTCGTGCATGAACCTGGAAGAGCCACCTGAAGGGTTCATTTACGAGAAGTTGACAGACCTGTTCACATACTACGATACTAGGTATGGTGGTGGTTGTGGTGAGACTGTGAGTACGGACACTAATACCTTGTTCGGAGATGACGATTATTCCATTAACCTAGCGAGGGGGGAAACGTAGGGGTGGACCTTCACATAGGAGCGAGCTGTCTCGGTACTTAGATACCGATTACTGCTCAATCCTATCACCTTCTGATAATAAGAATCTTGATTTATTACAGTGGTGGAAATCATATGTGTCTGCCTATCCCGTGCTATCTAGGATGGTACGGGATCTACTGACTCCTCCGGTGTCGAGCGTAGCATCGGAGTCTGTTTTTTCTGTTGCAGTGAACGTGATTTCGGATAAGAGATCGAGATTACGTCCAAATATGGTTGATGCCTTGGCATGTTTGAAGGATTGAGAGGAATCGAGATTTAGCATCAGTGATCCTGCTGAAGCTGGGACTGTGACAGATACTGCAGTCGCATCCACATCCACTACGATGGTGGAGGAGCTGATTGCCGATGATGATGATCTATATGATACTGATCTTGATGTTGCGGCTGATGATTCTCATGATATGCCGCTTGACGATTGATGCTCATCTGCTCTTTTTTTTCGATGTTTTTTTATTTATTTTATTTATATGCTTTGTTTGTACTTTGTAGTTTGTACCATACGTTGTGTTGAAACTTATACTTGTTTTGTTCGGACTATTGGTTTCAAAAGCATGAATGGTAATTTTTCATTTGTGTAGTTTAATTTTTTTTTAATTATAATTTTTACTAACTTAATGTATTTATTTATTATTTTACGATTTAAATTTTATTTTAAAATTTAATAACTTTAAATTTTAATATATAATTAATAAATTAAAATAATAAAAAAAGCTAAACTTAATTGAAAAAAAAATTTTTTTTTTTTCTAATTTTTGTTTGTTTTATTTAATTTTAAATGTTATAATTTTTACAAAAAATTATATTTTTTAATAATTACTAATACTCTAAAGTCTATACAGTAACTTAATAAAAAAATTTACAATTAAAAAAAAAAATTTCTAATCTCCCATTTTGGCATTTTCAGCCCGTGCTGGCGGCTGGCCTCCCGGGACCCGGACCACGGTTGACCCGGTCACGCGTTGCGGTGCGGCTCCCGCCCCGCCTGCCCTGCCGGTGCCGTGCCGCCTGGCCTGGCCTATATTGGCAAGGCTTGCCGGAGCGGGCCGGGCACGGCATGGTTCGGCCATGCCTGGGCCCGTGCCATGACCGGGTTAGGCACGAGCCGTGCCGTGCTTGGCCCGTGCCGGTTTCACGCGGCCACGCGTGGGCGTGGCCCAGCCCCTCCTTAAAAAAAGACCGCGGGTCGGGTCAGATTGGACCCGACCCGTTGTCTCGACTCCCGACCCAATAATAGAGGTGTCAAACGGGGCGGGCCGGCCCGGCCCATTTTATAAGGGCACGTTCGTGCTACCGTGCCGGGCGGGGCACAGCACGGTTCCTGTTCCGTGCCGTGTCCGGCCTGGCATGGTTTAGAAAGAGCCGGGCCCGGCCTGGCCATACAGGCCAGGGCAGAGGCAGACCCGAGCCCAAGAGGCAGGCAGAAAAATATTTTTTTTTTTTAAAAATTTTTTTATATTGTAATGCTTAAGTGTAGAGTATTAAATATAAATATTTTTAAAAATGTTAAAAATAAAAATTAAATAAAAAAACAAAGTTTAGAAATTTATTTTTTTTATCAAATTCAAATTTGTTTAACTTTTATTATATTTATTAATTATATATTAAAGTTATTAATTTTTAAAATAAAATTTAAATCGTAAAAAAAAATAAATCAATGCATTATGTTAGTAAAAATAAAAATTAAAAAAAAAGTAAACAACACAAATGAAAAATTATGAATTATCCATTTGAAATCGATGGTCCGAACAAAACAAGTATAAGTTTCAACACAATGTACAAACAAAACGTACAAATACAATGAATAAAAAAAACATCGAAAATAAAAAACAGCAGATCATCATCAATCGTCAATCGGCATATCATGAGAATCATCAGCCGCAACATCAAGATCAATATCATATGGATCATCATCATTGGTAATCAACTCCTCCGCCATCGTAGTGGATGTGGATGCGACTGCAGTGCCTGTCCCAGTCCCAGCTCCAGCACGATCATGGATGCTAAACCTCGATTCCTCCCAATCCTTCAAACATGCCAAGGCCTCAACCATATCTGGACATAATCTCGATCTCCTATCCGAAATCACGTTCACTGCAACAGAAAGAGCAGACTCCGATGCCACGCTCGACACCGGAGGAGTAAGTAGATCTCGTGTCATCCTAGATAGCACGGGAAAGACGAACTCATATGATTTCTACCACTGTAATAAATCAAGATTCTTAGTATCAGAATATGATAGGATTGAGCAGTAATCAGTATCAAAGTACCGAGACAGCTCGCTCCTATGTGATGGTCCACCCCTATGTTTCCTCCTCGCTAGCTGAATGCAATAATCATTATCTCTGAACAAGGTATTAATGTCCGTAATCACAGTCTCACCACCACCACCACCACCATACCTAGTATCATAGTATGTGAATATGTCAGTCAATTTCTCATGAATGAACTCTTAAGCTGTCTCTTCCAGGTTCATGCACAAGAAAATAAAAGTCAGGGTATTTTCTACCCCTTCCACCTTAACCCTAGGGTCCATGCATGCAGCGAGGCAATAAAGAGATGGAACGGTAGACCAGTACTTCAAGTACTTGGTCTCCATCTCTGCAACCATATGGCTAAGCGTCGGGTCAGCTCGATACTTCCTAAACATGCTACTAATGTTGCATATGCACCGGAGTGCAATGCAAGTGGTGGGCGTATAAACCGACGAACACATGTTCGTCGTGTCATAAAATTTTTTCAGGAATTTCTTAAATGAAATTTTTGAAGCCCAGTCAGTGTTCTTAATAATAAGTTCGTCACTCTTACTATTGACGTAGTCGGATATCACGTGTTCGTATCTAACACATGATTCCAAAATCAGGTACGTGTAATTCTAACGATGTCTCACATCCGATTGGAATTTCTTCTTCTTAAGATTCGCAGACAAACAGAGACTACAAAACTCTTGTTGTCTGCGAGAAGTACGAATATACTTTAGTGCATTGTGTATATTATCCAATGCGGGGGAACACACCTTCATGCCCGCTTGAACAATCAGGTTAATCACGCGAAACATGCATCTGACATGAAAGATCTCTCCTAATGGTGCGTCTCCAATGGCTAGGGGGCAGAATCCAACAGTCCTCGTGATTCTGCCCCCTAAATAATTATTAAAAATTCAAAAAAATAAAAAAAGATCTATCTTTTTTTATAAAAAATTAATATATTTAATCTATAAATTCTATCCCTCTCCCTATAACATTTATCTTTTTCAAAAACATATATCCTCTCAAAATTTTCTCTCTCTCATATAAACTGTGCATCTCTCTCTCGGGCCTCGAGATTTTGATTTTGGCTTAGATTTTCGTGAAACTAGACTTTAGTTCTGAACATTAGAGCTTGCTGCTGTGCACCGTGCACGTGACCGACCTCACTGCTTTTACCGGGTAATTTAATATACACTTTTTATACTTTCTCTCTCTATAATTTCTATCTCTAGAAAAAAATTAGTGAAAAATAAAAATCATAAAAAATGACAAATACCCCTGACACGTATTTAAAATTGAAAAATGAAAATATTACACAGATGTCTGAGGCTGATGAAACTTTGGTTTCTCCAGTCGTCTCAACCCAAACTTCTAAAAAACAAAAAACTAGGAGGACATCTTTTGTTTGGACTCATTTTAAAATCATAACACAAAAAAAATTTTAGGGGTGAGGAACAAGAAATGACACAGTGCAAATATTGTATAGGACTATTAACATGCTAGAATTCATTTGGGACTGGGCACCTTAAGAGGCATGCCGAATTATGCACCAAAAAATATGGACCCTTAGATCCTAGGCAAACCTAACTTGGCACTACATTTTTTGAGACTGGATCGAGTTCAGTCTCAAAGTTTACTCCATTCGTATACTCCAACGAGTTGGGTAGGGACTACATGGCCATGCTCATCACATTGAAGAGTCTTCCGATCATATTTTCGGAAGATCCAAGGGTAGTGCGCATCATGCAGACTTATTTTCAGCCTTCCTATTGTAAGATTCCTAGGTCCACATCAAGGAATGACATACTAAAGATATATAAGTTAGAAAAACAAAAAATAATTAGGGAATTTATGGCATATAGTGGAGTGGTGTCCGTGACGTCCGATATATGGACAAGTCACGATGATTCTTCTTATGCATGTCTCACGAGTCACTATGTAGATTCTAACTTTACAATCAATAAAAAAATTTTAGAATTCACTGAGATTCTTCATCCACATAATGGCCCGGCCATTTTTTAGTGTATGATGAAAATCTTTGGGGAATATAAAATTCAAAATAAAATTTTTAGTGTCACATTCGATAACGCTTCTAATAATAGAGTAGCGATCAATGTATTTGTTAGAAATATTAGAGACGCACCATTAGGAGAGATCTTTCATGTCAGATGCATGTTTCGCGTGATTAACCTGATTGTTCAAGCGGGCATGAAGGTGTGTTCCCCCGCATTGGATAATATACACAATGCACTAAAGTATATTCGTACTTCTCGCAGACAACAAGAGTTTGGTAGTCTCTGTTTGTCTGCGAATCTTAAGAAGAAGAAATTCCAATCGGATGTGAGACATCGTTAGAATTACACGTACCTGATTTTGGAATCATGTGTTAGATACGAACACGTGATATCCGACTACGTCAATAGTAAGAGTGACGAACTTATTATTAAGAACACTGACTGGGCTTCAAAAATTTCATTTAAGAAATTCCTGAAAAAATTTTATGACACGACGAACATGTGTTCGTCGGTTTATACGCCCACCACTTGCATTGCACTCCGGTGCATATGCAACATTAGTAGCATGTTTAGGAAGTATCGAGCTGACCCGACGCTTAGCCATATGGTTGCAGAGATGGAGACCAAGTACTTGAAGTACTGGTCTACCGTTCCATCTCTTTATTGCCTCGCTGCATGCATGGACCCTAGGGTTAAGGTGGAAGGGGTAGAAAATACCCTGACTTTTATTTTCTTGTGCATGAACCTGGAAGAGCCAGCTTAAGAGTTCATTCATGAGAAATTGACTGACATATTCACATACTATGATACTAGGTATGGTGGTGGTGGTGGTGGTGGTGGTGAGACTGTGATTACGGACATTAATACCTTGTTCAGAGATAATGATTATTGCATTCAGCTAGCGAGGAGGAAACATAGGGGTGGACCATCACATAGGAGCGAGCTGTCTCGGTACTTTGATACTGATTACTGCTCAATCCTATCATATTCTGATATTAAGAATCTTGATTTATTACAGTGGTAGAAATCATATGAGTTCGTCTTTCCCGTGCTATCTAGGATGACACGAGATCTACTTACTCCTCCGGTGTCGAGCGTGGCATCGGAGTCTGCTCTTTCTGTTGCAGTGAACGTGATTTCGGATAGGAGATCGAGATTATGTCCAGATATGGTTGAGGCCTTGGCATGTTTGAAGGATTGGGAGGAATCGAGGTTTAGCATCCATGATCGTGCTGGAGCTGGGACTGGGACAGGCACTGCAGTCGCATTCACTACGATGACGGAGGAGTTGATTGCCGATGATGATGATCCATATGATACTGATCTTGATGTTGTGGCTGATGATTCTCATGATATGCCGATTGACGATTGATGATGATTTGCTGTTTTTTATTTTTGATATTTTTTTATTAATTGTATTTGTACGCTTTGTTTGTACGTTATGTTGAAACTTATACTTGTTTTGTTCGGACCATCGGTTTCAAATGCATGATTGGTAATTTTTCATTTGTGTTGTTTAATTTTTTTTTAATTTTTATTTTTACTAACATAATGTATTGATTTATTTTTTTTACGATTTAAATTTTATTTTAAAAATTAATAACTTTAATATATAATTAATAAATATAATAAAAGTTAAACTAAATTGAATTTGATAAAAAAAATAAATTTCTAAACTTTTTTTTTTTATTTAATTTTTATTTTTAACATTTTTAAAAATATTTATATTTAATACTCTACACTTAAGCATTACAATATATAAAATTTAAAAAAAAAAAAAAATTTCTGCCTGCCTCTCATTCTCGGGCTCGGGTCTGCCTCTGCCCAGGCCTGTATGGCCAGGCCGGGCTCGAGCGGCACGGCACGGCACGGCCTGCCGTGCCTACGGGCCGTGCCGGGCCCGGCTCTTTTTAAACCGTGCCGGGCCGGGCACGGCACGACACAGGAACCGTGCCCAGCCCGGCACGGTAGCACGATCGTGCCCTTATAAAATGGGCCGGCCCGGCCCGTTTGACACCTCTATACTAGAAGAGCCTAGAGAGAAAATAGATCATTACTTACTTTACTCATTTTATATTATTAGCTACTCAATTCATTGATGTATGTCTAGTAGAAATAAATGTGTTTGTTGGAGAAAGATAGGAATTGCAGCTTTTTGACACAATCCTATTGTCTTGTATACATGATAATTTTGTGGGATTTTGTCGTTATATTTTGAGTGAATATATAATTTTGCATATCTAATATTTATTCTTGGACAATTCAATATGTGTGAATGAGAATGATATATACACGCCTAGCGGATAGACTTTTAATACGACTTGTTTTGGAGACAAGGAAAGTATCAGTCGAGGTAGAGGTAGGGGCAAGTGATTCTTAGATTAGTGCACACATTACAGGAAAAGTGATCATACCGAAGAGATTTGTTGGGTGGGAGTTACTTTTAGAGAAGATATCAAGAATGTTATAGATTATTGAGGGAGATAGGCATACGATTAGTTTTGTCCACAAGTCATCACATAGTTTCTCCTTTGGAGCTATTACTAGAGAGGAACATGCACAATTCTCAGCTCTAATTTTTTCATTTTAGACTATTAGGTTATCGACTTAAGAGCAAACAATCACATTATTGGTCATCACTTATTATTATTATTTTTTTACTTATTTTTTGAATATTATTATAACCAATAATAATTTATCGACTATGATAATATTTAATGTGATATTTTATTTTTATTTTGAGTTTTATTTATTCAAAAGTATTCGCATAATCTAATTTATGTGAGTTATTTTGATAAAAAAAATAATTTTGAGATTATTTTTTTTCCAACAAATATCTTACAAGAATGAATGATTTTAAGAGATTTTTTTGAAAGACTGAGCAAAATTATTTATATATTTTTTTCTAAATTAAGTATTATTTTAAGTGTTTTAAGTATTATTAATTATTTACGTATTTATTTTTGATTTGGTCACCCAAATCTAATGAAAATGATAATTTTTGATTTCAATATTTGAGATATCTCAATGTTAGCTTGTAAGGCCTGTCAGGTAGAAAAAAATTTAAATTTATGCCTTTCGACTTTCAATTCATTTAAAGTTGGGAATGAAATAGACTCGAAAACTACTAACTTATCTGAACTAGGAGAGAATCTCATCTCTGTGAAAACTCTAGTCTCATCAAAAGTTTAGAAGTATCTGAAGAGTGACATTTTCTCCGAGTTGGATGTTCAACTGATGATACCTCTAAGGAGTAAGGAATAGAAAAAAACTAGATGTATCTTTTGAATTCTTATCATATTTATACTTATTATTAAAGAATGAGTTATATTCACAAAATATAATATCAATACTAATCAATACTCAAACCAAATTTTAGGAAATAACACATTACTTTTAAGGTGATCAGTTATTCATCTCAGTAATAATCTCTCGTAAACAGATTTAATTTCAGAATTCTTATGAGATTTGATGTGTTTGTGTTTACGTAACCGCACATGGAAACAATAATTATCAAACGAGCAGATACATAGAAACGATAAGAATCACTTATTAATTACATTGATCGCCTCACCCAAAAGCGCTGTTCATCATTTGTTTATCCCTGCCCATATCCATATTTTCCAAGCACATTGGAATGAGGCTGATTACAAATAATTGGCTTTCATATGTATCTGTATTTTTTGATAGTTTGATATGGATCATATTTCATTGCTATTTTGGCAGGTCATAATTCTACGATTTACTTCGTCGAAGATATTGGCCCTTCTCCATCTGCCCAAATTGTTGCATTTCGTGATTTACCACTTCTTGATGTGGGTCAGGATCCACACTTGTCACCGGCACTCATAATATTTAAGTTATTTTTTCCAATGTTTGTGTCCAATTTCTATCTCATCTATGAACTGCGTGAATTGCTCTGTGTTTCTTGCATTCAGATCTTTTTTGTTTCTGAGAAAATGGTCATAGGAGTTGGGTTTGATTGCAATCCAATGGTTTTTGGAGCAGATGAAAGGGGCATATGGTATGTGCAATCTTTAGCAATTAATTTCCATTCACTTGATGTTTGCATGTTTTTTTTTTTGTGCCCTACAAAATATTATTTCCTTTATTTTATCTCAGGAGCTTTATCAGATTCCTCGATGAAAAAGGATTATCATGTTCGAGTTCTAGCTATGGTTTCCAGGTGCTCAGGATTAAGAACAATGCTAATTTTGATTCTATCACCCGTAGAATTATGATATCATACATGATATTGTTACAAATCACTACAGAAAATAAAATCGTAATAAATCTTAATAAAAATTACCATATAAACACATCCTTATAAAATAGGCAAAAAAGAATAGGGCTAGCTCACTAGTTGGACGTCTCATCAAAATCATAAAATAAAAATAAAATAAACATAAACAAGCAAGTCGCAACAAGTATGACAAGAAAAATAAATGTAACCCCAATGTATAAGTAATACAAATTTAAACATATAATAATATAATGATTATTCTTAATATTTTTTTTTTTCAAAAGTTGCATCATAAATATCTAATATATTAGCTAGAGGTGTCAAACGGGCCGGGCCGGCCCGGCCCGGCACGAGGCACGGCACGGTTCGGCCGTGCCTGGGCCGGCCCGGCACGATAAAAAAACGTGCCCGGGCCCGTGCCGGGCCCGGCCGCACAAACCACGTGCCGGGCCGTGCCCGGCACGACTCGTGCCTTGGCACGGCACGACTCGTGCCTTGGCACGGCACGTCGGCCCGCGTGCCTGAGTCGTGACTCGTGACCCAACCGGGCCCCGCCCCCGGTAAAAAGACCGCGGGTCGGGTCCAAACAGACCCGACCCGCCCCGCCCCGCCTGCCCTGCCTTGCCGTGCGCCCGTGCCCGAGCGGGCCGGCACGGCACGGCACGGCCGTGCCGTGCCCACGGGCCGTGCCGTGCCCGAATTTTAAAAACCGTGCCGTGCCCGGCACGGCACGGCAGCACGGCTGGGCACGTGAAAAACGGGCCGTGCCGTGCTGGGCCGGCCCGTTTGACACCTCTAATATTAGCTTTATCATGTATGTTCCTATTAGAAATCAAATTGCATATTTCCTTAAAATTTATCAAATTGACATTAGCTTTATTTTTTTTAATATTTGATGATCTTTTTGTTTTTCATTTTTTTTTTTTTAAAAATTGAATTAGAATTCTTAAATTGACATTAACTTTATTTTTTTCTGTTTGATTATCCTTTTGTTTTTATTTTCTTCTAAAGAAAATTGAATAAAAAGTAATATATTTTATTATTTAATTATCATAATAAAAAATTATTCGATTGAGTATATGAACAATTGAACTAATTAGATAGATGTTATCATATTTTTATTTATTTTTAGTAATATATTTTTAAATAATTATTATTTAATTTTTTTATGAATAGAATTATTTTCTAGAAAATTATAGAAATTATTAATAAATCTCATTTGTGCAAGCAAAATTCATCTAAAATTAGAATGCTCAAAAGTAAGCATGATTGCCTCGTGGAGGGAGATTCGTCACCTGTTGAGTGGATGAGATCCTTATTCTTTTTATACACATCCCTGGTGTTTTATAAGAATCTCATTATTAATATCATCATTATCATTAAGTTGCATTTTAGATATTATCAGTTCTATATAAATTCTAATTATTAAAATAATCTAATTAACCTATATTATTTAGTAATCTATCTCATATATATATATATACTCGTATCACTTACTTATTTTCTCATGCTTAAATTAAATAAAATAAAATATTTATATTAAATTTTATCTTCTATGGAAGTGATAATTTAATATTTGAGATTTGTTATTAGGGAGAAAAAAAACAAATTAATTGAGATTGTTCAGTTACTATGGAGAATGCATTAAGATTATTATTAAGCATGAAATTTGGGAGGTTAATATATAAATATTTATATTCTGGAAAGTTAGAGAGATTGTGTTGATTAATCTCTAACCTGAGATATTATTTTTTGACTAATATTCTTGTCAATTATACTAAAATATGATTTCTAATATATGTATGTAATACATGAATTTTATAGATGATTAGTAATTATTGTATTATTCTCGCATATTTAATTTAAAATTTTTATGGGTGTTATTGTTTATGTAATCATGTATATTTTTTTTTGATTTGGGAATTAAAATCTTAATTTATGTTATCATGTACATTGTGGGTGGCAGTTGTCAATTTTTTTTTTCTTTTTTGTGCGGTTAGATTAAATTGAGCTGGGTCAACTTCATTGTGTTGGTATGACAAGTTCCCTTGTGTAATCACATAAATTGCTATGGCACATCTCATGTGTAGATGTCGGAAACACTTAGAAAATTTTATGGCCAATCAAGGAGCGGAGTGAGCCACGATGCCATTAATCTTTCAACATCTCAAGCAGGCAAAGGCATCCATGAAAATTGCACAAAGTATGTTGTTTGTTATTCTTGGCTGTTGCACGAACTTTTTTTTTGTTTTCCTCTGTTCTTTTGCCCCCGTGGATGGTGGATCGTGTTAATTATTTCGTGCCATTCTTCTAGCTGCATCACCCCTCTGAGAGACGCAAGGAGTTCTATGACATTGCGATTCAGCACATCAGGTTCACAACAATTTAATGTTCCATTCATCTTTCTGTTTCTGTGACACGCACACATATATAGCAATACATTAATGAGAGATGCATAATACAGGTCTTGATGGCAAGGTGGTGATCTGGGATCTAGAAGAGCAAGAAGATTTATCTGCATACATATGAGGATGTGATATATTTGCTGCTATTGGGGTGGGGCTACCTGCTTTTGTCCATGTATATATTCATATCTGTGATTCTTTGTGTAGCTCTATCATAACAATAAATATGCAGCATCCATGTCAGTATTTTTAATTATATGTTTCAATTCAATTTTTCAAAGCTAATATCAGATTAAAGCTACAATGGAATGCAAAACAAAGATTTCAATTCAATTTTAAAAAGCTAAATCAGATTAAAGTTACAATTGAATGCAAAACAAAGATAATCCACAGTGTGGAACTGGCTCAGTTGCTTTGCCTATTAACTATCGATAATATGAAGCTATGATCCACAAAAATATGGCTGCACTAATAGTTATCAGCAGTTCCTGCATAACAACACAAATAGCAATTAGAATGTAATGCTACAAAAGATGTGTGTGTGGGGGGGGCATAGCACTATAATCAACAAAAATAATAAGATATATAAGTCATCATAAGTGACCATATAGGGTTCCAAAACATTTGAGTGAAGCAAATATAATGAAGTTCTCATAATACCATCACGAATTTATTCATTTGAGTGACATATTGAAAATTTTAATAGTTATAACTCATTTGATTTTTGACTTCAAAATACCCAATTTATTCAATGAACCCACTCGGACTCATTGATACTCTTCATTCCCCATTTAAGAAACTGAACAATTGCATCGTATACTGCTCTTGTCCAAGATAAATATATTTATATCACAAATATCATACAAGATCATGTAAGTCAGTGCAAGATAAAAAAAAATTGAAATCAATTTTATCTCAAAAGAACTATCACACTGCAACCAAAAAATAAAAATCTATTTGCAACCACGCCTCTTTTATGTCATAGTTGAGTAGTTTATTTATTAGGTGGTCTAGTATTCTCAGACTAAAAAAGTATATCTCGACCCATATTGCTTATTGGATATAATTCTAATTTTCAAGATTTCAAATAGTCATAGCCAGATTTTTCACATCCTTCAAATGAAATCAAAAATTAAGAAAACTAAAATGAAAATATTACTCCAAATCAAATCCCTTATCTGGAGAAATAAAAATTTGCCCTCAAATCATAAAACCAAAAGCGATCCATGGAGGTACCTCCACCGTAATAATTTAATTAAAGAAGATTATCAGTTGGGATCTATCTTAACTAATATTATTTCTATAAATTAAGTTTCAAATGAATAATTTAAAACTATTTTACAAATTTCCGACATATTAAGATAAAATACTTAATAGATATAATCATTCTTTCTCAGAAGATAAATATTTTGGATATTATTTTGGATTTTGATAAGATAAAATCTAGATAATCTAAAAATTATACCTTTCGCATGTACTACAAATTACTTATGCAAAATTGATCATCAACAAGAATTTTGGTGGCCATAATATTGATTATTCAGATAATCTAAATAATCTAAAATTAAAATATATGTATATTTGATTTTATTATCTAAAATATAATAATTCTTATAAAATTATATATCTTTCTCATTGTGTATTTTAAAGTTATTAATTATGATTAAATCTTCCTTCACATCAAATAATCAAGCAATGAATAGTGATTTTGATCTTTCAATTGTACTACGAAAGAAACAAATGATATATTCTACTTGGTATTCATTATCTCAAGTATTATTTTACTCTCATTTTGATAATATATGTTCTAGTTTCTCATACTTCCTCGACGACTACAAGATTCTAAATATTCATTTCAAGGTACTTAGACATCATTAAGCTCTCATTTCAAAATATTTAGGTAAGTTAGTAATGAGATATAAATAAAAATACATAATGAAGTCTAGACTCGGATAAAAGATTAAGCAACTCGAGGTTATGTTAGTAGTGAGATGACTTATAAAGACTCATTGTATGACCTCTTGGATACTTTTTTCTCCGTGACAAAAATATTCACTACTAGGTTACTACTTTTTTAGTGCATCCCACTGATAGGCTATGTATCAGTAAGATATAAAAAATATATATCGTTTAATTGTAATCTCAAAGAATAAGTATTTATATAACAACCATCATGATTCATCGTTCTTAAGAGCATAGATATAATATGTATATTATGAAAAACTTGTTATGACCTAAAAGAGTTTTATAGGACAGCTTAGCATATATTTTTTGTCTTTTACCACCTTTAATCTTAGAAGATGCATCTCGTATTATTCATATTTTTTCTAATATTAATCAGGAGGTTAATATATAATATTAATAGTATACATAAATGATATTTTAATTAAATAAGATAATTAATTAGGTATATTCCAATTGAAATTATTTGTATAAACTAATTTTCAGATGAAGAATTTTGAATGCTAAGAAATTTCTTGGGTACCCAGGTTGGATGCTCATGAGGGCCAACCTTTTTTCAGAAGATATATGTCATAAATATTTTATTTAATCTTAGTATATCAAGATATGCACTTATCAACTCCTAAAAAAATTTATAAGGACATATTTTTTCGGATTTTGAGACATGCGATGATGTCTAACAATCACAGAGAGAATATCTAATAAAATTTTTAATACTTCTCCTAAAGAAAATATCATTTCCTAAAAAAAATAAATAATTATTTCAAAGTATGCTAATGAGACATAATACATTGTTATTGCGTCGACTATATATGAGCTCAGTAGATTAGTCACTTCTTGAATAAGCTTTACTATGATAGTCAAACAACTCGATACATTACAACCAACCCAATGTTCCACTATCAAAATAATTTGATTCTCACAATATACGTACCTACCAACGAGCAAATTATAAATATTTTCATGACAATTCTTAAATAATCATTAGTTATTTTTCTCTTTCAAGGTGAATATTTATGACATATATATACACCAGATTGACTTGGACATAGAGATTTGGTTTATATTTTCTTTGTTGTCGTATATCTTTTTATTATTATTATTTTGCAGTACCCCAACTTTCATGCTGCCACAAACCATATATACAGAGGACGTGGTATTTTTCAATAAATTTTATTTTTCTTTTTCTCTTCTCTCTCTCATCTTCACCCCTTCCCCGATGTTCAGTGTGGCTGAAGCTGTAACTCGGCCACAAGAATAACAAGATGAAAATGTGCTGCATGGAACTGAAGGATCATTGATCCTGAATAAACTTTTAAAATCAATTCATTGATTATTGTTGCTTACTCCAACCCTCCCCCACCTGCCCCACAAACACCTATCCTAGTCAGGGTGGGGAGGGGAAGTGATTTTCACAAGTTTCTTAAACAGGTGTGAAAATGTGGACCAATTAGTGATGCCCTACATGTATTCACATCAAGTAGGCTCGCATACCATGATAACGTGACCGTGAGAATGCAAAAATAATTTTCAACTACTCAAAAATAGAGCCAAATGTGTGGAGCAAAACAAATTCAAAATGGCAACAGATGGTATGCACAGAAGAAAGCCAAAATGAAAAATACTCATTTGAAACATTAAGTCTTACCTGATTGCTGTAAATAAATAGAGGTATATATCTGCCAAGCAGTTCAATCAAATTCAAGATGCCAGTATATGCCTGCGAAATATCAATTAAATATAAGCATGACTAATGGGCATCGAAGAGAAGAATGGAATTATTAGTAAACACGTCCACAATCACAAGCTCCATCAGCGACGACGTTTTTCTTCAGATTGTATTATTTTAAAGATTACAACTATTTAGCTGGCAATACACGTGGAGCTAGTGACACACTCCCCACACATAAGCCATTCTGCTATCATTTTCTAATTTCGACGCTTGACATGATACTGGAGAGAGAAACCCCTAGTTCCACAGGTGAAGTCGTTCATCGCTGCTATCATTCATAAAATTACAGTTGCCAGTGTTTCATTATTTTGAAAGTACACCTAGGAGCAAGGATGAAAAGTTAGGAATTACAAAAATATCAATAATTCAACTTATGGAATATTTCATACATTTATGGAAATTCCCCAAGGAAATTCTGACACAAAATATCATTAGCCCAGATTTTTATTCGAAATTCATGAAATTGTATGACAAGATTCTTAAAATTAAAATTAAAAATATAATAGACATTTTAATGTTAATACATTGAAGAACGCATTACATATACTATTTAAACTATAGTATGATAAGATTCTTATATAATTTTCGACATTAATTAAGCTATATTAAGTCGGCCAATAGGAAATATAAATCTTTCAAGCTGAGCAACATATAAGATTTGATTTCATTATATATCGATAATTAGAACACATTACATTGTGGAGCACGGTGTATCCAGTGCATAAGACTCTCACTTAGCACATGGTATAGGATACATTAATATTTTGATAATCTTACTTTCAAATATCAGAAAAATTATGCATGATTAGTCTCAAACATGAGGCCTACCATCATTGGATGATAGTACTTTCCATCGCACCGAGGAATGACCTCTAGCACACACATGCAAGTGCAACGCAAAAGTTTCTCCGGTGATCAACCATCATAATATTATTATCGCTCAAATATTTTAATTTCAAAATTTTAATGAGATTCAATATGTTAGTATTTATATAATCACCTATAAATATTACACGTCGATAATTGGTCAATCTCATATACTTGTCAAAATTAACACTTAAATCTTATCAATATTACATTTACGCAAAAATAATATAAACTTGTCCATTAGAAAATTTTGAAATAATTCAAACATATCTTATATTTTGGAGCTAATCAATAAGCTTGAGCTCCAACAAGAAATTTAAGAGAGAGAACAAATCAAGAACCCTTGAAACCATCAGTGCATGAAATAAAATCTAGTTCAACTATTTTAATTATAGAAGAATAAAATTGAACAATCAAACAATAACACTTAGAGAAAATCATAAAAAAGAGGCTAGTAAGTTTAACTATTATATTTAAAAATCAATTAAATTTTGTCAAGTAAGACTAAAATAAAATTATTTTCTTGTTTAGAAAAATAAATTACATAAAAATATAAAGAAAACCAAAAATATATAGAGTTTTCTGAGAGAGAATTTGTAGGCACTTGGAAAAAAAAAATCTCTTTGATACATTAATATCACAAAGAGTGTGTATCATGATGTGATAACAAATATTTGTTTTGTTGGAAAAATATCAAATGAAATTTCAATCTCAATAGAATTATACTAACGATCTACTTTGAGTTCATATCTCGTTGTTTTGATGTTAGAAGAGATTACACCGTATCTTCGCAAAAAGGTATCTTGCATTATTGTTATTTAAAGATGATATTAACTTAATCAAAAAAAATTTGTAATCATTTGAATCAAGAATAAAATAATTGACATAACAGTTCTGAGTATAAGATTTTTAAAATTAGTTTAAAATAAAATATATAGTTTAGCATTTTATATTTAAATTGAGGAAAATTAAGATCTTAAAGTAAAATTCCTTTTTTTTTTGTTTTTAAGATTTATAATTCAAAAAAAATATACAATTAAAATTTTGAATATACAATTAAATTAATTGAATGAAATAGATAATAATATTACAATTCTCATGTAATAGATTAATAATAATATCAAAAGTCTCAAAAAAGAGGGTGACAATATCATTACATTATTAAAAGGAGTTGCTTATAAGCCTTCTTTTCTCTAATATATACAATTCTATTCTACTGTATTTATATCGACTCGAGAGAACAATAATAATAAGAGTGAAGAAAAGAGTAAAATTAACCACTAGAGTGTATTAGGAATAATTGAATATTATCCTTGGTGTACATGAGAACTGAGTGAATATGTCATCATATATTTTAATCTTATAATATTCTTAGGATGAACTTGAGGTTTAGGTGATTGTTTGTGAGAATAAACAATTGCATTTAATTTTCATCATTAATGAAAATACATAATAATTTGTAAACATAGTGCCCACTTGTGTGAACCACATGTATTTAATGTGTTGTTTTTTATCATTTTGTGTTTGTTTATCACTCTTATTTCAAATAAAAATAATTACTAGATTGAAAAATATAATAATATAATTTTTAAACCAATTATACTTCATTATTAAGAATATTTAATAACTACAAAATATAATATTCATAAAATAATCATAATATACATGTGTATCCTAAGATTGATATGTGAATAAATTATAAAACAATAAAATTAGAAATAAAAAAATTAAAAAATATTTAGATATCACACAAGCATGACAAAATCAAAAAGGAATATTTTACATAATGTGTACATTTGAAGAGTATATCATATACAACTCTAATTATAAAAATTATTAGAATAGTAAGTTAGTATAACGTGTAGATTGTCTTGAATGTTTTTTCTTATTATATAAAGATATTTAATGTAAGAATTTTATTATTATAAGTATTATTGTATTTATTTTTTTATATTATATTGTAAGACAGAGTCATGATTAGCCTAGTCAAAAAATTAAATCATAGGTTTGTATAGAATGGTATTTTATTTTTCTGCATGGTGGTGGCAGCAGTCATGTGTAGTGATGGTAGTAGAAGCGTGCGAGGTGGTGGAAATAGAAACATGCACACAAGTGAGGGGCAGAAAACATTCAATGGTGGCACATAGTGGTGCACAGTAATACTTTGTGTTGAAACCCTAATTACACAAGGTGGTGCACGATAATACTTTGTGTGCAAACCTTAATTAGGATTTTGATAGAATTATAAAAAAAAATAGAAATTAAGATGAAATTTTACTTTTTATTTGGAGGAAGAAGTTTTGTGACTCAATATAGAGAGAAATTATTACAAAAATAAATAGATAAAGAAAATCTCAATTAAAAGTACTCACGATAAAAGGAAGAGTCAAATAAAAAATAACGGTTAGATTTTATATCAAGAGAAAAAGTTAATAGTTTTATATAATATTGAGAAAGTTGGCTCACAACTAAAACTATCTAAGTGTTCTCTCATAATTCATCCATTGTGATAATTACACTTACTAGAAACTAATATAAAATTTCATCTCTTAATTTTTGAATTATTATATATATTATAATTATATTTTTGATAATTATTCCTCTCACATCTAATACATAATCATTAAAGGCGTGCCTAAGGCGCACCTATAGCTCTTGCACCACCACTCCCAATGAAAACATATCGCTTCAGGTGTGGCGCATGTGTGTGTCGGAAATAGAGAAATATCATCAGGGCATCAAGGAAGCAAGGCAAAGTAACATCGGGGAGAGATTACGAGGTGAAACGAGGTGGAGCATATCATGAGCGCACCGGAGAAGAAGAACAAATCCAACCAAAAATGATGCCATTTTTTGTTGGGTTTGAATTTTTAAAACCCCAAAACAACATCATTTTGGGGTTTCTTGTTTTTTGTTTAAAAAAAAAAAATGCCAAAATGAGGTTTGTCTTCCAATAGCCAAAACAACGCCATTTTGGGGTGTCTCATCCTTAAGCCCTATAAAACTCCCCTCTTTCTTGGATTACACTCTAAAATTCTCAAAAAAAAAACCCTTTCAAATACTCTCAAGACTGGATTTAGAGGTGTCGAACAGGCTGGGCCGACCTAGCCCAGCCCAATTTTAGGCCGCCCAACCAGGCTACCGTGCTAGGTCAGGCACAGGCCCACATCCCAAAAGCTACCAGGTTGGGCCTGGTTCGGGTTGGACAAAACCATAATTTTTTTTAAAAATTAGGTTTTCGATATCGTGGTGCAGTGCGTGGTCACGAATTGACCACATTCGGTGGTCGGCTCGTATGTCGGGCATCGCATGTCGGGCGTCGGCTCGTATTGACCACATTCGGTGCATGATCACGAATGTTGTACCCACATGCCTGGCACAGCACGATGGGCCAGGGCACGACACTATAGCGTATCATGTCGAGCCCGGCCCAGCCCAGTCCATTTGACAACTATAACTGGATTGAAAAAGAAAGAAGAAGGCTTAAAGGTATTTTTTTTTCATTTTTCTTATTTTTGTTGTGAAAAAATTCTTCAAAAAGATAGAAATATTTTCAAAAAACAAATGCACAAAATAAAAAAAAATCTGAAAATTATTAAAAAATAGAAAAAAATTTAAAAATAAAAAAAAACAATTAGAATAAAAATTTAAAATAATTCGGCAAAAATTGAGCATGTTTATAATTTATAAATTTATAATATATAATATTATATATATATATATATATATATATATATTTCTTTTCTCAATATAATTATTATTGATTTATTGTAAAACTATAAAAAAATAGATAAAGAAATTAAAATTGAAGTAAATACCATAAATAAAAGAACAGATCCAAGATAGAAATATGTCTATGTATTAAATAAGAAAGATACATGTAAGCTCATTTTTATTTTTTGCAATAAAAAAACTTGAGACATTTATAGACAGAAGTAGTATCTTGTTGGACGATTTAGAAATTCAAAAAAATATACAAGATCCTAAACATGTTATGAAAGGGATACATGATTATTTGTTAATCAAAAAAACTCAATAAAAAAATCAAATAAGTTTTGATAATCATAATATGAATAAGAATATGTTTGAGTTCTAAAATAAAAATGCTAAGGACCCCAAGATTATTAGCAAAATGAGAAGAAAAAATATTTCTAGTGAAGATAATAATGGAGGAGAAAGTGATGGTATCGATAATAGTGGTTGCACAAAAAGAATGAGACAAAAAGATCATATGAATCATTTTTTCACTCCTAATCTAGAAATAATTATTCAGAATAAAAAAAATACTCAAACTATCATTAATAATGCATATAAGAAAAAGACCAAGGAGAGAGCTGATCTATTATTTTATAGATAAATGTATAATGTCATGATTCTATTTAATACAATGAACTATGCTAGTTTTCAATCAAAACCTGAGGCAATTGGGCAATATGGTATGTGCTACAAGGGGTCAAGTTTTCATGATGTAAGAATTACTAATCCCAAGAAAGAATCGACTCTCATAAAAAATTCAATGAAAATTCATTTAATAAAATGAAAGTAAAATAAATTTTCAATTATGTCAGATAAATAGACTGATAGGAAGGAAAAGACATTAATAAATTATACAAGACAGATCATTTTTATGAAATCTATTAATATTTCTTTTATAGTCAAGATAAGAGAAATATTATTTGAATTACTTGATAGTTAGATAGAAGATATTGGTGAAGACAATATTATTTAAGTGATAATAAATAATGCTTCAAATTATATGACAACATGTACTTATAATTTAATTTAAAATTTTTATTTACTTATGTATGTAAGTGATTATATCTATTATTTATTTGTTTTATGTTGAAATTATGTAAAGAGATTTTTGGAAAAGAAAAGATCACACTTGTATTGAACATCATGTAATACATTGTCTTGACTTGATACTAAAAAATATTAGAAAACTATCATATATCAAGATAATAAAGAAGATCATATCCATAAGCAGCTACATCTATAATAGAATAAATTTGCTCAACATTATGAGATGATTTATTAAGCAAAAAGAGTTATTAAGGACTATTAAGTTTTAGTTTGTAACAGCCTTTGTCACCTTATCTTGTATCAATTAATAAAGAAACAACTTGAGAAAAATATTTATTAGTTCATATTTGACAAAAAATAAATGAGCAAATGAGTAAAAGGGAAAAAAATATAGCCAATATAATTTGTCTTCTTTTTAGAATACTGTAGTATTTTGTTGGAAAGTGTCAAACACTCTTGTATGTGTGCTTCATTTAGTGAATGGTGAAAAGAGACCTCCTATAGACTACATTTATACAGTCATGAAAAAGATGAAAGAAATCATTATCAAAAATTTTGATGAGAATGAAGAGAAGTATAAGTTAATCATAGAAATCATTAATAAGAGGTGAAAGATTCCACTTTATTAGCATTTACATTCAATTGAGTATTTTTTAAACTCACAATTCTATTATGATACAAAATAATTAGAAATTAACCTAAATTCAAAAATTTTTGAAAATGTATTAAGTTGTATGTTGAGATTGATAAAAAACAGATATAAACAAGATACAATTATATTACAACTAGATTTATACATACATGTTAGAAATCTTTTTAGTAATGAATTTGCTATTAGAACAAGAAAGATAAAGCCTTCAGGTTAGTCTTTTAATTTTATTAATTAGTACATTAAAATTATTATATAAGTTTGGTTAAAATAGGCGAAATGTTCAACTAATAATTTATTTATATTAATTGTAGCTGAATGATAGGGTATGTTTGCATCATGTTGTGAAAAAAATTAAAGTATCTTTAAGAATGTAAATTACTAGAATAATCATATGCAATTAAATTTGTGTCTTTAGGCTCCCAACAACATTCTTTAATATAACTTAGATTTTTTAAAACTAAATCGTTGATATATAATCATGAAAATTATTTACTTTTTCAGATTCATAGAAAGAGAAAAAAATAAATTAGACTATCAACACTTAAATAATTTGGTGTACATTAAGTACAACCGAACCTTGATGAAAAATATACTGAACATTATACCATCGATTCCATTATTTTGAAAGAAATAGATAATAACAAATGATTAATGGGAAGAATAGAAGATAAAAGTACTACAAAAGATGATTTGACATTTAAAAATGATAATTTAATATGAGGTAATGTTGTAAGAGCTAGTGAAGCCGAAAAGTTTAAGATTGATACAAGAGTTAAACTAAGCAAAACAAAACCACCAACACTAAAACTAAAGTCAAGACCATCTAGCTCTAAACATACTCATACTCATACTTTGATTGATGTAAATAAAAAAATGATCTATTCATTAGAATATAAAGATAAAAAAGAGAAGTGAAAGATTGATGATAAAATGATATGAATGATAATTTTCTTAATTTAAATTTAGATATAAGATACATAAGTATTTATTTTATTTTAGAACATTGAATTTTAGTGATGATAAGAATCATTAATGATATTTGTTATTTTGTTTTGGAATTTTAAATGTTTTGATAATGAGAATAATATTAATGTTTGATTTTTATATTTGATATTTTTTACTTTATTATATTTTATTATAAGAACATAAAAAATAATATTTAATAAGATATATAATTTTTATTTGTATCAAGTTAGATTCATCTCAAATAAAAAAGTTCATGCCTCAAGTACACCTTGAACCTCAAGGCCCAAAGGGGTTTTTGCGCCTCAATACACATTATGCCTTAAATAACTATGATCTAATATTTGATTAATTTATTTATTTATCATACTTGTAATATACATCAATAAATTAATCTATATTTAATCTACTATAGAATAAAAATTTCTTATTATCCACCAAGTATAAACCTAACGAGATGAGTCAAGATTTTAAAATATATAATTTTATATTAGCAAGTTGCCATCTAGATTTTGAATTATGTTTAATATTTTAATTATATTTATAATAATATTTATATCATATTTAATATTTTATTAGTTCATGTCTTATCACACATATAATATTTAAGTAAAAATTGATCAGTATTTTAAAGTAATAATCTTGAAGATATGAGTAAAAATTCAACAAACCAAAATTCTTTATTTATAGCTTTATTCATCTAGATTTTGAAAAAAAAATAATTCTAAATATATTTTTAATTATCATCTAAAAAATAAATGTGATAATACTCAATAAAATCTAATCCCACGGGAAGTGTTATGATTTTCTTATTGTTTTTTATTTTTTATACTTTTGATAAAAGCACTTAACATATATGATATATCACAAAATATTTGATGTATAAATTTTATCGAGTATTATCACATTTATTTTTTAATATTATCTTATAATAAAATCAATGAGAGAAAAAATACATAAGTTAAATTTGTATGCAAATTTATATGAAAATCATATTATTTGAAGAACTAAATTTTATATACCTAAGTGTGATTATACTGGGAATTAACTTTTTAAATAATAATATGTGATTAAGATTAATAAATCATTATCTATAAAAGTGATGATATTTAATAATTATTTACTAATAATACAAAAAGCAACATGCCTCGATGCTATATGTACGCATCAAACAAGGTGCATGTTTGGCACTTAACTAGTTAGGCATGCCTCTAATGAATAGACAAATATAACTACCTACTTCATACTTTTCCCAAAAAGAAGTCTCCCTCGAAAATTTTGAACTTCATGACAGGTAGACTACCTACTCAAAATAAAATCTTACCCAAATCAAATTGATTAATGAATCAAAATTAAATATAATCCTTGAAATAAACCTATAAACTCGACATTCATGTAAACATGTCATAATATATTCATAACCAATAAGTTTTTAGATAATATAACTCACACTTGAAAAATCCAAAATACAATGAAAAAAAAAACTATTTATAGAAAAAACAGATTCAACAACAAAAGAAAATAATGAAACTCGATGTTAAAATTCTATAAAAATAACTAAAAAAGAAATATATATTTTGAATATATTTTAAAATTAATAATTTAATGTCTAAAGAACAATTTATTTTGATAACATAACTCACACTAGGAATTCATCTTTATATATCTTAAAATTCAAAAAACTACATATGTATAAATATGTTTGAGAGAACCTGATAAATAATTAACTATATTAGTAACATACTCATATATAGTCTTATCACTATTAGATAATTAAGATTTTATATGATTCTTTTATATCATTATAGAAGCATTCAATCTGCATATTACCCCAATCACATTTGTCTATCATATAAAGACATTTAATGTATAAAATTTCTAAAAAAAGTATTATTATATTTATGTTTTTAATATTATAGTATTTTAACATGATGTCACAACTGAGTTAGAATAAAAAAAAATCAAGCAGCAAGCACACACGATGGTGGCAAAAGAGGGGATGCAATGGTGGCAGAAAAAGTGCATGTGGTAGTGGCAACCAGCAAGCATGATATTGTCCACCAGCACCCATGGCATGGCCCAAGTTCACCAGCCCAAACACCACATGGCATGCCAAAAACGTGCCTAGAAGCAAATTGATTTGGCCCATGGCATGGCTCCTATAGGATCAGGCCTACATAACAAGCCCGCTCGCCAAAAAATTCAGCACGGGATGATCTAGCATGACAGCCTAAGAGTGTCAGCCACAACCCATTTTCCACAGCACATGAATTTTACACATCACAAAATTAAAATTCTCAAATTAGGGACCTGTCCACCTCCACAAACCCATGGCCACAATGATACTTGCCAACCGCTAGTGAGCCATTGGCAATGACCATGTGTCACGGACTCACGTGATGAGGCCGGCAGAGGTTGTCATGCAGAGAAAATATATTTTTTAAAATTGATCTATGATCGTTGGATTGTAAGCCCAATGGTCATGAACAAAATCCAACAAACAGAAAGATTTTCTCCAGTTAAAAATTCAAAAAATAAAAAAAAATAAAAAAAAATAAAAAAAAAATAAAAAAAATAAAAAAAAATAAAAAAAATAAAAAAAAAATAAAAAAAATAAAAAAAAATATTTAACTTTTAAAAATAATTTTATAAATAGGCATTTATTGTTTTTCATTTTTCACATCAAGAAAAATCATCTATCTATCTAAGGAAAGTTAAACAATATCATGCAACACCAATGTAGAGCATATTTGCACCAACTAAAATATCATTAATAGCAGACAAATACTTGAATCAAGTCAATACTTATATCAAAATATAAGTTGTTCAAATTATGAAATTATAAAAATAACAATGCATAACTTACCGTATAATGATGTCATGAGAACAAAAATATTTAGACTAATAGTATATTCGTTTTAAAATCTAACTAGCAAATCTATTAGACCTTTAGAAATTTTAACAAGAAATAATACTTTGTATACTAATGTTGGATCTGGAATGTAACTCTCTAATTGTTGCAATGTTCCAATATTTTCTAAATGATACAAGAAAATATCTTTCAATGCAAAATTTTTCCTTCATAAAAACTATAATATCACTTGATCAAAAAGAAAATGATAATATCCAACTTTGTTTCTTGTTAAATATATTAAAAATGTACAACTAAGATGAATTATCTATTGCTCAAAAAATAATTTGAGAGAGTACTTACATTTGTGGGTTTCTCTATAAATAATATCATTCTTTATATATACCACAAACATATACTTCATGTTATAATAGAAGAACATGATGCTGTATCATTTATTTCTCCTAATAATATCGAACCTAACATTATTCTATCCATTATTATTCCTGATTCAAAAAAAAAAAAAAAAGAAAGAAATCAAATGATAAAGTTATCATCATGAAAATTAAAACTAAAAATATTAAATTAGAACCTAACCTTAATACTATCAAACACCTAGAGTACAGAAAAATGCTCAAGAGATAGAAATCTTGCATAATAATACAAGTCATTTCATCTTTCATAGATAACCATGTTATTATTCCTCAATCATCCTTGTTGAGTTGCCTAATTATTTTCCTTGTGGGCAAACAACAGCTCCGCATCCTTTGAATTTGCATCAGCAACGCATCTCCAAATCAATGCAACCACATGCTGATCTTTTTTTTTTAATCTTTGGATGTTAAATTTCTTGAAAAAAACTAGAGAAGGCAAGAACAATCCATTTGGGCATCCTATGATATTTTCTTAATCACACTAAAGTTATTTTAAGTGATCATTATAGGCTACTCTTATTGCTGTCAATTTTATTATGTTGTACAACTTCATAGTTTGGTTTTGGTTCAAACTAATTTGTTTATCTTTTGATCTTTATGTTCTGAAATCTGAACTTTCACGGGCTAGTTTTAATGGGCATGTTGGAGTTTAAACTATTTTTGATATTATTATTTTACTTTTTGTTTGATGTGAGCATCCAACTGATATGAGGTGCCCCAATCAATTTGTTCTGACAAATATAAGGAACTTTTATGTATTTTTTTTCATATTTACTTGTAAGTTGTTTGATTGAGTTGTTTTAAGTTATATCGTGTTACTAATTTTAGTTATTATTTATTCTCTGCATCAATATATAACAATTTTCAAAAAAAAAAAAAAAGGCTAACAAAATTACAAATAGTTGAAGGAAACATACCAACTATTAGATCCACCCAAGGATCCTCACAAAGTCCTACTATAATTCATATTGAAGGAGGATACTTAGGATTCATATCCAATTGGGCAAAAACAGCTCCTTCCCAATTTTCAAGTACAATAGCTCTTATGAATTATTCTTTTACTTCACGGTCGTGAATTATTCACTCATGAGTCACAATTAACATTACAAGTAATTATTATTTTTTTACTAAATTCTTTACATATTCATTGAATATTATGATATACATTAGCAATCGAACAAAAATCAAAGGGTATGATAGTACCCAGCTAGGTCTCTTATTTTTTCATGTGTTTTAGTTATTTTTGATTGTATTGTTAGTTTTTTTTTTGTAAATTATATTTTCAAATAATTCAATTAAGATTTTATTTTATCTTCTACTAATTTTTACTTACATGATCGGATGATTCTGAAAAATACTTCTTTTTAAATTGAGCATGTTAAATTATATTTTATCTTATATGATAGAATATTTCCTTCATATGTTTAAGTGTGTTTAAATATTTACATATATATTTTTAATTTGATTACCAACACTGATCAAGTTCAAAATATTTTATTATAATATTATGAATATTTATACTCTAAAGCATGAAGTATGTCACAAGATTATTAACGGTGTCAAATGAGTTTTGCTAAGCTAGCACGGCCCAAATTTTGATGGCCCATTCGGGGGACAGCATATCGTGCCAAACACAGAATGAATTGGAAACTCAGGTCATGTCGTGCTAGTACAACATCATGGGAGGACGTCCCGACATGATAAGATGACCCATCTTCCTCAACCGGGTATGTCGAGTCATGGTGGGGCGAACCAGGTCATGCCAGATTGGTCTGGCAGTGGCACAACAATCAACAGTGCCACTGGCCACTGTCGTACCTGCCAATGGCAGTGGGCAAGCCCAGTCAAATGCCCACTAGCAGGGTAGGGAGTGGCAGCTCCACTGCCGCTCTAGTGCAGTTCCAGTGACTGCACTATGCCGCTGGGCAGTGGTGTGGTGCCCATAGTGGGCATTGTGCAATATTGTGCTAAGCTGGTTGTCATTGACACAGCAGAATTAGCATTTAAGTTTTATCTTTAAGTTTAAAGTATAATTTAAATTTTTTAAAAAATATTAAAATTAAATTATACTGCATTATAAATTAAAATGAATAAAATTTAAAATTTAATAAAAAAATATATATTTTTCAGTTTCATAGTTTGAATTTTGTGGTGATATTATAAATAATAATAAATTAAAAAATGAATAGCAATTAGCAACAAAACAACATGCATGTCATACCTCTAACATCCATAATTAGTATGTGTCTATAGTATGACTCAAATCATCATGTCTAATTCTAAAGTTAACAGTGGTCTCAATATCCTAAATATCATGAGTTATTATCCATCAATAGGTCTTTTATTTGATTTTGAAAACTCATCCTTAAATTATCTTAATCGTTTAAATATGAAATTTTTTTTATGATATTTGATCACAATTTAAATTTTCTATCTTAAATAATATTTATAATCACAATAAAATAGATTTTAATATCATACTACATATTGAAATGATCAATAGATCATATTTCATCTTAGATAATATAACATATATAGATTTGTAATATGTTTACTAACTCAATATATTTAAATTTTTAATATCATGTGATATATTAGAACAGTAATTAATGTCTAAATACAAATGATAAAAATTTTCGATATATCCACCGATATATCTCCGATATATCTCCGATATATCCGTAAATTTTAAGTATCGATATATTCATTAAGACCGATATATCTATCCTTGATTGGTGCTGATATACAAATACATACCGATATATCTTCAATATATCCATAAAATCTAAGTACTGATATATCCGTAAAAACCAATATTTTAATCCTTACTAAATACTAATAGTCCACGCCAGTTTACTCATATTCGACGAATCATCTCATTATTTGCACCTAAATATGAAAGATATGATGTACATAGTCATACTCAATGACTTACTAAAATTATCATACATATTATCATAATATATAAATATATTATCTAATTATTCATTAAGCCTAATATTTGATTCATATACTAGGTTCATGCATGTGAATATATATTTTAATATATTTTCTACTTCTACCTTAATAAGAATTAATACAGGCAACCAAAAAAAAAATTAAATGAGAAACTAATATTTTAAATATTTGGTTTCAATCTCAATAATCATGATATTAAAATCAGAGTATTATCTATATTTTGTAAAACATATTAGTAACATCATATTTAAACCTAAGTACAATATATGTGATGACTAAAGATGTCAAACAAGTCATTTCATACCAAAATAACCTGAATTTTTGTGGCCAAGTTGAGTTACCATGTCACGAAATCATGATGACTTAGCCTGGCATGACCCAATTGGCATGCAGTTGGGCTCTTCTGTGTAAGGCCATGCCAAGTCAATTCCTAGTCATATATGGTCACTATGTTGCACGGACACGGATACGGACACGGGGATACGACACGGCAGGATACGGGGACACGATAAATTCCAAAAAACTAGGATACGGATACGGCTAGAACACAGCATGAAAAAAAAATTAAATATAAATATTATCTATTAACATAAATTTAGATAAATAAAAAAAATGCTAAGATATTTTGATAAATAAAAATTTAGAGGGCTTAAATAAAATTAAAATAAATTATTTGTTTATTATATTTTGTATATATATTAAACAAACAATAATAATTAAAATATAAAAAATATATATTTAAGCCCTCTAACCCCTGCGGCCCTGCCCCCTCCCGTTACAGCTTCTAACTCTCTCTAACATATATTTTAAATATAGTATTTTAAAATAATTTAAAATATAGTATTTTAAAATAATATAAGATACAGTATTTTAAAATAATTTAAAATTCTATTTTTTAAATTAATTTAAAAAAAATTTAAACCTCTAACATCCTCTCTCCCCTCCCCCCTCCCCCCTCCCCCCTCCCCCCTCCCCGAAAATCCCTCCCGAACCTTTTTCCAGAACCTTTTTCCCCTCCAGAACCTTTTTCCCCGAAAATCCTCTCTCCAGAACCTTTTTCCCCCCTCCCGAAAATCCCTCCCGAAACCCCCCTCCACCCCCCTCCCGAAAATCACTCCCGAAACCCCCTCCCGAAACCCTCTCCCCCCCCTCCCCCTCCCGAAACCCCCTCCCCTCCACCCGATTTTCCGAAACCCCCTCCCGAAACCCTCTAACGACGCGTCTGGAGTTTTTCGGAAACGATTGTTTCCGAAAAACTCGTCGGATACGTCTCCGACGCGTATCCGATACGCCACGTGGCGTACCGCATACGGATTTGTGTCCGATACGCCACGTGGCTGGTCGGACACGTATCCGACGCGTGTCCGACGCGTGTCGCCGTGTCCACGTGTCCGACACGTGGACACGACACTCCCTAGCTGTATCCGTGCAACACAGTATGGTCATACTGAGTAAATTCCATGTCATGTTGGGTTACACTAGGTCAATTCCTAATCATGCCAAGTATCAATTATGGGCAACTTAAATGCCCAATTTAAATTTTCAAAATTTTAATTTTTTTTTAAATTAGAAATATTACACATCAAAATAATTTAATTAAAAAATGTATCATATTGGAAATTTAAATTAATCAAAATTAAATCAATAATAAAATAAATATTTACCATTTAATTTAACTCAAAATATCATATGAAAAAAATATATAATTTAAAATATAATACATAGCATAAACTAAAATATAAATAAATAAAATATATAATAATATCACTTGAGTCATCAGCTCATGTTTGTAGTATGATAGTATGGATGCAAATCATTATCGTCCTGTGTGATTTCAATGATAACACTAGTATTAACCTCAGTATTTTTGATATCCATTGAGTTATTATTCATCAAAAACTCTTTCACTTTATCATGAATATCTAATTTTGAATCATATTAGTTCTTCAAGTATGCAAGTGATGTGTCAAACGGGTCAGGTCGGGTTGGGTCACCTGGGCCGGTCTGACTCGACCATACTTGGCCCGGCATGACACGGTACAGACTTGTGCCCATGCTTGTGTCTAGCCTGTTCACGGCATCGCTCATGTCGTGCCGTGCCTAGGTCAACTGGGCCAAGCACGACCTGGTAGCATGGCCCATGGGCACGCATTCTCAGCATAAACCAAGCGATGCCCCGACCTCTCGACCTAGCCCCACCCAGAAGCCCGAGGAATCCAAAATTCTATCAAGCCCGTAATCTGGCCAACTCGACCCACAATCATTTTTGCACAACCCTCATACCCAAGCCCGAATATTCCAGAAGGCAAAGCTTTTGGAACCAATGACCATTCCGGTCGGTTCGACGATCAAACAAACCCAATGACCCAAAACAAAATAAAAAAATTTAAATCTAAGCCATTTGATTTTGTCTACAAATTCTATAGGGTACAATCCGATAGCCTTAAGGATTCTGCCCATTTTTTAATTAAAAAAATTATAAAAAAAAACAAAAAAAAATAATTTTTTTTAAAAAATATGTTTTCTTAATTTATAACCCCCCCCCCTCCTCCATTGTAATTTTAATGTTTTCAAAACATAAATCACTCGCTCTCTCTCTCTCTCTCTAATTTTCTCTCTTTCAGATTCTTGATTTTGAGTTCTTGATTTTGGTTTTTGACTTTTGGCATTTCATTTTTCCGGACTCGTGTGTAGATTTTGGTGCACGTGCGGACATTAAAAAGTCAAAGTTTATGCATTACGATTTATGAGTATTTTATGTATTTATTAGTTTTTATTTTTTAAGTTTTTAATTCTAAAATCATTTTCTCTCTACTCTCCTAGTCTTAAGTTGAATCTAAAAAATAAAAAAATAAAAAATAATAATTTTAATAACAAAAAAGAAATTAATTATAATTTTAATAATAAAAATACTACGGAAAAATCAAAGGCTATGGAAACTTTGATTTCTCTGATCGCCTTGACCCAAATATCTAAAAAATAAAAACTAGAAAGACGTCAGTAATTTGGACTCACTTTAATATAATAAAATAAAAAAATATTAGAGATGCAGAACAATAATCAACACAATGCAAATATTATAAAAAAAAATTTAAGATACAAAAGTTCATGTGGAACTTGACACCTTAAAGAGCATGTCGAACTATGTACTAAAAAATATGGTGGATTAGATCCTAGGAAAATTAAACTCAACAGTGAACTTTTTGAGGCTGGATCCAGTTCAGTCTCAAAGTTTATCCATTTCATATACCACAACGAATTAGGGAGAAAAGACATAATCAAACTGATCACCACAATAAATCTTCCGATTAGGATTTCAAAGAATCCAAGGATGATCAGTATCATGCATAATTGTGAAAGGCACAGGATGCACTAAGACGCAAAGTGCACTAAGGCGCAAAGGCCTACTGGAGCCTTAAGACACAAGGCACCCTTAAGGCATTGGCTTTTTTATGTGAGACACACCCCATTTTACATATATATTTTTTATAAATATAATCAATTATAACAATTATTTAGCATCAAATATTATCAAAAATATCAATCCAATCAATAAAAATATATAAACAATATCTCTATTCATAAAAATTCATAAAATATGTCAACATATCTAACAAATCCCATCGGTAAAATTTCTAAAAATTCATAGAAATTATTAATAAAACATGTAAACATGCAAACAAATATCCCTTGTCAAAATTCATAAATCATCCAAATACAACACTTTAAAATAACTAATTTGTTCACAACAACTGATCTTCATTCATCCTCCACATCCACATAATAATCATCATCATCATTGTAACCTTCCTCATCCTCCTCATTTCCCCAATAATTCATTTCTTCATCTTCATCTATCAATGAAAGAGAAGGCATGGGTCTAGAGTTTGAAGCTATGTCATTCCTCCTTGATGATGACAACCTGCTTGAGCTTGTTCTAGCTCTAGTATCAAATCTAGACTCCACAGCTTCACTTAATCTAGCAACATCACCACATGTCTTCCAATATCAAGTCAATGTAATATACTATACATAGAGTCCAATACTTATTAGGATACTTTTTTTACAATATCCTCTCTATATCATGTTATATAATAAATTAAAATACATCATTCATATATTAAAATCAATAAAATTTTATTTATTAAAATCCTAAGAGTAATATTTATTACCTGTCATCTTATAGTTTGAGTGATTATTTGTAATAACTTTAACTATATTTTCTTTACCAACTTGATCCACCTAATTGTCAAGTAGTTCAAACATCTTCTCTCCCATATTAATCATTGAAGAATCATTAATAGATTTCATAAACATGGTTCCCTTTGAACAATTCACTAAAAAATTTACAAAAATTTCTTTTCTATCAGTTCATCCATCCAACATAATGGAGCATCAATTCTTTTTCTATTCCATTTCATGATCCTTCATGAAATTTTTTGTACTCAACTATTCCTTAAGGTTAGTAACCCTTGCCTCATATATACTTGGTCCATTCATCTCCACACCATATTGACCAAAAACCTCAATCATGGGTTAGAAACTTGGATACGTGACCGCATTAAATGGAATGATAGCATTATACATCCACCTTGAAATAAGAGAGCAAGTTCTTTCCCTTACTTCATTCTCGTAGGCATCATTCATAGTAGTTTGAGTCATTTTTCTACTCTTATTTTAAATTACCACTTCCGCATTAGGGGTGAAAAAAATGATCCATTGGCCCTCTCTCTAGATCTTTTCATACAACATCTACCTCTATTATTTCCTCCACGTGTAATATAATAAGCAACTCTTCTACTTTCAACTTATTCATCAATGTCTTCAAAATCTTTATATACATCTTCATTTCTCATTTTTAATTATTCCTTTTGATTCTTTTTCCCATTCATATAATCTTCCATCTCTTATCTAAAATGAACCAAACATTTAATATATATTTTGGCATTTCTATGACAACCAACAAAATGTTTGTGTCTATAGATGTCTCTCTTGATTAATTTATCACATAAGATACAAATAATTGTATTCAAATCTTGTTCATTAGGTAACCGAGCATATTTTCATCCCGAGTCTTTTCTTTCACTTCCACAAGTAGTTGTAGAGCAAACTTGAGTCTCATTTTCATTACTATTAAAATTCATTCTTTCTTCTTCTAACTTTGAAACAAATCAACTACAACGCAATAATAATTAAAAAATAGAAATTGAGACATATTTTATAAAATATTAAAAAAAAAAATCAAATGAGTCATATGTCTCATGTGAGTCATATTATTTTACTACTAAAGTAAAATAAATGAGTCATGAATCATGAGAATCATTACTCATTTATATAAGCTTAATTATTAACCAACATCATCAATAAAGTGAAGAAAAAAAATTAAAAATAGAGATAAGAAACAAATACTAACGGAAGTGAGAGATTTTTCCATTTTCCAAAAATTTTTTATAATTTTCTTGGCTAGTTTGGTTGATTTTTGGCTTCTTCTACTCTTGTACAGTGTGACAATGTATCTTCTTTGTTTAGCTTGAAACTGAGCAAAAATGAGGGCTAAAGAAAAAAAATGGTGAATTTGGGATCTAGAGATATAAATATCGAGTTGTAGGGTTCTACAGCTAAACCATCTTTTTGGCCCTTTCTGGCACAAAACTACATTGTTTTAGATGCCAGGACATTTTTTTTTGACAACTCGAGTAGTCCAAAATGATGACATTTTGGTCTGTGAGAGTTCAAAATGACGTTCTAAAACTGTTTAAATCAATTATCCAAAATGACGTCTTTTTGTATAAGTTTTAAAAAAAATAAAAAAGCCAAAATGATGCCGTTTTATATCCCAGAGAGACCAAACAATGTCGTTTTGGTCTGGTTTGCAGCAAACGGGAATTTTTGTTCCTGCAATTCCCAACACTGGTAGAAAAAAAAAGGAAAAATAAAGAGGAAGAAGCCTCGCATGGATGGAAAAAAAACAAAGAGGATCTAAGGAAAATGACTTACTTGGACGGAGGTGTGCCTGTGGAGAGCTTCTCGCCTCAGGGAAGATGTGCGCCTTTGCATTTTTTATGTGCCTGCGTGAAGGACCCTCGCCTCATCCCATACGAGGTGCCATAGCTGCGCTTTGCCTGTGCTTGAGCCTAGGCACGCCTAAAGCGTACCTTTCACAATTATGGTATCATATAGACATATTTTCAGCCTACATATTGTAGGATTCCTAGGTACACACATAGGAACGACATACTAAAATATTATAAGTTAAAAAATAATAATTTAATGAATATAGAAAATATAGTAGAGTAGTATCCGTGACATTCGATATCTGGACTAGTCATAATAATGCATCCTCATGATGACCCATCCATTTTTGATGTATGATGAAAATATTTAAAGAATATAAAATTCAAAATAAAATATTTAGTATCATATTTGATAATGCATCTAATAATGAAGTATCAAATAACATATTTATTAGGATTATTAGAAATGAACCATTTAAATAAATTTTTCACATTATATGCATTTATCACATCATTAATCTGATCGTACATATGGGGATGAAAGTGTATGTACCCGCTTTAGAAAATAATATAACTCACTAAAATATCTTTGCACACTTCGCCGACAACAAGAATTCAGTAGTCTATGTCTGTCTGCGAGTCTAAATAAGAAGAAATTCTAATCGAATGTGAGATACTGTTAATTACATATACCTTATATTAAAGTCATGTGTTGGATATGAACACGTAATATCCAACTACATAAATAGTAGAAGTGACAAACTTATTATTAACGATACTGATTGGGCTACAAGAATTTTATTTATGAAAATTTTGAAGATTTTTTATAACATGACGAATATTTGTTAATCAGTTTATACTCTAACGGCATGCATTGCACTTAGGTGCATATTCAATATTAGTAGCATGTTTAGAAAATTTCGAGATAACCCAACACTTGACGATATGGTTGTATGTGGAAGGAGTAGAGAATATTTTGACATATATATCATCGTGCATGAATTAGGAAGACCTACCTAAAAGATTTATTTACAAGAAATTGATTGAGCTATTTATATAATATGTAACTAGGTATGATGGTAGTAGTAATGAGGCTCCAAGTACAAACATGGATACCATATTCAAAAATAATAACTTTTTCATTCAGGTAGCGAGGGAAACGATGGGGTGGACCATCGAATAGGAAGGAGCTATCTCAGTACTTAAATACCAATTACTGTTCAATCCTATCACATTCTGATAATTATAATCATGATATAGTACAGTGGTGGAAACCATATGTCCCATGCTATCTAAAATGGCACGGGAACTATTGGCTTCTCTGGTATCGAGCATAGCATCAGAGTCTACTTTTTCTATTACAGTAAATATTATTTCAGATAGAAAATCTAGATTACGGCTAGATATTATTGATGTATTAGCATGCATTAAAAATTAAGAAGATTTAAGCTTAGATATCTAGAATCATGCTGGGACTACAACAAAAATAAAAGAGTTGGTTACTAATGATGATCCGTGTGATATAAATATTGATGACAATTAATAATATTGACAATTGACGGATTAAAATAACGATATCTGATTCTGATACTTATCTTATATCATCATTTTGATTTATCATATGCTGTAATACTGTCTGCTGATAATATTTTTTATTTTTATTTTTCTTTTTAAAATTTACTCATTTACATTATTTTTATTTTTGTTTTTTATCATATTAATTTGAGTTTGATTGAGGCTTGATTCTTGAATATTAATTTTTTGTGATTTATATTGGTTTACATTAATATTTAAGTTTTTTTTAATTTATATGCATATAGTTTTTAAATTTTAGTTATTTATTATTATAAACATTATGTTTTATTAAATTTAATAAAATAAAATTTATGAAAATACTTATTTATTTTAATTTACCAATTAACTATTAACTAAAAACTATTTAAGTAATTAAATTTTAATAATTAAATAATTAAGTTTTATATTTTATAATAATTTTAATATTCTGATTTTAAATAATTAAAAACTTTAAAATTGACCCGAATTAGGCCCAAACCCAGCCCAAAGGACAAACCCAGTCTCCTACCCAGCCTAGATAGGCCAGAACTAGCTTGTCCAGGCCCGACCTAGCATGGTTTCATCACTGCCAGGCAAACGGGAGATGCCGAACCTACTATGATGAAGTCGTGCCAGACCAGACATGACACGATTACAGTACCATGCAGTGCCAGGCATGGTACGGTGGCCCAATTGGGCCATTTAAAACCGGGACTGACCAGTCCGACCCGACCCGTTTGACACCTCTACATGCAAGTGTCTCTAATATTTAGTCAGAGTCTAGATCTTCTATCTGAAATAATATTGGTATCCACAAAAAAATAGACTCTAATGTTATGCTACATATTGAAGAGGTTAGTAGATCACATGTTAACTTACATAGAACGAAATAAGTGAATTTATATGAATTTTCATCAACTCAGAATAATCAAATTTTTATTATCATTATATGATAAAGTGATAATCAATATCTAAGTAATAGAATAACTTGCTCCTATTCAACGGACTACACCATCACTTACCTCTTACTAACTAAATAGAAAATACATCATCTCCAAATATTATATTCATATTACTATTCAAAATCTTGCTACAACTACTATATCTAGTATCATAATATGTAAACATGTCAATTAATTTTTCATGAATAAAACTTTTAGATTCGACTATTTGGTTCATGCAAGTGGATATGTATCTAAATATATTTTCTGTCTTTCACCTCAATTCTAAGCTTAATATAGATAATCAAGTAATACAGAGTTGAAATGAAAGACTAGTATTTTAAATAATTAATTTTCATCTCAACAGCATGACATTAAATACAAGATGTTCTCTATGCTCGCTTAACATACTATTAATATTATATATGAACTTAAGTAGAATTCAAGTGGTGAAAGTGCATACATATGAACACATATTTATCGTATTATAAAAAAATTTTTTAATTTTTCATAAAATAAATTTCTATATCACAATCTAAATCATCAATAATATATTTATCTTTTATTATTGATGTAATTAGATATCACATTTAATAACCAACAAATAACTAATATCAGGTAGATATAATTCCAAAAATACATCATATCCATTTTAATTTTTTTTCTTTTTTATGTCCATTGACAAATATAAATTATAAAACTCTTATTGCCTACTAAGCATTCTAAGATATTTTTGTAAATTTCTTATTTTTTCTAATATAAAAAAATAATTTTCATTCTTGCTTATAATAATAAATTAATTATGTGACACATACATATAATAAAAAAAATATACTTAATAACATGTCTCTAATGATTCTAATAAACATACTAAGTATAACTCCGTTATTAAAAAAAATATAAAATAGAATACTAACAATTTTATCTTAAATATCATATTCCCAAAAAATCCTTATCATACACTTATATATGGCAATGTCATTATGAGGATTAAAGATTTTCAAGAAATTCTAAATTTTTTTATTAAATTTTCACTTTGAATCTGTATAATGGACAGTAAGGCATGTAAATGATGTATCATCACAATTAGTCTAGATACCAATCATCAAAGATACCAATCCATAATTTTTTTAAATACATTAATTATTTATTATTTTTTTAACTTATAATATTTTGTTATTTTAATCTTACTAATAAACCTAGGAATCTTATGATATATAGACTAAAAGTAAGTCTATATAATACTTACTACCCTAGAAACATCCAAAAATCTAAATAAAAAATTCATAATCATAATTAATTTAATCATGTATTCCCTTTCAAAGTAATTATAGTAAATAAAGAGAGTCAATGAAATTAAAATTGATCTAATTTTAAAAGCTATGTCACTTAGCTAAGTTTGCATGGGATCTAATACAGCAAATTTTTTGGTGCAGTGATATATATATCTCTTAAGGTAGAAAATACAACTTGTACTCCTACACACACACACACACATAATTAATATAATATATCAATTCTTTTTTGATACCCTTATAATTTTTATTCGTATTATATTAAAATGAGTTCATACTATTGAAGTTCATATAATTTTAGATTTTTAGACAAATAGATCAGAAACCAGTAAAGAGAACTTAATTTTAGATTCATACCTTTTGATAGAGTTATCATTATATTTATATCTAGGTCAAAATTATTATCATTAAAATTACTAATTAATATTTATTATAATTTAATTATATTTCAAAATTTTAAAAAGTTATAATTTTAAATTTTTAGAAATTATTAATTATAATACGAATTAATAAATAAAAATTTAATATGTATTGTAATAGCATAACTTTATTTAAGCAATAATTCACAGTAATAGTCTATCTTTTTTGTTTAACTAGTTAGCCTAGAGCTAAGAACAAACAACAAAATAGAGCACACATCACAAAAAAAAGAGAAGAAAAAAATGAACTTGATAAAAATCAAAAAAATTCTATTTTATATTTATACAAAAAAATATATTAAAATATTATATAGATATAATGATAATTGATTACTAAAAAATTTATTTTTTAAGAAAAAAAGATGACGACAGCCATGACCTATCACTTTCAATGACAGAATCCATTACATAAACATAATAAAGAGTTGTGAAAGTTGAGACCATGTTTTTAAAAAAAAAAACTCAGTTGTGACCTGTGACCCATGACTAGCCATGGGTCACCATGCCTAAGAACTATGCCAACAAGTTAGGCACGGGGCATGGTTGGCCTCAACCCTACAAGGCATGAGTCATGCCATGAGCAAACATGACCTCGACCAGGCATGATTTTGAATTGTGTCGTGTTAAGCCAAACACATCTATTTCAAACAATACCACATGTCGTACCTAAGCCCATTTATCCCACTTGACACATCTAATGTAGTGAAAGTACACAGACAAACATATATTAGTCATATCATAAATAATTTTCAAGAAATTTAAAAATAAAATTTTTATCTCATAATCTGAATCATCAATAATAAGTTCATCATTATTATTATTAAAATAATCAAATATCAAGTATTGATAATCAATACATAACTCTAAGATCATGTAGGTATAATTCAAATGATATCTAACATTCATTTGGAATTTGATTTCTTTTTTAGGCCTATTGACAACTATAAAGTGTGAAACTTTTATTATCTGCTAGGTATCATAAGATATTTTAGTAATATTCTTATTTTTATAATACGGATAAAATAATTTTTATTCCAACTTAAACTATTAGATTAATGACGCAATACATATACCTAATATAAAAAATATCAGTTAGAAGCCCGTTTCTAATAGTTTTAACAAACATATTTCCTAAAGATCATTGTCAAACACTCATATATGATGAAGTCAAGATGAGAATGAAAGATCTCAAGAAATCTTAAAATTTTTTTATTTATTTCACTTAGAATTAATATTATGAGCGATGAGGCATGAGAATGAAATATCATCGTGACTAGTCCAGATATTGAATATCATAAAAACTATTTCAATATATTTTCAAAATTTATTAATTATTAAATATTTTTTAATTTAAAATATTTTATTATGTTATTTCTACTAGTAGACTTTTGAATTCTAAGATAACTAAGTTAAAAGCAAGTTTGCATAATATTAACTACTTTATAAATATCCAAAATCTAATCAAAAAACTCATACTAGTTATCAATTTTATCATGTATGTACTCGCAAAATTATTGTGATAAATGAAAAAGATCAATAAACTTGAATTTTATTTAACTTCAAAGATTTTACCGCTATGTTTAGTTAGCCTGAGATCCAATATATCATATTTTTTGATATATTAATCGACATATCTCTTAAGATAGCTAGTATTATTAGTACTCTTATATATATTTATTTTTTATAATATATATATTATGTCATATTTTCTTTAACACCCCTAATATTTTTATTTTTAATTATATTAAAATATATCTACACTACAAAATTCATCTATTTTAGGCTTTGCAGGCATTTGGGTAAAGACCATGAAAAAGAACCTATTTTTTTCAGACCTTTCCGTCACATTGCAATTATTATTTATGTTTAAATCAAATTTATTTTTATTAAATTTATTATTTATCATTTTTTAAAAGTAAGAGACTGAACTGGAAGTAAGAAAAAAAGAATAGTGTTTTTAAATTTTAAATTTTTTTTTCTAATTTATTTATTAATCTAAAAATTATTAAACAAAATAAATTAATTTTAACACAATATGTATCTTAACTTTATGCGTGTAACAAATATTGCAGAGGCTTAACCTTGTATTCTCCTCTGCTTGGAAGTCACAACTCATCACCAATCAAATAATGACACTTCGCCAAATTAGAATCACAAATTTAAATAAAAAAAAAACACAAATAAGAAATATCAAAGCCAATTAATAAGATGAGAAGAAAAGAAATTACATATTAATTATGAAAAACTAAATATATCAATAAACTATTTTAGAAAATATTTTTATTAAAAAAATATTTTCTAAAAAATATATATATTTTTAAGACACGTTTCCTACAACCATTAAATATTTTCCATGGAACTATGGAATGCAATCCTACGACTAAAAAAGTTAACTTTTTTTTTAATTACAATCAATGGCACAACCACAAGAGTTGTTTTATCATTGTCCTATCGATGATGGTGAATGGTCGACATAAACAAAAGCATCCATTTTAAAAATGGTTGGTTTTTAAAAAAATAAGTTGTTCCACAAGTCATGCCTAGCACAACATGAGTCCCATGCATCCCTAATCCATGCAGACATGACTATATCTAGGGATAATTCTAGACTGCATCGGGCTAGACCCGATCCAACTAAATTGATTCGTGCTTCATGTCATGTTCAGGCCACCAGACCAATACGACACCTCTAAAGATTATATTAGATATCTTGCATTGACATACTCACATGAAATTAAGTAGCAAAAAAAAAATTAGATATCTAATTAAGATAACTTAGATAATAGTACCTGTAGGAGTGTTCTTAAGCACCCTTATAGAGATGATATTAACCACAAATTAAATCATTAATTGAATATTTTATTTCATGTGCTATAATTGTCCTTTACAATCCAACATCTTGGAGATAGACTATTCATCCCATTTTCCACAATTTTGAGAGTACTTATTTTTTCTATAATCTATTCCCAGGATGGAACAAAATAAAATATAAGATCTTGATATGCTTCTTTCTTAGATACTCCAATACAAACAAAGGTAAAAGTATTTTTTACTAGAATCTAATAAAATTTTAATGAGTATTAACATTAATACTTTTTAGCACAACTCATTTTTTCGTGAGCACAAAAAAAGTGAAGGCCTAGAAGATACATCTAGACCTATTACTTTTATTTACTCATCTATTATCCCACTTGAACCTCTAGTTAGAAGGGAAAGTTATATGTCAATTATTATTGAAGCTTATTGATCTACATTATAATGACATTCATATAGAATCATCATATATACTAAGAAAAATATATCAAATTCATTTTAAAAAAAAATGATGTTTCACTAGAAAAATAAAAACTTATACAATTTGCTCAGACTAGTTACTAGAGTCAAATCTATCAAGGAGCCATATTGATTTATGATATTGATATTTTGATATTCATCCAAAAAGAATAAAAAAGTTATACTCAATAATCGATCTCACAAATTTTATCATACTCATATCTCCTTTTTTTACTTATTTTACTATTTATCTTAATAGAATTAGGATAACTAATTTTCCTTTTGAAGTATTATCTCGCTCAAAATAATATCATGTCATGTTCAAAGAGAGAAATTTTCCACTCGAAAGGAATTTGATAACAAACTAACTATGAAAATAAACTCATTTGGGAAGATAAATCACCTTTTAAGGAAAAACTTGTAACAAGTTTACTCAGACATTAAGTATGAATTATTAAGATACTCTCTCTAGTGGCCAAGATTAGTTTCATATGAATACTTGTTTTATTGGTGATATCTCATAGATACAAAATATATCAATTATACATTAAGAATATATTTCTTCGTAATGACTTTGAGATATGTTTTGAGCAGACACACGAGTTTCGTGCATCACCATCAAATAGTCTACAAAATGCAAAAAATAATTTATGACCTAAAGCAGTCATTGAGAGTCTGATTTATGAAATTTGTATTAGCAAACCACTCGTTTAGTTTACACAAATGTGTTATAGATATTTTTTATTTTTCTAGAATAGTTCTAAAGACATGATAGTTCTGCTATTAATATACATGATTAATATTCCGATTAAGAAAGTGAATTTAAAATAACTCAACTCAATGAGCATATTCAATAACAATTATAAACGATAATCTTATGAGACTTTGGTATGCGATTGATATACTCATGAAGATTGGTTTGTTGGGTAGTGCTCTAGTAGATATTGTGATTGATTCAAATTATAATTTCTTATTTAATACAACTTTATCAATTGGCTCTACAACTTTAGAAAAATATGATAAAATATTAATTATATGATTATTACGAGACTAATTATTAATTATACAATCAATATAATTATTTATTTCATAAATTTATATTAATGAGTTTACTTAGAATCAACTCTTCACATATTGAGGTATGTGAAAAAATTTTAGAACTTTAAATCTTTTACAACGATCATGGACACCTAAATTAATAGATTATTCAGATTTAAATTGTATACTAACACAGAGGATATTCATAATGACTTTTTATATTTTTCAAGTCAAATCTTAACTCCTAAAATAATAAAAAATAAATAATTATATCAAAATCCAGTGAATAGATAATGTTTGGAATAATAGAGATAATTACGTATGAGATACTTTGAATATGACGCATACTTAATAAGATCAAATTTCAATTTTATTTTATTATTATTTGTTATTATAATAGGCAGACAACAATATATATAATTTTTTATTTAATTTTACATGAGCAAATGAAACACATAGAAATAAGTTATGTTTTTATTAAGAATAAGATTTAACATAAAACCATTGTTATAACTTATATTCAAATTTTAGATCAATCAATAGATATTTTTACAAAGATCTTAAGGAATACTCAACACATAATTGTGAAAGGTACAATACACACCAAGGCACAAATGTCACTTGAAGCCTTAAAGGATGGGTTTTTTTATGTAAGTCACATTCTATTTTACATATATATTTTAAAAAATATAATCAAATATACTAATCTAAAAATACCCTTACACCTCTCCACTCGCCTATTGCACATAGCTCTTCGCCCCTCTCCCTGTAGCTCGTCGAAGAGTTCAACGAGGAGCTCCATAGAGTTTGACCAAGAGCTCCATGGAACTCGACGAGCACCTTTCGAGCTCCACAAACTGGTCGAGATCCAAGAGTTCAATGAGTTCGTGGAGCTCATCGAGCTCCATTGAGCTTCTGATCGAGTTCCATGGAGCTCTTGGAGCTCATCTAGCTTTTGGAGCTAGATGGATGGCAACCTGCATGGAAGTGTGCTTGTGGAGAGCTTCGCGCATCAAGGAAGACACACGCCTTTTCTACTATCCACGCACCTACGTGAATAAACCTCACACCAGCCAAAGCAAGGGGCCATGTCTGTGCCTCGCCTGCACCTGTACTTGAGCCTAGGCATTCCTTTCACAACTATGACTCAACTTAGCATTATAATCTTTGAGCTTGGTATTTTTAACCTCTACGCACTGGCTTGAGAGGAGTATTGTAGTTTGTGAGTTTTAAATTTAATTTACTCTTGTTTTATTTTATTAATAATGTGAGCACTTAATAAATAAACTGTCACAATTCATTAGCTCATTATATAAAAATATCACATATATTTGAGTAGTGAGCGTCATTGGATGTTTTTATTTTTTGGCTTAGTGTTTAACAACATTGGCCAAATAAATTTTAACTTCAAGTTTGTTGTGATATAGAACACATAACAAAGAAATTGAGAACAAAATCCCAAAATCATGCATTACAACAAACCACGCAAACTAACCATCTTGCAATCTCATTGCTTTCCAATTCAAGAAGATAAGTTCAAAAACCAACATACCAAAGAAGGAGCAGCAATGCAACCAACAACTAGTGCAACAGAACGAAGAAACCGCTTTCCTACTTGCAATGCATATCTTTCATCTTGAATGCCATCCTGCGGTCAAATCAATTTACTTATATCATAAGCTGCAGCACAAGTTAAGAAATCACTAGCATTTGAACATAATAGCTCATAATAATAATGCATATCATTGGTGTATATCTTACTGTATGTGTTTGTGAGATAGCAGGTTCCCAGGCTTTTAATTTTTTAAAAAATCTAAATAGAAAAGCCAAAGCCATAAACTGTAAAGGAGTATATCCAGCATTTCGTTTAACAAGAATCCAAACTACCTGCAAGACAGTTAAAACATCAGAAAGCATGCAGCACAACTTCAATTTATATGACATAACCATATTACACATGTAGAATAGAGAAACTATGTGGATTTCATTGTGCTGAAAGGATGGGAAACCTAAAATAATTATTTCATTTCAGATGGGGGTGGGACTTGGAGTGGGTGTGTGTGCGTGTGCAACCGTGTGAGTTTGAGTTTTAGTGAATATGTGATTGTAAGAATGTGGGTGCGAGTGTAAGTGCATATGCATGTGCGAGTCTGAGTGGGAGTGAGAGTATGAATGCAAATGATGTATGGAAGCATGTTAGAGAGCATGCAGGTATGCATGTTTGAGTGTCAATTCGAGTGTGCGCGCGGGTGCATGCGAGTGTGTGTGTGTGTGTGTGCACGCACACGAGTGTGTGTGAATGTGTGAGTGGATGTGCATGTGAGTGAGTGTTCAGATTCTCAGGTACATGTGCCTGTGATGGTGATAACGTATCAAGAAAACAATTGAAAAAAAAAATAAGATAAAAAAATATAAATAAGAAGAAAAACAAAAATAATAATAAGTAGTTTGAAAAATAAATAATAACAGTTGAACAAATGTATGTGTGCATGTTTACTTATGAGCAATAATAAATCAATCACTTCTTAAAAGAGTTGATTCTGTCAATTCAAAGACCGATAATATTATACTATAATAATCACTTGCTCGACACATTATTATTGATATAGCATTTAATGAGAAGATAAAACATATTAAAATCAATTATCATTATATATGGGATAACGTTCATTATTGTTCAATTATTACTGCCTATGTGCCTACTAGAAAACAAATTGCCGACATTTCATAAAAAACTCATAAGATAATAGATATATTTTTTTAATTTAATATTTATGACATATACGTATTATTTGTAATGAGATATTGAGGTTGAGTATTATTTTATCAATTTTGTTTTTATATTTTATTTTACATTGCATGGGAGTACACAACATGTGGGCTACCCTACCCATAATACATATATGCTTTATTTTTAATTTTTTTAATTAATCAAAGTAGTTTTCCCCTTTTTTTTCTGTTCTTCTCTTTCTTCTTCTCAATTATGTATACAAGTCTTAATACTAATCTCGCCCTTCTAGGATGGGAACGCACCATCACCTTGGATTTGTAATGATCAGCCCTCTCATCATTGATTGAAGAACCAGCAGATACTATCTGACATCTCTACCTCAATAGCATACTTACTCACTTAGTATTTGAGTCCTCGATATTAAATGTCTCCAAGAAAATACATACATAGTTTCCCAAGTAACTTCTCCCTCTAACAGTTGTAATCTTATCAAATTTTTAAGCTAGGCAAAAAAGGTGAAAAGCATCCAATAATTCAATAAATATATATATATATATATATATATATATATATATATATATATATATATAGTAATAGTATATAATAAGCCAATGAATTATGGTAACTCATATGGTGGATACTTCCATCAACAAAAAAAAAACAATTAACATACTAAAAAACTAAAAACATCAACCGCTAAAACTAGTGCATAAACATTCAATATATCAAGATTAAAGATAAAAAATATAATTCAAGACCTCTTCAATATTTTCATAAAAATTTTTGTTGGTTATTATGTAATCTATATAAAAAGTATATTAATGATTTCATATTAAATTTAAACTAAAAGAAAAAACAGTCTACTTCTATATATTTCATCAGCAAGTTAAATATCAAATTATATATTATATATTATATATCACATTGTTTTACTGTTATACTAAAAAATATTAAAAATAAATAAATATATGATTTTCTCAAGTAGATACAGATTTAAAATATCTCACAAATAATAAATATCATTATCTTAAACTTTATATTTTCATAGGATTTTAATACAACCATTTACTCTTATTTTTATAGCAAATAAAAATGTTCTCTGAGAAAATATAAAAACTCATAGTTAATTTTTTCTATATACAAGTTAATGATCAACTCAAATCTTAATAGTCAGCTAAAAAAAAGTGTTCATAATCTTTAAAATAGATCTTAAATTCTAACAACTTTTTCACATACCTCGGAATGTGAAGAACTGCAACTGAGTAAAAATACTAAAGAGAATCTATAAATTAACTAATTATATTGATCACATAAATTATATTTAATCTTACAATAATTAGATAGTTAATACTTATTATGATTATCTTGAAAATAATTGAGTAAACTAGAAAAGTCATATCAGACAAAAAAAAATTTATGAATTAATCAAAGTATCTGCTAGAACACAATTTAACAGATTAATATCTGTGAGTATATAAATTACATATCTCTTCTATAATAAAATAATATCTCTTCTAGAGAATATCACCTCTATCATGAAAAAATATCTGAGTCTTTCAAGATAGTTCATTTAAAACTATGATTGAAAGTATTATTTGAATTGAGTGATTCTCAATTCATCATTTCTCATAAACATAATTATCATGTTATTCAAAAACCTACAAAAAAAGAAAAAAAATTAAAATGTGTAAATCAAATAAGATGACCGACAATGAAAATCTCACAAATCAAATTCTTAATAATTATTTAATATCATATAATTAGAGGTAAAAAGTGAGGTGAGCAGTCCAAGCCTGACACAAGGCATGGCATAATTGAGTCATGTCTGGCCCGGCACGGCACGGTCCAAAATAGTGCCTGGGCCCGTGCCAAGCTGCTTCAAGGAGTAGTTCATGTTGTGTCGTGTCGAGGTTTCTCAAGCCTCTTGTCAAGGTTTCTCGAGCATCGTGTCGAGGTTTCTCGAGCATCGTGTCGAGGTTTCTCGAGCATCGTGTCGAGGTTTCTCGAGCCTCATGTTGAGCCAGGCACGACCCAACTAATGAGCTTTAAGGTAGGATTCTTTGACACAACCTAGAACTGTAGCCCAAAACTCGGGCTGAGTTCAGGTGTGGTCCAATTGGACAAACTCTAATACTCATCTGTCCGACTCCCGTGACTCATCAAGCCTCAGCCCTACCCCGAGCCCAGAAGCTAAAGCTTATGGAATCATAGAGTCGAACCGACCCAATAGTAAAAAAATCAAAAAAAAAAGATGTGTGTGCCTTTAGCTGTTGGATGCACCCCCAACGACTATGGGCAGAAATCCAATAGATTTAGGTTTCTACCCAAAAATATTATTAAAAAATTAAATAAAAATTCAAAAAAAAATGATGTTTTAAATATATTTTCATATCTATAAATATTTTCCTCCCATTCTCTAATCATCATTATATTCCTATCCACATTTTCTCTATCTTTGTCTTTCATCTCGTTTTTTAATTTATCCCCTCTTGAGACTCAGGTGTAGACATTAGATTTAAATATCGGATATTACACAACATCAAACAAATGAGTTTACACTTTTTGAGTATTATTTTTAAAATTTTGTTTGGTTTTTTTTTTATTTTTATTTTAATTAATAATTTAATATAAAATAATATTTAATTTAAAAAATATAATTAATACATTAATAAAAATTAAATGATAAATATCAATTTTAATGATAATAACGAAATTAATATTAGCTTAAATATATAATTTTAATATGGATAATAATAACCCTACGAAAAGATTTGAGGTCACTAAAATCATATTTTCTCTCATGATCTCAACATAAATATCTAAAAAATAAAAAACTAAAAAATAAATTAATAATTTGAACTTACTTTAATATTATACAAAACAAAGATATTAAAGATATCAATAAAAAATCGTACAATATAAATATTATAAGAAAAATATTAACATATAAAAGTACATGTGAGACTGAACACATTAAGAGGTATGCGGAACAATGTACCAAAAAATATGATGCATTAGATCCTAGGCAAATCTAAATGAGCAATGATGACTTTGAGGTTGGATCTAGTTTAATCTTTATGTTGATTTCCTTCATATACTACAACGAGTTAAAGAGGAAAAATATGACCAAATTGATCACCACGATGGATCTTTCGATTATATTTTCAAATGATCCAAAGATAGTCAGTATCATACAGACCTATTTTCAGCCTACGTATAATAGAATTCCTAGGGTCATATCTAGGAACGAAATACTAAAATAATATAAGTTAAAAAAAAGAAATAATAATTAATAAATTTAGAAAATATAGTGACGTGATGTTTGTGACGTCAAATATCTAGACTAGTTGCAATAATGCATCTTATGCGTGCCCCACCGACCACTATATAAATTATAAATAGACACTAAATAAAAAATTATTAGGATTTTCAAAAAATTTTGATCATCATGATGACTCGACTATTTATGAGATCAAGATGAAAATTTCTAGAAAATATAATATTCAAAATAAAATATATAATATCACATTCGATAACGCATCTAATAATAAAATAGCTATAAACATATTTTTTAGGACCATTAAAAACAGACCATTAGAAGAATTTTTCTATGTTAGATGCATGTATCACATCATTAATCTCATAGTACCAGTGGGGATAAAGATTATTTCCACCACTTTAGAAAAAATATGTAACTCACTATAATTTATTTGAATGCCTAGCAGACAACAGATATTTGGTACTCTTTATTTATCTGCGAGTACAAAAGAAGAAAAAATTTCAATCAGATGTAAGACACTATTAGAATTACACATACCTTATGTTGGAATCATATGTTGAATATAAATACATAATATCTGACTATGTCAATAGTAAGAGTAATAAACTTATTAATAATGATATTGACTGGGATTCAAGAATTTCATTTATGAAATTCCTAAAGATTTTTTATGATATGACGAACATGTGTTCATCATTTTATACTATCAAGACTTGCATTGTACTCAATTGTATATGTAATATTAGTAGCATGTTTAAAAAATATATAGAAGACCCAACACTTAGTGACATGACTCTTGAGATAAAAACCAAGTATTTAAAATACTAATCGGTCATTTTATCTTTTTATTATCTGACTGTCTATATTGATCCTAGAATTAAAGTGAAATTGTATAGAAAATTTTGACATATATATCCTTGTGTATAAACCAAGAACACCAACATGAATGATTCATTCACGAGAAATTAAATAAGTTATTTACACACTATGATACTAAGTATGATGGTGGTGGTGGTCAGGCACCAAATACAAATATTAATATCATATTCAGAGATGATGACTTTTAAATTTAGTTAGCAAGAAAAAAATAATTAAATAGACTATCAAATAGGAGCGAACTATCTCGGTACTTAGATACCAATTATTGTTCAATTATATCACATACTAATAATAAGAATATTTATATTTTATAATAGTGAAAACTACATGAGTCCACCTATCCATTTCTGTCTGAGATGACACAAGATCTACAAACTCCTCTGACATCGAGCGTAGCATCGGAGTTTATTTTTTCTACTATAATGAATATGATTTCAGATAGAAAATCGAGATTATAGTTAAATATTGATGAGACATTAATATTCATAAAGAATTGAGAAGATTCAAACTTGAGCATCTTGGATTATACTGCACCTACAGCATGAGTGAAAAAGTTGGTGACATAATATGATTCGTAAGACTTTGATAAGAGCTAAAATTGAGCCTATCACTAGTGATATCATCAAATATTTATGGGATTGATAATTGATGTATTAATTTTTGAGTTTACATTATTATTTTATTCTTGTATTACGTTATAAAATGATTTGAATTTATAATATTTATTTTATGTTATTTTTGTGAGTTGTGAATTATAAATTATGATTATAATTTTATTTTTCTTGTATTTATTTATTTAATCAATTAAATTTGTATTAAAATTTATAATATTTAGAATTAGAGATGACCTGATCCCAAACGGGTTTGAAATGGTACGTTCCAGTATTACCCAGCACGAATTCCCCAAAACCCAGCACGAACCCGCCCGAATCTAACAGACTCAGACTGGTCGAGCAGTGTCGAGCCTGCCCTTTTTGATTCGTGCCATGCCAAGCATGGCATGGTCCATTTGACACATTTACATATAATACCTCCCATAATCAATAAATTATGTAAGTGCCTAATTGTATTGTTTGAAACTCATAAGTTTACTCCATATACACTTACTCTACACAATTATCATGGAAAAATATATTTTTTATATTTAATTGATACATCTTTTATTTATGAGACACCGTTAATAAAATAAAAAATCATAAAACATCATCTTTGTCACTAGAGAGAGTATCTTGATAATTCAAACCATATATCTTAGTGAATCATCTTAACACAAGTCTCACATTAATATGATCTACCTTCTTATTTGGATATATCTTCATAGTAACCCTCACCTCCAACCAATAATAACTTTTCTAAATACTATGATATTAATTCTCAATTCTCATTAAAGCAAAGAATATTTATTTCTTTCAACATAATTTAACACAAACTTAGTTAAATAAATTTTAAAATAATACATAGGTATCCTAGTATTGTTAAGAGAAGTAATAAATTGAATTAAAATAAAAAAATATGAGTAGAATAAAACCTATAAGAATAAGTGTTGAGTACAACTTTTTTGTTCATTTTGAATGTCAATCAGAAGGTCAAGATTAACATGATTAGCTACAAAATCATCTAACTTCTTGGTAGACTAATATTTAGTCTAAGCAAGCTACAAAGGTCATATTCTTCAAAATATAAACATTAAGCCCTGAGTGATCAAATTTTTCACTCTTTGCTTCATCACAAGTCTGAATTGTAATAGACTTGTAAATAATTTTATCATCTGGACTCGCAAAGAATTCTATACTAAAAAATATCACTCTCTTCATAAACAACATGACAGGCACATATTGGTAAATATGATGATTGTATTGACATATCACAATATGTGGAGTAACAAGTTTAGTTATAATCGACAACTCTATTTTAGAACTAAAAATCCAAGTGATACTACAAAAGAGTAAAAAAAATAATTAGTCAAGATATATTTTTTAGACACTCATTTTTCCTAGGCTCATTTAAAAATGAGTTATGTTTAAAAAAACTAAAGTCTTCACTCACCAAAATTTTGTTAGACTCTGATACATACATACATATATAAATATATATATATATCATTTTTGAGTATTAGAATATTGAAGAAAGATATATCAATATGACTTATATGTCATCTTTTCTAATCCTAACGAGAGATTGTAAACAAAAGTATACTCAATCTCTAGAAAATATGTTAAATTATCTCTCTTCATGATGCATTATCTAAAAATAAAAGACATATTTCAAAAAATATCACATATCTCTAAAATTATTTTAAAATTAAAAGTATCAACCAGGCCGGGAGGGCCGGGCGCACTCTTAGCACAAATCATGGCGTGCCGTGCCGAGGAAAATTGGCCTGAATGCCATGCTAGGCACGACCCAGGTGCCTGGTACGTGGGCAGGGCACAGAGCAACAGCACAATGTAGTGAAGGACGACGCCTGACGAGCGACACAACAATGACATGACTCGGCGACGAGTGACGGGCGATACCCAACAAACAATACAGTGATGGTGTGATGCCTGATGGGCGACACGATGACCCGAGCGGGTCAGCGGGAGTGCCCGCTTGGTTTTGAAGAGTGCTTGTATCATTGGCATAAACCGTCTAGAAACCAGGCTGATTTCAGGGGGTGGACTGTGCCAGGCCTACCCTCCAGTGAATCATGTCATGCCAAGCACGACACGTGGGCCCATATGGGCCTGAAAAAATGAGTCATACTAGCCCGACACAACCCATCTGACACCTATATTTGAAATAGTATTTTAAAAAATGTAATCAAGGCATGCAGAAAATACCTAGAAGCACATTAAATAAAGTAACGCATAAGATAGATGTAAGCCTTCTTCTATGAAACATTTCAAGGAGCATTTTGAATGTTTATTTCACGCCTCGAAGAAGGAAGCGTACGCCTATGAGGTATCTTCAAAAATTAAAAAAAAAATTAGTTATTTCCATAAAACCAAAACAATGCCGATCATTTATTCGGTGCTACTCAAAAATTTCAATGCTGAAGCTATCTTATCTCTCCTCTAGGGTTTTTCGGCACTCCCCAATCAAAAATTCCCCATGCCAAAACCAACACCAAAATTCGTAAATATATATCATCTCAAAATTTCCAGCAGTTGACAAATCCCGGCAATCAAAAATTCTGCCGATGTTGGCACTAACGCCCATGCCATATTATCTCAATTTTTCCAGCTCTGCTCCATAAGTATATTTTAAATTTCAATATATAAAGTTGAACACTAATAGTTATACATAATTACATATAGTTGTGCATAGTTAAAATATATAATTTTAAATACTTATCCATATTATTATAGATATAATATATATAATTATAAAAATTTACATATACAGTTAATTAGTTATATATAGTTATACATATAATTATAATTAATTATATATAATAAAACATATAGGTATTCAAATATTTATACATATAATATATATAGATATGAAGATAATTGCATATTAATGTATATTGTATATAATTATAAATAATTATATATAGTTAAATATATAATTATTTTTATGTATAGTATAAAAATGATATATAGAATTATAGATATATAATTTTGTATATAGTTAATATATAGTCGTATATATAGTTAAGGTATAGATAAACAATTCAAATAATTTATGAACAACATAGCATCATCCCAAAAAATATATATGAATACTTATATGCATTAGCATTCATAATAAAAGGTTTCAGAAATATTTTCCAAGCATGCCTTGACACACGTCTGGGGGTAAGGCGAGGAAGAAACACCTTGAGGTGTTTGAAAAAAAAAACAAAAAACATTACAGGCATCACATTTTTTTAGGTGACCTTAAATAAAAGAAAAAAAAAACCTAAAATAGCTTACGGATCAATAATTTCGACGACGGAAACTAGCATTTTCTTCTACAGTGATGATTTCATCTCAGCTTATGGGCTTCATCTGTAGGTATGTCGCGCACCCTCCTCTTCTTAATCTCTTCATCCCATCTCTCTTCAAGCTCTCCCTCTCTTAATCTATTCATCTCTCTTGAATCCCAATTTCCACTTCAGATTTTTCTTTTCTCCCATTAAAAGAGTTTAATGAAATTTTGTAATGAGTTTAATTAAATTTTTTTACCAAATACGAATTAAATGAGTTTTATTTTATTCAAAGTTCAATATTTTCTTTTTTACCAATTAGTAATTTTTTAGTTTTTACCAATTACCAATTTCCCCCTCTTCATCTCATCTCTCTTCAAGCTCGCCCTCCTCTAAATCATTTTGATTATTTTGACCAATTGAGAATATTTTTTTATCAATTTTTTTTATTCAAAGTTCAAACAGCCTCTCTTAGAACAAATTTTAATCAATTAAACCAATTACATTTTCAATTTCTTTTATAAATTACTCTAAAAAATATTAGTTTTTAAAAATTTTAAGTTTTATAATTTAAACCAAATAAATTCTTAATTTTATTTTTTTTTCCTTTTTAAAAAATATTGGCTTTTTTAAATTTAAATTTTAAATCAATAAAATTAAGAATTTTATTTTTTAATTCCTCTAAACAATATTGATTTTTTAAAATTTAAACTAATTAAATTCTAAATTTTATTTTTAAATTCTTTTTAATTATGTCTTGTTAAGTTCTTATTTTTTGGTTAATTATATTTTTTAAGAAATGTGAATATTTTTATTGGTATTTTTTTTAGAATGAGTTTCCCCAATTCAAAAAATTCAAGAAAAAATTTTATGTAAAAATATGTTATTGAAATTTTTGGGGAATAATTTTGAGATGTAAATTTTACAATTAAAAATGTGTGGGAGAAAAGAATAAACTCAAGCATCACTTAGCCGAAACTCATTATGGTATGAAACCGTGTCCCAAAATTAGTGAAGATGTTAGATTAAAACACAAAGAGGCATTGGTGAATTTTAAGGATCAAAAAATAAAAAAAAATAAATTCTTCCAAGAAATTAGTATGATTCTAACATCAATGCATGAGAGTGCCTTAGGAAGTGGGAGTGGAGAACCTATATCTAGGGGAACCATAAATAAATTTATTACTTCACAACCTCATCAAAATACTTTAAATTCAAGGTGAAAATAAGAAAAATAGAAGAAGGTGTGTGAAAAAATTGGTAGGTTTATGTATTCAAAAGATATCTCATTTAACACTGAATGATCCTTATTGGATTCCTATATAGATACACTTATAAAATTTGGACCCGAGTTTAAGCATTCATCTATGCATGATTGAGAACATAGATTTTTAAAGAAGAAGTGAATGACCCAAGTATCATTATGATAGATCACAGAAAAGCTTGAAAACAATATAGATATTCAATAATATATGATGGTCGGACAGATGGAAAGAGTAGGTGTCTTATAAATTTTTTTGTAAATAGTACTGCAGGTACTTGGTTTATAATATCAATTGATGCTTCTGATACAATAAAAAATAGAAAATTGATGTTCAAATATTTTGATGATGTGGCTGAAGAAATTGGGAAGGAGAATATTGTGTAAGTCATTACTGATAATGCCTCTAATTATGTGAATGCTGGAATGAGACTAATGTAAATAATGAGAAGATTGTGGTAGACTCTTTGTACTGCACATTGTATTGATTTGATGTTGGAGGATATTGGAAAGGTAAATGTTCATACTACTACACTTATTTGAGCTAGACAAGTAGTGAAGTTCATATATAGACATACTTGGATTCTTAGCTTGATGATAACATTTATAAAAAATCATAAACTTCTTTGTCCAGCAATTACACAGTTTGCTACTTCATTTTTTACTCTTCAAAGCCTTTATAAGCAAAAGCAAACTTTATAGCAATGTTCTCCTCAGAAAAATAATGTTCAAGCAAATGAGGTAAAAAAGTTGACAGTGTGAAAGCTTGAAGTACAATGTTGTTTGATCAAAATGTTTGGCCTCATGTTGTTTTTTACATAAAGACCACTGTTCTATTAGTTAGTATCTTGAGAGATATTGATTCAGTTGAAAGACCAGTCATGAATTATATTTATGAGCTGATAGATTCAACTAAGGAGAAAATTGCATTGAATTATGACGACATGAAGACAATATATGGCCCAATTTAGAGAAAAATTGATGCAATATGGACTGCAACTTCATCAACCTTTACACACAGCAAGTTACTATCTTAATCCTCAATTACGGTATGCAGATAAGTTCTCTAATATTGATGAGGTAAGGAAGAGATTATTTGAATGATGAATAGGATGTTGGATTATCAAGAACGTTTAAAAAATGACATTCAGTTAGACTCATTTGAACAAGCAATGGTTGAATTTGAGAGTCGTATTGCAATTGATTCTCAAACATTAAGAATTCCTATAAACTAGTAGATGCATTTTGAAGGTTCAACACCATAGTTGCTAAAGTTTACTATTCAAGTTCTTAGATTTACTTGTAGTACTTCAGGATGTGAAAGAAATTACAGCACATTTGAATCAGTAATATTTCTATTTTTGTAAATTTGTATTCATATATTTCTATTTCAATATTAGAGAACTTTATTTCATTTTAACATATATATTTTTTTTATTTTATTAATTGCAGATACATACAAAAAAAAGAAATAGACTTGAACATCAAAAATTGAATACTCTTATGTATATAAGGTACAACACTAGATTAAAAGAACAGAGTCTACAAAGGAAATAAAATATTGATCCAATTATGGTAGAGAAGATTAATTTGGATGATGAATGAATTACGGAGAAAGAAGATCCACTCCTCCCATTTGATCTTTGTTGGCTTCAAGATGATGAATTATTTAATATTAATGCTATCAGAGTTGTGTTATCTAACTCCCAACAGACTCAAGCATCACAAGATCACATGGTTTCTTCACATTCATACAAAATGAAACATAATGAAGCAGTAAGTACTCAAAAATTAAAATTATAAATTTAATTAAATTTAATAAAAAAACATAATAATATTTACACCTAAATTAATAATTTATACTAGATACGAGTGGAACCAGAGGTAAAGAAAATGAGTTTAATTTGATACTAATTGATGAAAATAAAAATTTACATGAAATTGAGATACATGATAGTGGATATTTACCTACTTGTGATACATTGGATGAGGATGATGATAACATTGATGAGAAAAATTTAAATTAAATAATTTACTCTAGTTCATATTTCATAGCTTGGTTATGTATTTTTGTTAAAATTTGAAACTATTAGTATAGTTGAATATGTTTTATATTTTATGACTTTGTTATATTTTTTTTTGTGAAAGTAGTAAACTAATATGCTTTTTTTTTATAATTCTAATTAATTTTTTTCATCTTTTTATTTAAACTAATTTATTTTATATATTTTAAATAATAAATTAATTATATATTATGAGGCTCAAAAAACTTACGTCACAACACCTCAAGACTAACCTCTCACCTGACGAATACAAAAATGACTCGCCTTACGTATTCATTTTTTAAAACTTTGTTCATAATCAATTCAAGTAACTTAAATTCTGATTTTAATTTTTAAATTTCTTTCAATTATATCTTATTATTATTTTTTAGTCAATTTTAATGTTATATAAAAATGTGAATAACTGAATATTATTATTAGTATTTTTTTCAAGATGAGTTTATCCGATTCGAAAATATCAAGAAAAGATTTTGTATAAAAGTATGTTATTATATTTTCTGGTGAACAATATTTAGATGTAAATTTTGCAATCAAATATGTGCGGGAGAGGTGAATAGACTAAAACATCACTTAGCTTTAACTCATTATAGTATGAAACCATACCTTAATGTTTGTGAAGATGCTAAATTAGGGTGCAAAGAAGCAGTGACCAATTATAAAGATCAAAAAATAAAAAGAAATGAATTTTTCTAAGAAATTAATATGGGTCCAATTTCAATGAATAAGATGTCTTGTCCAAAACAAAAGGTATCTTAAGAAGTGAGAGTAAGAATAGAGAATCTATTTCTAGGAGACTAATGGATAAATTTATCACTTTACAAACAAATCAAGTACTTTGAATTCAGGATGAAACAATAAAAAAAGAATAAAGTTTGTAGAAAATTAGTAGATTTATTTATTCAAAGAGACTCTCATTCAACACTGTAAATGATCATTATTTAATTCCTATTATAGATACTATTACTAATTTTGGGTCCGGGTTTAAGCATCTATCTATGCACGAATTAAGGACATATATTTATAAAGAAGAGATGAATGACCAAAATATCATTATAAAAGATCACAAATAAACTTAGAAATAATATGAATATTCAATTATATCAGATAATTTGACAAATAAAAAGAGTTGGTGTATTATGAATTTTTTGGTGAATAATCATGCTAGCACTTAGTTTAAGAAATCAATTGATATTTTTAATACAATAAAAAAATAAGAAATTAATGTTCAAATATCTTGATGAATTGGAGAGCAAAATTATGTTTAAGTTATAACTGATAATACTTTTAATTATGTGAATGCTAGAATGAGGTTTATAGAAAAAAAAGATTGTGGTGGACTCCTTGTGCTATACATTATATTGATTTGATGTTGGAAGATATTGAAAAGTTAAATGTTCATAATACTATACTTACTAAAGCTAGGCAAGTAGTGAAATTCATATATGGTCATATTTGGTTTCTTAGCTTGATGAGAACATTTTCAAAAAATCATAACCTTCTTCATCTGACAATTACAGGATTTGCTACTTCATTTCTTACTCTCGAAAGCTTATATAATCAAAAGAAAGGTCTTATAGTAATATTCTCAAAAAATTAGTGTTCAAGCAAATTGGCTAAAGAAGTAGGTGTGAGCTCGAAGTATAATTTTATTTGATCCAAATGTTTGGTCACATGTTACTTTTTGCATTAAGACCACTATTCCATTAGTTAGTGTCTTGAAAGATGTTAATTCAAAGAAAAGACCAACCATGAGTTATATTTATGAGCTGATAAATCCTGTTATGGAGAAGATTATGTTTAATTATGGAAGCGTGAAAAAAAATATGACTTAATTTGAAAAAAAAATTAATGCAAAACGGATTCCACAACTTCATCGACCTTTACATGCAGCAGGTTGTTATCTTAATCCTCAATTGTTGTATGAGCATAAATTCTCTAATATAGATGAGGTGAGAATGAAATTATTTGAATGCATATATATAATATTGAATTATCAAGAATATTTAAAAGTTAACATTCAATTTAACTTATTTGACCAAATAATGTCTGAATTTGAGACTTGTATTGCAATTGATTCTCGAATATTAAGAAGTCCAATAGATTAATGGATGAGTTTTGGGGGTGTACAAAAATAGTATTTCTCACCTGAACTCATATGCATTTCGATACCCGCTTGATGTCGTACTGCTATAGCAAAGAAAAAGTGGGCAGAAGGAAGGTGATGGTGAACCAGCGGCTTGAGTTGCAACAGGAGTAACCACTGTTTTCAGAGTACCACCCACACTTGGAGATGACGCAGATATAGTAGATGAAGGAGAGCTTGGCTTGCAAGATGGAACCAGATTCGACATAGCAGCAACAATTAGCAAAGCAGAAAGCATCGTCGGAGACGTAAAAGTCGTCCAAAAAATCCAACTTCGACTCTGTGGAACCTTTTATTTATTTATTCAGGAGAGATAGTATTTTTATTACCTAATCTATTACTGGGGGTTCAATACTAGAGTTACAAAAGTTTGTTATTCGAGTCCTTATGCTTGCTTGTAGTGCTTCGGGACGTGAAAGAAATTGGAGCATATTTGAATCAGTAATATTTTTATTTTTATATATTTTTTTTTACATATATTTCTATTTCAATGTTAGAGAATTTTATTTTATTCTAACACGTAATTTTCTTAAATTCGTTATTTGCAAATACATACAATAAAAAGAAATAGATTTGAACATCAAAAGTTAAATGCTCTAGTGTATGTAAGGTAAAATACTAGATTGAGAGAACAAACTCTACAAAGGAAACAAAATATTGATCTAATATTAATAAAAGAGATTGATTCTGATAATGAAAAGATTGTAGAGAAAGAAGATCCCCACTTCTCCTATGATTTTTGTTGTTTTCAAGATGATGAGTTATTCAATATTGATGCCATTAGAGTTGTCTCATCAAACCCCCAACAGACTCGAGCATAATCGAATCAAATGATTCCTTTATATTCATACAAAAGAAAATTTAATGAAGTACTAAGAAAGTATACAAAAATTAAAGCAATAAATTTGATTAAATTTAATAAAAAAACTTATTATATTTTTACATAATTATTAATTTATAATTTTTACAAGATATAAGCAGAGACAAAGGCAAAGAGGAGTTAAATTTGACACCAATTGATGAAGATTTAGATGAAATAGTGATAAATGACAGTGAATATTTTCTTATTTTTGATATATTAGATGATGATGATGATGTCCTTGAAGATGAAAATTTAAATTGAAACAATTTACTTAAGTTCTTATTTTATGACTTTATTATGATTTTTTTTGTGAAAATAGTAAACTAATATATTTTTTTAATAATTCTAATGAATTGTTTTCTTTTTTTTATTTATGCTATTTTATTTTATATATTTTAAAATATTAATTAATTATATATTTTAATACTCAAAAAACCAACTCCTCAATGCCTCAAGGATTACGCCTCACGAACACAAAAATATCTCGTCTTACTCTTTCACATTTTAAAACTTTGATTTGAAATACTCCTACCAAATAGGTGTGTTCAAATTATCTCAATTAAAATATGCATACCCTAATGCATGATCACTTCTTATTATTTTAATATTTTTAGAAAATTGATTTTTTATAATTTTATAAAATTATTGAAAAAAAAATTGAAATTTAAAATGAAAAAATATTAATATAAATTATAAACAATTATTAATAAAAGCTATGTTGCACGGATACGCCTAGGAACTGCCGTGTCCACGTGTCCGGCGTATCGGACACAAATCTGTATACGATACGCCACGTGGTGTATCGGATACGTGTCGGAGACGCATCTGACGCATTTTTCGGAAACAATCATCGTTAACAATAGACGCGTCGTTTATCTACAGATGCGTCGTTTACCAACCGACGCGTTTTTACAATTCTAACGCGTCGGAAATACACAATATATTAATGATTACTCCTACATCTCCAACAAATTGAGAAGCACACTGCCGACAGTGCGTTGCCGACAAGCCGATTGCGGAAAATAGTTATCAATTATCATTGCGTCAAACGGAGAGGGGAGGAGCACACCGTCGAGGCGTAGACAGTACCTAAGGTAACCTAATTCCATAAAGGGAATGGGGGGTTTTGGAATCTGTATCAGGAGGGGGGAGAGTTCGAAAATCGAAACTGTAAAGGGAGGGTGGGGGGGGGGGGGGGGCGTGTTAGAGGGTTTAATTTTTTTTTACATTATTTTAAAATACAGTATTTTAAATTATTTTAAAATACAGCATTTTAAATTATTTTAAAATACATAATATTTATAATTAATAATTTTTATTTTTTTTATCATGACATATCCTAGCCTAGAGGTGTCAAACGGGCAGGGCCGGCCCGGCCCGGCACGAGGCATGGCACGGTTCGGCCGTGCCTGGGCCGACCCGACACATTTTTTAACCGTGCCCGGGCCGGGCATGAGGCGTGCCGTGCCTGGCCCGAGTCGTGCTTGGCCCGGCACGGTTTCTTCCCGTGCCGGTTAGGCTTCACGCGGGCACGCCGCACGCGTGGCCGTGAGTCCGTGACCCAGACCAGACCCTCCCAAATTAAAGCCCGTGGGTCGGGTCATGAATGGACCCGACCCGCGGTCCCGAGTCCCAACCCAATCCAAACGGGAAAAAAAAAATTTTTAATTTTGCTTGAATATCAGCCGTTGGATTCGACTCCAACGGCTAGGGGGCAGAATCCAACGGTCCTCGTGAATCTGCCCCCTAATTATATATAAAAAATTCAAAAAAATATTAAAAAAATATCTTTTTTAATAAAAAATTAATATCTTTAATTGATAAATTCTACTCCCCTCCCTATTACAATTATGTTTTTAAAAAATATATAACCTCTCAAAACTTTCTCTCTCTCACATAAACCGTGCATCTCTCTCTCGGGCCTCGGGATTTTGCTTTCGACTTGGATTTTCGTGAAACTCAACTTGAGTTTTGAACATCAGAGCTTCCTGCAGTACACCTTGCACGTAACTGACCTCATTGCTTTTACCGGGTACTTTATTTAACGTTTTTTTATTTTCTCTCTCTAAATCTTCTCTCTCTAGAAAAACTTATGAAAAAATAAAAAACATAAAAAATGACAAATACACCTGATACGTATTTAAATTTGGAAAATAAAAATGTTAGTGTTACACAGACGTCTGTGGCTGCTGAAACTTTAGTTTCTCCAGTCGTCTCAACCCAAAGTTCTAAAAAACAAAAAACTAGGAGTACTTCAGTAGTTTGGACTCATTTTAAAATCATAACACAAAAAATTTTAGGGGTGAGGAACTATAAATCACACAGTGCAAATATTGTATGAGACTTTTAACATGCAAGAGTTCATGTGGGACTGGGCACCTTAAGAGGCATGTCGAATTATGTGCCAAAAAACATGGATCCTTAGATCCTAGGCAAACTCAACTTGGCACTACATTTTTTGAGACTGGATCGAGTTCAGTCTCAAAGTTTACTCCATTCGTATACTCCAACGAGTTGGGTAGGGACTACATGGCCATGCTCATCACATTGAAGAGTCTTCCGATCATATTTTCGGAAGATCCAAGGGTAGTGCGCATCATGCAGACTTATTTTCAGCATTCCTATCGTAGGATTCCTAGGTCCACATCTAGGAGTGACATACTAAAGATATATAAGTTAAAAAAATAAAAAATTATTAAGGAATTTATGGCATATAGTGGAGTGGTGTCCATGACGTCCGATATATGGACATGTCACGATGATTCTTCTTATGCATATCTCACGAGTTACTATGTAGATTCTAACTGGACAATCAATAAAAAAATTTTAGGATTCACTGAGATTCTTCATCCTCATGATGGCCCGGTCATTTTTGAGTGTATGATGAAAATATTTAGAGAATATAAAATTCAAAATAAAATTTTTAGTGTCACATTTGATAACGCTTATAATAATGGAGTAGCGATCAATATGTTTGTTAGGAATATTAGAGACGCACCATTAGGAGAGATCTTTCATGTCAGATGCATGTGTCACGTGATTAACTTGATTGTTCAAGCGGGTATGAAGGTGTGTTCACCCACGTTGGATAATATACGCAATGCACTAAAGTATATTCGCACTCCTCGCAAACTACAAGAGTTTGGTACTCTATGTTTGTCTACGAATCTTAATAAGAAGAAATTTCAATCGGATGTGAGACATCGTTGGAATTACACGTACCTGATGTTGGAATCATGTGTTGGATACGAACACGTGATATCTGACTATGTCAATAGTAAGAGCGACGAACTTATTATTGACGACACTGACTGGGCTTCAGGAATTTCATTTATGAAATTCCTGAAAATATTTTATGACACGACGAACATGTGTTCGTCGGTTTATATGCCCACCACTTGCATTGCACTCCGGTGCATATGCAATATTAGTAGCATGTTTAGGAAGTATCGAGCTGACCCGACGCTTAGCCATATTGTTGCAGAGATGGAGACCAAGTACTTGAAGTATTGGCCCACAGTTCCATCTCTTTATTGCCTCGCTGCATGCATGGACCCTAGGGTTAATGTGGAAGGGGTAGAAAATACCCCGACTTTCATTTCCTCATGCATGAACCTGGAAGAGCCACCTGAAGGATTCATTCACGAGAAGTTGACTGACCTATTCACATACTACGATACTAGGTATGGTGGTGGTAGTTGTGAGAATGTGATTACGGACATTGATACCTTGTTCAGAGATGACGATTATTCCATTCAGCTAGCGAGGGGGAAACGTAGGCGTGGACCATCACATGGGAGCGAGCTGTCTCGGTACTTAGATACAGATTACTGCTCAATCCTGTCACATTCTGATACTAAGAATCTTGATTTATTACAGTGGTGGAAATCATATGAGTCCACCTATCCCGTGCTATCACTGCTCAATCCTGGCACGGGATCTACTGACTCCTCCGGTGTCGAGCATAGTATCGAAGTCTACTTTTTCTGTTGCAGTGAACGTGATTTCGGATAGGAGATCGAGATTACATCCAGATATGGTTGAGGCCTTGGCATGTTTAAAGGATTGAGAGGATTTGAGGTTTAGCATCCATGATCGTGCTGGAGCTGGGACTGGGACATGCACTGGAGTCGCATCCACATCCACTACGATAGCAGAGGAGTTGATCGCCGATGATGATGATCCATATGATACTGATCTTGATGTTGCGGCTGATGATTCTCATGATATGCCGTTTGACTATTGATGATGATCTGCTGTTTTTTTTTCAATGTTTTTTTATTCATTGAATTTGTATGCTTTGTTTGTATGTTGTGTTGAAAATGATATTTATTTTGTTCGGACCATCAGTTTCAAATGCATGATTGGTAATTTTTCATTTGTGTTGTTTAATTTTTTTTTAATTTTTATTTATACTAACATAATGTATTGCTTTATTTGTTGTACGATGTAAATTGTATTTTAAAAATTAATAACTTTAATATATAATTAATAAATATAATTAAAGCTAAACTAATTTGAATTTGATAAAAAAAATACTTTTCAAAAATTTGTTTTTTTATTTAATTTTAATTTTTAACATTTATAAAAGAATTTATATTTAATAATTAATAATCTACACTTAAGCAATAAAATTGACATGATATAAATATTTTAAAAAAAAAATCAATATTTTGCCCGGGTCAGCCTGTGCCGTGCGCAGTGCGCCGGTGCCGTGCTCGGGTCAGCCTGTGCCCTGGTCTGTATGGCCAGGCCGGGCCCGCCTATAGTTAAACCGTGACGTGCCTGGCACGGCACGGTAGCACGATCGTGCCGCTTTAAAACGGGCCGGGCCGGGCCGGCCCGTTTGACACCTCTATCCTAGCCGTATATGTATCCTGGTTTTTTAGAATTTATCGTGTCGCCGTATTCTGCCGTGTCATATCCCCGTGTCCGTATCCGTGTCCGTGCAATAGAATAAAAGTAACAAAATTCTCAATATATTAAATTGAATAAGTTTTTACTCACATTATTCTTACAAGCATGATTGAAAGTTTTGCTATGATTTCTTACCTAAAAGATCTCACACTTAATGATAGAAATATTCTTAAGACTAACTAAAATATTTTCAACTTAATCAATAACAAGTAATTAAGTTAAAATATACAAGTAAATAATTAAATTATTTCAAATAGCTAGTAAAAAATCATATCATAGAAGAAAATAAGTATAATTCACTCAGATCAATCTCAAAAGATTGTTGTCCTTATTTTTAAAATCCTACAGATAAATATCAATTGCAGAAAAAATACAATCAGAATTGAATTATACAAAAAGTTAACTCACATAATAAATATTAATAGGATAATCAAGAATACAAAAAAATACATAAAAAATAGACCAAGTAAAATATTATTATACCTAATATCTTATTGAATGATTATTATTGATTACTATAATATTCAATAAACAAACAAAATATAATAAAAAAATTATCTGTAATATATATATTACCTCAAGTCAAAAATCCATGATTACTCTCATAAAAGACTTTATGTTGTCCCACTTTAAAGGAATCTTAAATATCCCTCTTGAGCAAGGGTTATTGTGGGAAACTTTGTGAGCACTCATGGATGAATCTAATAGTCGACTTATCTAACTCATCAATTTGCTATGCTCTCATAGGTTTCAGAAGCGTATTCAAGACGCGCCTTGAAGCACGCCTGGGGTCGAGGCGAACTCGAAACTCCTCGAGGTGTTCAAAAAAAAGCAAAAAAAAAAAAGTCACATTTTTTATGGTTTTATACAGCATTTCGGCATTTCGGGCTTCATTTGCAGGTTTGCCGTGCGCCCTCCTCTTTGAGCTCTCCCTCTCTTAATCTCTTCATCTCTCCTTCTTCTCGATTCCTATTCAAATTTCCCCCTTCTCCTGTTATACGAGTTTAATGAAATTCCTCTTCTCTTCATCCCCATTTTCCCCCTTCTCCCAGATCCTATCTCTCTTCAAGGGTTCAAGCTCTCCCTCTCTTAATCTCTTTTTTATCAATTTTTTAAAATTTTGATTTTTGATAAATTATACCATTAATATTGAATGAGTTCCTTAATATTAATATAGAAATGTGAATATTTTTATTGGTATTTTTTTTAGAATGAGTTCCTCCTATTTAAAAAATTCAAGAAAAAATTTTGTATGAAAATATAATATTGAAATTTTTGGGGAACAATATTTAAGATGTTTATTTTGCAATCAAAGATATATGGGATGAGAGAATAAACTCAAGTATCACTTAGCCAAAACTTATGGTATGAAACCATGACACAAAGTTAATGAAGATGTTAGATTGGAACGCAAAGAGACATTGGCGAATTTTAAGGATCAAAAAAACAAAAAGAAATGAATTCTTTCAAGAAATTAGTATGAGTCCAACATTAATGCATGAGAGTGCCTTAGGAAGTGGGAGTGGCAGTGGGGAACCTATACCTAGGGGACTCATGGATAAATTTACCACTTCATAACATCATCAATGTACTTTGAATTCAATGTGAAAATAAGAAAAAAAAGAAAAAATTATATAGAAAAATTGATAGGTCTATATATTCAAAAGGTCTCCCATTCTCTCTGAAAACCCTAGCCGGTGTTTGACGCAAAAGAGGAGGCGCCGGCGGTGTTTTTTTTTGATTCAATCTGAACCCAAAAATAGAGAAATCTGAATCAATCTTCAATCAAAAATCATTTACAATAATATTCAAAAAGCCTGAGCTCTTATTCCCAAGGTTTGACGCGAAAGAGGATGTGTCAGAGCTATTTTTTTCGAAGAAGGAGCTTTCAGAGCTCGCTGCTCCATTCAAGCTAACTCTAATAGAGTTCTCCCACGGCAGACCCGTCTACAAAGATGTTTACGACTTCATTGCTGCTTTAAAATTACGCCAAGCGGTGAAGGTGGTGATTTACGATGGGAGACACATCTTCTTCCATTTAAAGAAGAAGATGACTTCCTCCGCTTGTGGGTCAGAGAACAGTGGAGGGTCACTGGTTTTTCATGCGTATGCTTAAGTGGTCGCCAGACTTCTCGCCTCTGAAAGAATCGCCATATGCACTGGTATGGTATTCATTACCGAAACTCCCACTTCATCTCTTCAATAAGCATGCTATGTATTCAATTGGCCTATGACTGGGTAAACCATGACTAACTGATGAGGCCAAAACCTACATTACAAGGCCGAGCGTGGCTAGATTGTGTATAGAAGCTGAACTTCGAGCTCCTCCCCCTAAGAGATTATAAGTCGGCGATGACTTGGAGAGAGGATTCTGACAGGAAGTCATTCCAGAATCTAGGCAAGGTAACTATCTTCACTGCCTTTAATTGGGGTATGGAGAGGTTAATTGTATCTTGAATTATTAGGGTAAGATGGAAGGGAAACTTCCCGAGGAGGATAGGAAAGAAATGGGTGAGGAGGGAGCAAAGGGAAGGGAAGACAGTAAGTGAGAATGGGAGGGAGTAGGAGGGTGGGGGGGGGGGGGGGGGGGGGGGGGGGATTGGTGAAGGGAGGAGGATGAAAAGGATAATGTAGATGAGCTAGAAGCAAAATGGGATGGAGAAAGTAAGGCTAGTGAAAAGAAGAAGGTGGGCGAGAGATGGGGAAATAGAGAAGTAGAAGAGAGTAGTGAAAGAGAAGAGGGGATAAGAGAAGTAAGAATGAGTAAGGAGAGAGGGATCGGAGAGGTAAAGAGAAGGGGGGGAGGAATTTTAGGAAGGAAAAGAGGGAAAGAAATCAAAAGATGATTAGAGGGGTTGAAAAGGGGGCCCGAAAGGAACTAGAGGTAGAAAAATATATAAGAAAAGAAATACAGAAATACCTAATAATATAGAAGCTTATGATTGGGCGGAGAATGACCTTCTATCAAAAGAAAAATCCGAGTCTAAAAGCTGCCCGATTATTAACTCCAATAAGAAAGCAAATAAGTTGTCTCCACTCTCACCGCAAGATGATTCGGTGATAAAGGAGCAAAATATTGCTAGAGTAGTCCCACAAAATAGAGAGAAGGCAATGGAAGTAATTAGAAGTTTGGAAAAAAATCTAGGAAAAATTATATTAAAAAAAAAAATAGAAGCACCTCCAACAAGCTCAAGTAAGCCTCCAGGACATATGAAGAAATATTTTAATATAAAATACAAGTCGAAATGCACCACTAGAGCATATGCAAGATTTACTTAGTAATGTTTAACAACCTGTCTTAGAACCAATGGTAGACAGAAGATTAGAAGATTCATAAGATCACCCCAATGATAAATAGGATTAGAAGATTAATTAAGATTCATAAGATCAAAATTATCTACTTAGATGAACCAATGGTAGACATCTATATTGCACGGACACGGATACGAACACGGGGATACGACACGACAAGATATGGGGACACGAAAAATCCTAAAAAACTAGGATACGGATACGGCTAGAATACATCATGATAAAAAAAATAAAATTAAAAGTAAAAATTATTAATTATAAATATTAGGTATTTTAAAATAATTAAAAATACTGTATTTTAAAATAATTTAAAATTATGTATTTTAAAATAATGTAAAAAAAAAATTAAACCCTCTAACACTCTCCCCCTAGCGAACCTTCCCCCCCTCCTGAACCTTTCCCCCCCTCCCGACTATGAATATAGTCAATTTCCGACTATGAATTCAATCATATCATATTCTTTCAGTAGTATATGCAAGTAATGCAAAGGAGGAAAGAAATGCCCTATGACAATAGATTAAAGATCTATTTGCATTAAAGACCCCATGGATTATCAGAGACGACTTTAATGTCATTAGAAACTCAAATAAAAAAAAGAAGAACGACTGCCAGACCCGATAGCAGTAGCACATTTTAATGTGACTATAACTAGCACAAGTCTAATGGAGGCAGATTTTTTAGGATCAAAGTTAACGTAGTGTAATAACTAGAATAAGAGGGGGACAATTTGGTCCAGGTTGGATCGAGTTCTATTTAATACGAAATGAATGGAGAAACTGAGCGGAATAAATGTAAAACAACTAAGTAGAACCTATCCAGATCACAATTCGCAACTACTTTCACTTCAAATGAGTTCTGGGAGACGTAGGAGTTTTAAATTTCAAAATATATGAGGTATGCATAAGAATTTAGATGATATAGTAAAAAAATCATGAGAAAAGCATCTACTCTAGAAATTGAGTATGAGGAGAGACCAGACAAAGCTGCTAGGATTGCAGTTAGTAAAGCAAAAGCAAAACTCAGGCTTCATATGCATATGAAAGAAGTCTTTTAGAAATAGATGACTAAAATTAAGTGGTTAAAAGACGGGGATAAAAATATAAAATTTTTTAATGTTATGGCTAAAGTAAGAACATCAAAGCATAGAATACAAATATTAAATTCAGCTAATGGAGTTTGGCTAGAAAATGAGAAAATTAAAAATGAATTAGAAAAATTCTTTACATATCATTTAGGTAGTTTGAATGACCTCAGAGGATCTACATTAATACAAAAGATAGAAAAGAGAATCAAAAAAGAGGTGAACGGAACCTTAGAAGAGATACCTGGAGAAGAGAATGTACGAGAGGTTGTATTAGCGCCAATAAAGATAGCATGATAGGACCGGACATATCGAATAATAGATTTTTTTCAACACGTCTGGCCGATAATTAAGAAAGAACTGGTTGCAGCTATTGCCTGAATCTTTGCTAGAGCGAAGATTACAAAGACATGAGCCAAATCTTTTATTGTACTAAATACTAAAAAAAAAAAACTCACTGAGAAGAAAAGATTTCAGACCAATAATTCTATGTAACACAACTTATAAAATATTAGCTAAATTGCTCCAAAATAGGTTTAGTAAAATTCTTCCTTCCATCATATCGGCAGAACAAGCAAGTTTTGTAAAAAATATTTAAATGATAAAAAAATATTAATCTAGCCGTAGAAATGATAAGGAAAATCAGTGAGAGAGCTAGAGAACACAATGTAATTCTGAAACTAGATCTATCAAAAGTATTTGATAGAGTAGAATGAGATATCTTGTGTTATCCAATGAGAAAAATGAGCTTCTCAAAATTCTAGATTGATCTAATGTACAGATGTCTTTCTAGTGCATGAGTCAGAATTCTTATTAATGGGCAGACTGGAAAAGAATTTAAACTGGTAAAAGGACTTAGGCAAGGTGACCCGCTCTCTCCTTCCTTATTTAACATATATTTAGAACTATTCATTATAAATTTAAAGAATGAAATGAAAGAGGATAGCATCTTGAATGTATAAGCAACCAAGACACATGCCCAGCATGAGTTGTTTGGCATATAAAGACGATATTATTATTTTTATGAATGCAAGAAGTCGATCAATAAAAAATTTGATGAGGTTCCCGCAACCATTCGAAAAGGAAACATGACCAAGATTAAATAAAAACAATAGTCAATTTTGTTAGCCAAAAAAGTACCTGAAAAGACAGCTCAAAAGATTAAAAAAATTACGGAATTTACACAAAAGAAAGAAACACTGATGTATATGAGGTGATCAATCTATGAAGGAATGCTAAAAAAAAGAGATGCTAGAGTTTTTAGTGAAAAAAATAAGACGAAAGATAACGTGCTGGAAAGAAGATTTGTTAAGCATGACAGGAAAAATCAGGTTAATAACGCATGTACTACAATATTCGTTGACACATATTTTAATGTCAATTCAGCTACCAAAATCCATAATAAGAAGGCTATAAAAAAAAATAGCTAATTTCTTATGGGATAAAAAAAAGATAAAAATAAGCTACATTGAAAAAAATGAGAGGATTTATGTTATCCGAGGGAAGGGGCTGATTTAGGGTTCTCTAACTTAAATGATATAGCTAACTCTTAGAATTGTAATAACTGGTGGAGGCTAAAAGAAAATAGTTGCCTCTGGACATAATACGTAAAGACTAGATATGATCTTGGAAACAAGGCTTTCAAAGACTTAAGAAATGTATCAAAAAGCTAAAAATCAATGCGAAAGCGACATAATATTATTGAAAAGCATGCAATATTGTCGAGGAGTGGATGAAAATGGATATTAGACCCACAAGAAAAATTCATGTTAAAGAGTGTCAAATAGCTAGTGAGAAATAAAAAGCCAGCACAAGAAATATTCAAGACAGCATGGTTAAAGGAGTTACCACAAAAAATAAATATTTTAATATGAAAATTACTCTCAAACGTGATACTGGTAGATAATAACATACAGAGAAAAGAAATAAAATTAGCGTCGAGATGTGAATGTTGCCATCAAGAGGAAGAAAACATTAATCACTTATCTTCAACAAGAAAGATAACCATAAAGCTTTAGCATAAGTTGGAGGTAGAAGCAGACATTGATAAATATTCGACAGATTTGAAAGAAAAATTAAAAAATTGGAGTAAAAAATCTACGAAAAATAAAATTCTTAAATGGATAAAAAAATTATATTCCGCATATAGCAGTCTGGTACTTATGAAAAGCTAGAAACAAAAGTAAATTTGAGGGTATTCCAATAAATTTTGATAATATACTAGAAAAAATTAAAAGAAAATATTCATTTATTTCAACCTGCAACCCAACAAGAATTAGAAATAAAGAGTCAAATGAAAATAGGAAAAAGGTATGGGACCTTGCCACAAAAATAGGAACGCAACCAAAAATAAAAATTGTTCACTAGGAAAACCCTCTGCAATGTTGATTAGCTTTCAACACAGATGATAGCTTTAAAAGAGAAATGAGAGCTACAGACAGATGATGTACAATAAGGAATAAAGAGGGAAGAATAATGAAAGCTTTCATGATGAGAAGGGAAACATCTCAACACTACATGCAGAGATTATGGCCTTGCATAAGAAACTGCAGATCTATAAAGAAAATAAATTACAAGATATTCAAGTACAAATAGATTCAAGTTTGCTAGTGAATCTAGTGCAAAGTAAAATAGAACTGTTGAGGTTCGAGGAAAAAATTGACACAATTAAAAAATTATTAATTAAATTAAAAGGAACAATGGTGGATATTTTTAGAGAAACAAATCATTAGCGGATAGATTAGCAAAAGAAGATATGAGAAAGGGAAAGCAATTATTCAAAGGGGATAAAATTCTTGATAGGTTTAAAGGTTTAATAAATTTAGATAGGATAATATTATAATATATAAGAATTCAAAAGATTAAGAATTAGGAGTATATAAGTCAGAAAGTAGGAGGGCTAAGGAGGTCAAATTAATTGACCTTGTTATATTTTAAGTTGTTTTGCAGTGAATAATTAAAAAGACAGGAAAGATATGGAAATGTAAGAGTCACTCTGGTCTTGAGGGATGACTATAAAGAAAAAGACCAAGTCAAACTGGCATTATGTAATTTTTTTGTATTGTTTGTTTGCTATTTTGAGATGGCTTAATTACAGGTTAGAGGGAAATAGGATGCTACACCTCATGAAGAGGGGATTGCAGGAGACGAGACAGAAGTAGGTGTCTTATGTTTTATGGATCTGTTTGATGTGTCTGTAGGGCGATGTAAAGGGTATGAGATTATAGCAGATTAGGCCTGGTAGGAGTATTAGTTTGTTTTTTGCAGGGTTTGATAGAGAAAGAGGATCTAAGGTAGAATGATATACAAAAGTTTGGGGAGGTGCTGTCAACCATTCGACTAGGCAGGAACAAAGAGTCAGAGACACATAATGAAAGGCATACAAAAGAATTAAGCAGAAATGGTCAAACAAAAGATCTATCATCAAAAAGGTCACACAAAACATATGACAACATAGGGAGCCGCGCAAGGAAGGAGGTTTTAATGTTATACTATTTGCTTACTGTAATTTTATTTGTTGTAACTTTTAAGAAAATATTGTAAGAGGATAAAGGTTAATATATAATTTATAAACAATAATATTCCTTTGCCAAAAGAGATGGCTATTATAATAATAAAACAAACTTTATCAAAAAAAATCTCTCATTTAACACTGTGAATGATCCTCATTGAATTTCTATGATGAATACAGTTACAAATTTTGGATTCGGGTTTAAGTCTCCATCTATGCACGAATTGAAGACATGAATTATTAAAGAAAAGGTGAATGACCTAAGTATCATTATGAAAGATCACAAAAAAACTTGGAAAAAATATAGATGTTTAATAATATCCGATGGTTCGACAGATGGAAAGAGTATGTCATATAAATTTTTTGGTGAATAATCCTGCAGGTACTTAGTTTATAAAATTAATTGATACTTCTGATATAATAAAAAATAAGAAATTAATATTCAAATATCTTGATGACGTGGTTGAAAAAAATTGAGAAAGAGAATGTTGTGCAAGTCATTACTGATAATGCAACTAATTATGTGAATGCTGAATGAGACTAATGAAAAAAAAAAAAGATTATGGTAGGCTCCTTGTGTTGCACATTGTATTGATTTGATGTTAGAAAATATTGGAAAGATAAATATTCATACTACTACACTTGCTTGAGCTAGGCAAGTTGTGAAGTTCATAAATGGGCATACTTGGGTTCTTAGCTCATAATTATGAACTTGTTCGTCCAACAATTATACGGTTTGCTACTTCATTTCTTACTCTCAAAAGCCTTTATAAACAAAAGCAAGCTTTTATAATAATATTCTCCTCAGAAAAATGATTTTCAAGCAAATGAGCTAAAAAGATTAAAAGTGTGAAAGCTCGAAGTACAGTGTTATTTGATTCAAATTTTTGGCCTCATGTTACTTTTTGCATAAAGTCTATTGTTCTATTAGTCAGTGTCTTGAGAGAGGGTGATTCAGTTGAAAGACCAGGCATGAAAAATATTTATGAACTGATGAATTCAACTAAAGTGAAGATTGTATTAAATTATGGCGGCATGAAGACAAATATGACCTAATTTGAAGAAAAATTAATACAATATAGAATCTGCAACTTCATCAACCTTTACACGCAGCAGATTACTATCTTAATCATCAATTACTGTATAGGGATAAATTCTTTAATATTGATGAGGTGAGGAAGAAATTATTTGAATGCATGGATAGAATGTTAGATTATCAAGAAAATTTAAAAGTTGACATTGAGTTGGACTCATTTGACCAAGCAATAGGTAAATTTGGGAGTTGTATTGTAATTGATTCGCGAACATTAAGAAGTCCTACAAACGGGTGGATCTATTTTGGGGGTTCAACACCAGAATTACTAGAGTTTGCTATTCAATTCTTAACCTTACTTGTAGTGCTTCGGGATGTAAAAAAAATTGGAGCACATTTGAATCGGTAATATTTTTATTTTTATAAATTTTTATACATATATTTTTATTTTAATATTAGAGAACTTTATTTCATTTTAACATATACATTTTTTTTATATTATTATTTGTAGATACATACGAAAAAATAGACTTGAACATCAAATATTGAATGCACTTGTGTATGTAAGGTACAACACTAGATTGAGAGAACAAAATTTATAAATGAAATAAAATATTGATTCAATTTTGGTAGAGGAGATTGATTCGGATGATCAATGAATTGTGGAGAAAGAAGATCATCTCCTCCCATTTGATCTTTGTTGGCTTCAAGATTATGAGTTATTCAATGTTTATGCTATTAGAGTTGTGTCATCTAACTCCCAACAGACTCGAATCATCGGATCACATGATTTCTTCACATTCATATAAAAAGAAACATAATGAAGTAACAAGTAAGTAATTAAATTTAAGTTATATATTTGATTAAATTTAATAAAAAAACTTATAATATTTATACCTAATTAATAATTTATACTAAGTGCAAGTGGAGACAGAGACAAAGAGAAGAAATTCAATTTGACATCAATTGATGAAGATGAAAATTTACATGAAATGAAAATACATGATAGTGGACATTTGCCTACTTTTAATATATTGGATGAGGATAATGATGACGTTGATGATGAGAATATAAATTGAAATAATTTACTCTATTTTATATTTCATGACTTTGTTATGACTTTTTGTTAAAGTTTGAACTAATATGCTTTTTTTTAATTCTAATGAATTGTTTTTATGTTTTTATTTATGCTATTATATTTTATATATTTTAAATAATAAATTAATTATATATTATGATGATCAAAAGGCCTACGCCTTGTCTCACGAATACAAAAATGTATCGCCTTACACTTTCACCTTTTAAAACTTTGAATGCTCTTAGCCACCTCTCTGAAAATAACTTTCAATAGTTATCCCTAGTGTAGCATATCCTCCTGTAGTGTGCATATTTAACTGAAACTTCCATGTTTATATCTCTAATACAACTAGTATCCCTTTAACCATCGTAAATGTAGAGCAAGATATCTCTCCTCATGTAAACTTAATTGCTTGGTAATTTTATTATAGTCTGATGGAAAACACTATATCACCAAAATATAATTGTGGAATACTAAAAACTCATGGCATAATTAATATAAGAATATCATGCTCATAAACATATTTAACTATACAATCCCTCTGTAGCATCAATGTCAACAAGAAAAACTTTTACGAATAATATAGCTAATCAAGTAAAATGTGTAAAATGAGTAATAATTAACTCGGACATATCAATCATCTCTAGTTTCAATCCAAGAAGATGAATAATTGCATTACATATTTGTGTCATCAAATATGAATATAATGATGCATAAACTCTCATAAAATCTTGCATAGTGTGAAAGATAAAAAAATTGAAGCCAATTATGCCTCGATGGTTGTCACGTCACAATCAAAAAGTGATTTTGTATGTCATCATTTCTCATTTATTTTATCACTAGGTGGTTTATTTGTAGGGTGATTTAGCATCTCATGGTTAAAAGAATCATCTTCTAACTCATGTTGCCAACTATGAATAATTTTAGTTCTCGAGCTTACCAAGAATAATAACTAAGATTTAAATTTTCTCCATAATTATAATAAAACTCACAATCCAATAAGACCAAACCCTACCATATTGCCTGACATACCAAAAGAATAGGAAATTGCATAATGTTTTCCCAAAATTATAGTAAACCCTACCATAAACAATCACAATGCTACACAAAAATACACACCACAAATTACGCATCCAAAACCATGATGCCACACATCACACAACCTAGCTTCCCAAAAACCACAATGCACACAGCACGGCCAAATTCACAATTCTCACACAGTACAATGCGTCGACTGAATGAGTGTGCAATGATTGAACATGGAGGTGCATTGTGACTATGTGGCACATACTCAGTATACTATGCACGTATGTGCAATGTTGCAAGTAATGCCACGTGCATTGTGTTGATACAATGCACGTGCTAGCCCTCTACCAATCCTGAGGTTTGCACTCCCCTAGAGTTTTGGCTCTAATATCATGTAAACTACTAAGTGAAATGAGATGAAAAACATTAAAAACACAATATAAAAAAAATACACATGTGATGCACTTATATAGTCGGCTAATGGATTAGGATAACCCATATGTTAGGTGCTCCTATTAATAATAAAAAAAATAAGATAAAAAACATACTTTAAAAACTAACAAACTACAAGTTTAGATTCACTAAATTAGATCATAAAAAATACAACTTTAGATTCACCTTTAATTATGTGATCACCTATAAACTAGACTCCTTATAACATTGCTTTCAAACCAATCTAATCAAATCATTAATCAAACAACATGACTTGTACACCAAGAAATTACCAACATGGCTTGTAGCAAAAAATAGGAATGAAAATTCAGGTGGGACAGCTCGGCCTAGGTTAGACTTTTTTAAAAAAACATCCTAGCCTAGCAGACAAAATTTTAGCTAAATGTCATGCTTGGACTTGGACACACTCAGGCGCACAGACCTGTGCCCAAGCTCAAAGACACACCTGAAAAAATGGGTTGATTCATTGGATCGGACCACTCCATGCCTAGGGAACAGTCCAACCTATCATGGACCTACGGGCCAGAATGCTGCACCTAGGATAATCCCAGGCTCGCCCATATTCTCATCTCCACCAAAGAATAATCACCACAACTTGCACTAGAGGTGGTCTTCACACTCCATACACACAATTTACACATTGCATGCAGAAAAAAAAAAAAACTAAGGACACACATACTGATACTAACAAGCACACCACACCAGTGCCAACAATTTTTATCTTTTTGAACAAAAGAATTCTTCCAACCAAAACTCTGGGGTTTAGCAAAAATATGTGACCAATGAGTGTGTCGCTAATTTTCAGAAAGAAGATAACAAATGAGAAGCTTTTAGAGAAGCTAGTGGACACAACTTGAGAGCTATATATCACCAAGAGGATGAGATGGATGATAGATGGGATAAACTTGTAGTCCAACAATTTTGACTAGACTAGAGATTATAGGTTAGACAGATCAGACATTTCCTACTCAAACAATATTAAGGTCACAATACCAACAACTAATAGCCCTCCAATTTTAATTAGAGATAAAAGGTTGGATGGACCACAATTTCATGTGTACACGAGCAATCATGCATTTCATTTTCGCCAACAATTATCTAAGGAATCATTCGATCTTGCAGCGTACTTATATGATCTGGATTTTGTAACTACACTTATGAATAAACATAAAAATTGTATTACTCATCTTTTATCGCAAATACTTTCTTATTCTAGTGTTACTTTTTTTTTTTTTTCATATTTGTCTTCGCTTAACATTACTATAGTATCCAAACATTTGTTCAAGATACTATCACATCCAAGGTGGCATCATACCATGCTAAATAAAATGGATAGATTCTTTTTACTATAGCAAAACTTGAAAACTAGTACTCTAACCCTTTAAAGAATTTATTATTAGCTATTGGTGAGTATTCAATAATGATAACTAGTCATGAGAGTAAAGTAAACAGATTGAAGGTCATACTTGTAACAATATATAGTAGACTATTTTAATATTTCTTTTTCTATGAATAAGATTATTTTTATCATGATTTTTTTCTCTCTAATTATTACTCATTGGCAAGTATTTCAATTGGATATGTTAGATAATAATCATTTACAAAGATCTTGAGTAGGAGACAAGTATGGAAAACTACTTATTCATGCTTAGACAATGCTGAAATTAGACTTAATTTATTGATTATGAAAAATCTTATTTGGACTAGACAATTACCTTAAGATTGATTTAAAAAATTTTCTTTATTGTTATTTCATTAAAATAACCCGTGAAATCCAATTACTTTTGCATTTATAAGAGGTCTATTGATAAACTTATTTTTCTTTTATTGTATGTGGATGATAATATTACTAGGGATGATGAGTTATACATCACCCAACACAAGGACTTCTTGTAGAATCAATTTTAGAAATATGATATGCATACTTAGATATTTTATTAAAATCAATGTTTATTATTTTGTAAAGACACTTCTATCATAGTAAAAAATATTTTAAAATTTTAATAAAGTTTAATCATGTGGGATGTGATATTGTTAATTCACTAATTTAGAATAATTTGGATCTTAGTCTTTATTTGTTACTAAGTTGACTTAGAAAGTTATATAAAAAATTTTAACTATCTAATAGTTATCAAACTACATATTTCTTATGTTATCAATTTAGTTAGTCATTTTCAAGATTTTCTATGTTAGATATGTATGAAGACTATTATTTACATAATCTAATATATGAAGTTGTCAAAACTTTGAATTTTATTTAGAAATTATGAACATTATTAACACATTGGATAGGACAATCTTATCTTCTTAAAAAAATAAATAAGTATTATCAAATATAACGTAGAGAACAAGTATAGAATTATAAGTAGCATCACTTGTGAGCCATTGTAGGCTAGACATTTTTTTTAATGAAATCATGTTTTTTATTTTTTTTTCAAAATCTTCTTTATTGTGAAAGTCAGATAATGATTCACATAGTTTCATATTTGATTTTTCATAACTAAACAAAATATTAAAAATTAATTATCAATTTATTTTTTGAAGATTACACATAACAGATCTATTTCAATCACTAACATATTTAAGAAAGAATATCTTGTAGATATTTTCACAAAGATATTAAGAGGACCTCATTTTTCTAATGTTATTGATATGTTAGGCATTTCAAATTTGTATGCATCAATTAATGAGTCTCCAAAGTTAATTTGTATGCAACACAAAGACTTTCTAGGTGAATAGTCATCTCATATTATTCTCCCTCAAACATAAATTGTAAATTTATATAATCAAATATATAATCATGTATAATCACGTATAATCATGTATTCCTTTAACAATTAAATAATATAAAAAATCTCTTGTAAAATTTTATGTTAGCAGCATTAAAATAAATTGTATATCACTATCAACTGTTTTATCCCAACAACATTATTCTATATATACTAAATAGAAATTGAAACAAAAACACATTTGAAAATAAAAAAAATCAATACAATAATTTCCACACTTACAAATGTAATAGAAATTGCAAAATTGATAGCGAAATCTAATCTGTTGCACCTTGAAAACCTGAAGCCACATAGATTTAAAAAAATCATGACATCGAATAAAAAGGTAGAAAAAAATAAAATTTATATAAAGAGATAAGTCTTGCTATTAAAGTTGATAATGAGGACTTGCCTCCAACATATGCATGTAACACATATCAAATTATGTCTCACAAATAAATAGTTATCACCTCATTAAACCTGCTAACCATTACTTTTATTTAATCAAATCACTAACTTTGATATATTATTCCCTACAACAAAAGTTATCATTTAATTTATAATTTCATTCATTAACAAAATTGATCATATACATATATACTACTTTGGAAGATTTATGGTTTGATATACTAAAAATAAAATAATTGAAAAAAAAACTTAAATTTTCATAATTAAAAAAGACACCAAACTCTTAAATTTTAAATTTAAGTACACTCAAACTAATTAATACATAATTACCAACAAAATAAAAAATAAGAAAAAATACATTTACGAAAATTTGCCCATCGCCTTTTTCCCCAAGCAAAGGAATTCTTGAAACCTTGACTTCTCCATTTCAGCTGCCAATTCCTCTTCACATTCCACATAATTAAAAATCTCCTTGATATTCACCTTTCTCTATTTCACCTACTCTACCATCTCCTTTTTCCATCTCCCCCCTTCTCCATTTCACACCATCCCGAATAGCTTCATTCTACATATAGTGAAAGTGCATGTGTCATTGCATCTACACATAGACAATCAGATACATCTATTGATTATCATAATTTTTCATCAAGATGTACTGAAATATATGGTGCTACACTTGAGATAACTCAAAATGATACTGCTATTATAAAGTCGGGCCAAATATTTTCGAGTACAAATAAATTTTGTGATGTAATTTACTTAATATCCTTAGCTGAAAGATTTAAATATAAATCTAAAAGGAATTGCCAAAGAGGCTAAGACACATGACTATGATAAGAAATATTATTGATTGTCCTTGAAAAATACTTGTTGAGCAATTAAAATTTTAAAAATGTTCAAGTACATACTTTTAATAATATTCATAATCATTCTTTGATGAATATTATTATACATTTGCATGTTATTCGACCTAGAAGATCAACAATTATCATTAATAATGTTATTTAATTTACTCTAGATTATCTACCATAACAAATATGTAAGAATTATATTTGAAATCATGGATTGAATATTTCTTACAATCAAGAATGACATGTTAAATAGAAAGCGAATAAACATATATTTAGAATTTTATATAATTATTATAAATTGTTGCCTTAGATGATTTGATATCTATTTAAGATTTAGTTATGGGTTGTCGATCATTTATTATTATCGACTCATCTCATATGAGTGAGCCATAGGATGAAGCTCTTTTCTTTGCAACAACATATGATACCAATGATTTGATATTTTTTTAGCTTTTGAAGTGATAAGTTCAGAGATTTATGATAATTAATTTTGATTTTTAGAAAACATTAAAATAATTATTCATGATGTTATATCTGATTACCATCTAGCTCTTTTACATGTGGTTCCACTAGAGGTGTCAAACGGCCCGGCCCGGCCCGGCCCATTTTTCACGAGCACGATCGTGCTACCATGCCGTGCCGGGCATGGTTTAAAAAAACCGGGCCCGGCACGGCCCGCAGGCACGACGGGCCGTGCCGTGCCTCGCCTGGCCCGCTCGGGCAAACCTGTCCGAGCGGTTCGGGAAACGGGGGACCGCGGGTCGGGTCGAATTTGACCCCGACCCGCGGTCTTTTTTTGCGGGAGGGGAGGCATGCGGTCGGTTTCACGGGGCTCCCGGCACGGGATAAACCCGTGCCGGTTTGCCGTGCCGTGCCTCGTGCTGGGCCGGGCCGGCCAGGCACGATTGACACCTCTAGGTTCCACAATAATTTGGTATAGAAAGTCATGCATATTGTTATCATCATTTAAAAGAGAATTTCAGCAATTATTTAGGTAAACATAATATTAAAGGAATGATGAGAAAAAAAATACACTTAATTGACTGGATAATATTGCATATGCAAGGTTGAATTATGATTATAATATATGTTGACAAAACTTAGAAAGTTTAATAAAGATTTAACAACTTGAGTTGAATCAAATAAACCAAAACATTAGGCGATATCAAAATTCCCAAAAAAAATGACATAAAATAATAATTAATCTTATTGAATCTTTTAATTCTTGGAGTCCTATGAAACAATATTATTCAATTTATATTTTTTTAATGAAATATATGATAAAATTAAGTGTGATATTTATTAAACATAATGGATAGACAATTGGTTGGAAATGAAATATTAGCCCTAAAATTAAAGATTATGTAATAACTAATATTTTCAAAAGAAAATCATTAAAAGTTTTCGAATTTATGAATAGTATTTTAGAGTTTCCATTGGGTCGACTTACATTAATGTTGATATTATTAGCATAAAATATTCTTGTAGAGGTTGAAAAATATTAGGTATCCCATGTGAGCATGAATGTACCGTGTTACTATTAATTTTTCAATCCGTGATTGATTTTATTGATAATTGGTATAAATTTACAAAGCAAGAATTAATATATTCAGGCTCATTTTGAGGGATAGAGATACATGACATGCTATCAGTTTGTGATGATGATATTCTACATGATATTTTGGATAAAATTCACTTCTCTTACTTTCTCCCAAGTCCAAACGTCAATTTGGAAAATCATGAAAAAAATATCTTAAATCTCAATTGATAAACAAACAGATGGTATATTATTCAAGATTAAAGGTGTCAAATATGTTAGGTGACTAGGATACGGCCTGCAGCCCGACCTAATTCAGCAGTACTTGGCCTAGCACGATCCAGAACAATGCCTCCGACTAAGATAGGTTGCCCCATAGCATGATTCATGTCGTGCTAGGCTGACATGAGCCGTGCTTCATGATGGGACTAGGCACGACCCATGCCTGGCCCAACAGCATGGTCACACGGACAATAAATTTTTTTTAAAAAAAAAATTTGATCATCCTATCATGGGGCGATCACATTATTTTAAAATAATCAATCACGTGACCAATTATAATTGGTCGTCCCATAAACTGAACATTCATCACACAATAGGTAACGGAGCATAGTCCAGCACGGTCGTGCACTCGGCTGTGCCACAATACCATCCTGGGAAGTGGAGCCCGCCACCATGCCCTGTTGGGATGGGGGGCTCTCCATGCGTGGCACAACAATGAAATTTAATCATGTCGTACAATGTATGGCATGATAGTATGAGTATACCTTAAAAAAGTAGTCTATTCAAGATGCAACAAGGAATGACACAATAAAAAAACTTATAATATTTCTATGATTTGATACATTATTTTATTTTCATTGTTATCTTTGAATTTATCTTGTGTAGTTTTGATTTTTTATTCAAGATGCACTATTTTATTTGGTTAACATGTTTCTATTGGATTTTGGATAAGTCATTATGATTTATCTATATATTTTAAGAATTTTAATTTTATTTTATCAATCTTAAATGTATTTTTATTGTATTTTTCTATGTTTATATAAATTATTAATATTTATATATATTTAGGGTTTGTATTTTTTTTCACTTAGTATCATGTAAATTCATTTTTAATAAAATAGGTATTGGTTAGAATTCATGTTATTAATTTCAAAACAAAAAACAATATATTTGTATAATAAATATTTAAAAAAATTTTCAAAAATATCTATGTGATGTAGTTTGTATTTACAAAAATGAATCTTTAAAAATAAAATTTATTTGCATAATAACATTTGCACCTCATATAATTATATGAATATGTTATATTTATTATAAATAAAAAATATTTGAAATTTATATATTAATTACAAAAAATTGCATGATCATGGATTCATTTTGAAAATAATTTTTAGAAATAATTATAGAACAAAACAATTTCATATATTTATATGATCATTTATTTATTTTAAATACAATAAAAAAATAATTATTTGTAGAAATATAAACTCATATTTATATGGTAATTTGTTTGAACATAATTAAAAAAAATTTTAATTTTTTATAAAATATTAAATGCATGCATTTATATGCAATATATTATATTTGTTGAATATTAAAATTTGAAAAGAACTTTTAAATAACAATAAATTATAAGTAAAAATTTAACTTAACATTAATATTTTAACAAAATATTATTTAGAAAAACAAACAAGATTATCTATATATCAACTACATTTTCATTTTTAATGTAATTGTAAAAACAAAATTTATTATTTACAAATATGTCAAATTCATTTATTTATATGAGTATAATGATAGTTAATTTAATATAAATTCGACAAAAGAATACAATTATTTGCATAAAATAGAAGTTCGTATATTTAATTCATAATTTTTTTAAATTAAAATTCATGAAAACAATTATCATGAAAAATTTATACATTTTTTATTTTTAACAAATTTTATACATTATACACATTAATATACTTGATATAGGCACACATGCATATATATGTTTATATTTATTTATTAATTTATTTTTAATATAAATAAATTATAATATTTTATAAAATATGTACATTATATAATATTTTATTTTAAATAATTTATTAAAATTTTAATTACATTTACATATACACACACACATATATATATATACATGGACATACCAAATATATATAGAATAGTTTTTGTGTTACTTTGAAAATACATCATGTATATAAGTGTGTGTGTGTGTGTGTGTGTAGGTGTACAGTAGTATGTACATATATATTTTCACTTAAAAAATATATATGTACATATATATGTACATACAAATATAAACATATGCACATACATATATATATGCACATACAAATATAAACACATTTTCACTTAAAAAATATATATGTACATACAAATGTATAGAAGTGTGTATACAAATATATACATGTAGTAATGTATATGAACATGTATATATATGCATATATATACATATGCACATACATATAAATATAAACATTAATTTTAAGAAAAAAAACATATACACATACAAATAATATCACATACCACAAATTCATAAGAACAAGAACAATGAGGGGATTTATCAGTGAGGAGAGATGGGGCAATTTGGGATGGCATGAAATAGAGAAGGGGAGAAACGGAGAAAAAAGGTTGAGAAGGCAAAAAAAGAATAATAAACACCAAGGAAATTTTTAATTATGTGAAACGTGAAGAGGAATGGTCAGCCAAAATAGGAAATTTCTGGAATTCCTTTGCTTGGGGTAGAAGATGACGAAAAAATTCTCATAAAATAATTTTTTGGGGAGTTCGGACAAGCTTATGGAAAATTCCCATAAATATAATTTTTCTTATTTTTTTATTATGTGGCATTCGAGGGCAATTATGTATTAATAAGTTTGAGTGCACTTAAAATTAATTGGTTAAGATTTTGGTGCTTGTTTTTTTAATTATGAAAACTTGGATTGTTTTTTTTTTTTAATTATTTTATGTTTAGTACACTAAAACATAAATCTCCCTACTTCTTTAGTCATATCTCTATTAAATTATCATACATATGAGTGTATCAAATCAAAATAGTCATTACTCAAATCAAACTAACATGTTAGATAAGAAATCATGGTACGCATTCCTAATATACAACCTCTCAAGACTACGATAAATATTCTTAAATTAGCCAATAATGAATGACCCAACTAAAAATGCTCATGTAAAAAATCAAATAAACTCAAATATTTAATAGATCTTATCATTTAAGAAAAAATATACAATCCACTCTACATAATCTCAAAAAAGAATTTATCAATCTCATGATCTTACAAAAAAATGTTAGTTGAAAAAAAAATTAAATTAAAATTGAATTATCTTAAAAGATAACTCACAAATAATAAATTACAAGATAATCAAAAATAAACAATACATGAAAAAGTAAGAAATACCAAAGTTGAATATTATCAAATCTAATAATTTTTATATTTTTTTCATTAACTAAAATAATTATTTTGGAACAAAAAAAACTATAATAAATATGAAATAATTATCAATAAGATGTATTTTAGTTCATGCGTTGATAATCTAAGTCTATAGTGAATATATAAGTAAAATAATTAGTGATATTTAAAAAAATAAAAGAATTTATTACTATCTCTCTAGTAAGCATAAGTATTATGATGGATAAATTATATTTGGATCCCTAGCTAGCATCAGTAGTCAATCTCTCTCAATATTATGTCAAGCTCTCAATCTCCTATGTGAATATAACATATACGAGCTATCTCAAGTACAATTCATCCTCCTACAATAAGCATAGTAAATCGAGATTATCCCTCAACTATCTCTATTACGATAATATTTCTTTATATTGTGTCATAAAAGTATACTAAATTAGAATTTTTTAAAACCTTTTATTTCTTTTTTTACAATTCTACCAAAACTACTATCATGTGTCATTGCAAGCCACCATGCTCCACTGCACAGTTCCATTGCGCACATGATTACTACCCAAAAATCATCATGTGTCATTATTGCATGCATATTGTTTCTCCTCAATCACACATGTCCACGGCCACACCACACATGCTTGCTACCATCACCACACGTGCTTGCTACCATCACCACACGTGCTTGCTACTACCACCACACATGCCTGCTACCACCACTACACATGTCTGCTGCCACCAATCACACATGCCTTTGTTGCCACTGCTATGCAAGCTCCTATTGTCACCATGGTACACACCTACTAATATTTTTCTTTGTGAAAAAAAAAATACTATTTCCTAACATTACTTTCATACCATGTTAAAAAAAATACTAAAAAAATAAATATAAATAATATTTTATGAAATTCATACATCAAATATTCTTATACATAAAGAAAAAATAATTTAAATATCTCACATGTTAAGTGCTCTCATGAAAAGTACAAAAAACAAAAAAAAAATAAAAAAATACTATAACACACATCATATGAATTATACTTTGATTAGCATTCTTTATCCTAATCTATTTCCAATCTAGGGTTCAATTCTCCGTGCCATGGACATTGTTATGTTTTGGCTTTGTGACTATTGTAAAACATTCAATTATGATTGTAATCCAATATTTAATTATGGTTTTATAACCATTTTTCCAAATAAACTATTTGATTAAAATAAGCTCACAAATGACAATGGGTATCATTGGATATTGTTAGTGTTATATCTCAAAACAAGCAAATATTACTTATGGAAGGCCAAGCTCAAATAAAAATAAATTGAGAAACACAAACTCAGTGGAAAAAAAAAACTATAAAAATGAGTCTAGCCAAAATTATTTTTATCCATCAAGTAACAAATTTCATATCAATGGACATAAAAGTAAAATAAAAATTTAAGAATCAACAAAATTATTATTATCATTATTATCATCAATAAAATTTTGTCTCAACTACTTGTAATAGGTTATATGGATTTTATTTTTCGATTCTATTAAAAAACAAGTACAATTTCAATCAATTAATTAATTAATTCCTATTTATAAATTCTATTTAATTTTTCTTACATGCCTTTAGTTCTTTTTCATCCCTCCATCTAAATAGTCTAATAATTCCTAACCGATGGTGCACTATGAGGTTTATGCTACTCTTATCATACATAAGAATTTATTTTAATTTTATTTTTAATGACTTCTTTTCTAATTCTATTGTTGCTACTCTTATCATACATAAGAATTTATTTTAATTTTATTTCTAATGACTTCTTTTCTAATTCTATTGTTGCTACTCTTATCACACATTAATTTTATCATCACCATATCTATTATCCTTATTCTTTGAATATATTTATTTTTGGTTAATTTGCATTCACTTCTATAAAATATGGTTGATCATTAAAATATTCTATAAATTTTAATTAACCTATTTAGTATATATCCATCACAAAGTATCTATCAAACCATGCATATCCAAAATCCATGAAAAAATGTTATATAATGATCCCTATTATTTTTTGGGCTCAAAGAGGGAGGCTTTGATCCCTCCCACTCATGATCCCAGGTTAAGATCTCCTTACAACTAGGCTATCCTACTAATAAGAAAATCATATTGATTATTTAATATAATCATGTATCCAAATAACATGTATGTGAATTTGAAAAGCACTTGAAAATGATTAACAACACTAACCAAATAAACAATACATGGAAGAGTTATTATCATAATTTAGTTTTTCTTCAAAATAGAAACAAAAAATAAATTTTGACCTACATCAAATAAAAATAATAGTATCAAATTATGTTAGAATAATTAAAATATATATTGTTGAAATATAATCATTATTATTTGAAAATATACATTTAGATTACAAAAAATATATAAATATGTGATTACATAAATATTAACACAATGAATCTTAAAAGAACTCTTAAATTAAAAGTGATTGGGCAAGATTAATATTAAAATAATTAATCATCTAAAAAATTGTTACGTTGCACATATGTATTGAAGGTTATGCATTGATATGATAATAAATATTTTTATCCAAAGATAATATATCTCAGTTCAAGATTCTTCAGACACAGACTCTCTAACTTTTGGAAGTAATGTTATAGAGATAATAACTTCTCTTAGACATCATGTTAAGCGAGAGTTTTGTTCACATGGCACAACCTCCATATTACAAAAACCACAAACTTCCTAAGGTTTTTCCCTACAACTAAGTCTATAGAAATCACTTGAACTAAATCTATAAAAAGAATTAGTAAATGGAGTCCTCAATCTCAACTTCTCCAAATAAAGAAAAGATAATTCAATACAAGTCGAAAGGCCCCAAAAAAAAGTAATTGAACAAAAATAAAAATCAAGCACCCAAAAACCACGTCAACTCATAGTCAATAGTATTCCTCATTCTACAAATTGAAATAACTCTATCTTATAAAAGAAAACTAAGTGATAGCATCATATAATTTTTTCCATTTAAATTTTCAAGAAAAAAAAGATATCAATGTTAAGCTATTAATGATCATACCTAATGTACAAGACTTTCAATTAGTGTTGTCTAAGAAAGGTTAAAATCTCAATAAATTAATTTTAAAAAATCAAAAAAATTATAGCTAATGAGTCTTAAACTAAAGACATATTATCATTGAACAAAGATACTAAAGACATATTATCATTTAACAAAGATATCCAATGTAAGTGATTTGGCAAGTAACTTGGAAAAATATATTTGACATCCCTAAAGATTAAAACCATGTCGCAAGGATTAGAGCATCAATCATAGATTAGAATCTTTAATAAAAGGAGATAAACATAGCATGCTCAAACCAATGAAAGAGTCTATCATGAAACCAAGTGATTCTTTAGTTGACCCTTATAATTTTTATCTTATGATCACTTTCTGAAAAATAAGATCAAAGTTGTACTTAGTACCCAATCTCACAAAAATTTTTGTTTACTTCTTTTATAACTTTGCTTTATGATTTTAGAATACTTAGATCTCTTTCTAAGGTATGATCACACATTAAAATGACATTGGGTCATATTGAATGAGATAGATATTATCAACTTTAAAAGTAGATAAAAACTAGTATCATGATATACAAGAAAATATATTTTTTATAGCAAATACATTTTTACTATTAAGACATATCCACATGAAAAGAAAGATAATCATAAGATTAGAAATTATAATAAGAGAGTTTACTTACATATTTAATTTGTCTTAATAGTGAACACTTATTTTTTCACGATAATATTGAGGAAGATGTGCATTTATAGAAAATACTTAGGTTTCGAGTAGCATTATCAAATATAATTTATAGATTGTAAAGGATATTGTATAAACTTAAACAATCACCAAGAAGATAATTTGTCAAATTTTCATAGATAATCACTTTGTTAGAGTTAAGTAGGTGTTGTAAATTATTTTTTTATTTTTCTAGAGAAATTTTGATGATAAAATAGTTTTACTTATTGTGTACAAGAATAATAATCTGATTAAGGAAGATTACGTATTTGAAATCATCCAACTCAATGAGTACTTTCAGTTACATTTCCAAATAAAGACCTAGAAAGAATCCATTATTTTCATGATATAGAGAAAGCATATATTTGATACTCTTGCTTAAGTTGCGCTCTAACAAACACTCATATTGATTCATATAAATATTTCTTATATGATGTGACTACTTCAGTTCATTCTCCTACTTAAATAATAATTATATGAAATATTAATTTTTTGCTAATTATCAGACCAAATTTAACTTATATAATCAACATATTTAATTATTTTTTAGATTTTTCTTGTTAGGTTCACCTAGATACAATTCTTTGCATACTAAGACATGTAAAAAATACTTTACATCTTAGAATTTCTTTCAGTAATCACAAACATTTGCAATTTGTTATCACTTTGCAATGAGATAAAATATATGATAATTTTTTGTATTTTTCTCTAAAATAATTATATATCTTGAAAAAATAAAAGATAAATAATTATTTCGAGATTTATTATAGATATATAATTCAGAGCAAAAATAATAATTACGTGAAAGATATTTTAAATTTAACATGTTTGAGATTGAATATCTACTATTTTCTCTCACTACTCTTTATAATGATAGTCAAGTAGATATTTTAACAGCATAATTCATAAATTGGAGGCATATAGCTTTCATTCTAATATTTTTTAAGCAAACACAACACATATAAATAAAATATTTTTTCTCAGGAAAAAGATACAAAATGAGATAATTATTATAGTTTACATTTTAATAGCATAGCAACCAATTGACATTTTCATGAAATTTAATATTTTAAACCTCAATGCACTAACTTAAAAGAAGATAATATAGTTGATACTTTTTTGAACTTTTCATTTTTTTTTGTTTTTTTTTTTTTTTTTGCATTATGAATGAGAACACCCCACCTATGGGATGCCCCAATTCAACTAGCCCTTATATAAGGGATTAGACTACTAGCCAATTTTAATGAGATTCCGAATGTTATTTTCACATTTGCTTGCAATTTAGCAGTAACATTTTTATTTATTATAAAAAATATGTGAATTATGTATTTATTTTCATGTAAAGTATTTACATTTAACACACACACACACACAAACACAAATATCAATTACCTACCAATAATAATGGTGATTATGATAGTGGCAACAACAACAAAGATAGTGTTGTCAATGATGTCCTAGAACCATGTTAGGGTAAAGTGTAGTAATTCATTTATTTATCATTTAATAAAAGAGAACGAGTTCTAAACATATAACAAACAGCTCAATCCTACGAACACTCCCATCCATTCAACATAAAAAATCACAAAGTACAAAAAACACGTAAATAAACAATAATGAATATAATCAAAAAACCTTGGTCCCCATGGAATAAGTGGAAGTTTGTCTGCATATTTTATGTCCTTAGCAACCTGCATTTTGGACAAATATTGATATGGTACATCCCGTATAATGAAAAAAAAAAGTATGAGGGGGGGACATTTAGGAAAACAACGAGCGGGTTATAAACTCATCAAGTTAGAAATACAAGGCAGGTTATACACCATAGACCTAAAGTAACAAATTGGCAACTATAGAAAAATTAAAAAAAAAAATAATACAATAATTCTATCGTTGTCAAAGAATTGATTATCTTATTCATGCCTTTTTCCTCGTTCTGAATGCAATCCATAAGCATTTTTTTTACAATTGAATCTCTTAAATTTGACAAAATGGACAAATTCTCACCTTTCCAATCTAAGCCAAGCAAATTGCTAGCATGCAAGGTGAAAATCTTTCTCACCCTTACACCTTGCACTCTGGCTAGCTGTATCAACCTATACATCAAACTTTGATTGGAAAGATAAAAATAATTCAATTCTAGAAATTATTCCAAAATGACAGCCAAATTAAAATCAGTCCAGAGTGAAAATCAATTCCTTGATCTTCTATCGCAACACACGTGCAAGCAGACACACTACTAAAATGAAGTCAATCACAGCACTCTGTCAAGTTGCACAATCATATTATCTCGTGTCATTTGATTATTTATCTTCATCACATAGAATTAAGTTAAACATTTTATTTTCACTTATTATAAATATTTAAAATAAGTTATCTTTTTCTTTGTATTTGCTTCTACTTTCACAAAAGTATAAAATACAAAGTAAGTATAAAATACAAACTAAGTATAAAATATGAAACTCATAATTAAAGTTAATAAAATTTTCATTTCTTTAATTTATTTACAAAATCATCATATTTTCTTTGGCATCAACATTAAATAGCACATCACCTTACAACCGAATACAATCAAGTAAGAGGATATCATTCTTCTTCCAGCCTATTCATCATCTGAATGAACATCCTCCACTGACATTAGATCAATATTTTGCTCTTTTCTAAACTCCACTTTTTCAATCAATTGGCATACCTCATGCATTACAACATGCAACTTATGATTTCCATAAAAAAAATTTAAATATCTAAATATTAAAAGATTTAATATCCAAGTAAACTTATATTTAAATAGAAATAAATATACATACACACATATATATACCCACACTATTTTAGAAGTATTATTAATTTTATAATACTTCAAATTCCCTAACTTTATGGAACACCACCAAGAAGTCTAAGAACAAAAATAACAAATAATTGTAATTTTGGTATTTGTAAAATATTAAGCCAACCATCAAAAAAACAAACATTCAAATAACACATTACTAATTCACATATGTGATGACCTTATATAATGACCAATAGATTATTGTAACTCACATGTCGAGTGTTCTCAACTGAGATAGTCAGACGTGCTGGGCAATGCCGAGTAGGACTAATATCAGGTAAAACTAACACAATCAAACCACGTTTATAATGTTTTTAAATTTTATTATTATGTCACTGACAAAACAGTGAGTTGTCATTATCCTATTGAAAATGACAAAAATGTAATTATTTAACAATAACAATAATGATTATATTATTTTTGAATATTCCACATGGCATGTGCCCGTGTTGCCCTGACAGGGCACAACACGAGCCATATCATGAGCCAGTAAGAGATAGATCCAAAAATAGCTATGAATTATGTTGTATTGTGCCTCAAATCATGCTCAGGCTGCCCAACTCACTAAACACCTCTAATCGGAAAATCAAAATCAAAAGAATTGGTTACCAGATTACCTATCACCTGAGTTAGCTCAATTATTATCTGAGCAAGATATGTATATTTTCTTCTCATATATTAGACATTAAGTCCTAAGTGGCCAAGTTCACTAATTTGACTCATTATAAGCTTGAACTAGAATAGACTTATGAATTACTGGGTTATCTGAACTTGAGGGAATTTTCTCCTCCTGATTCTTTCATAGAAATCTAACTCTCTTCAAAATCAATATGATATCTACTTATTTGTATATATAATGATTAAATAAAAATATCATCATAAGATAAATTAATACATTCAAATATAATTAATAAGTAATTCTCTCTTATAACCAAACGGCTAAGTAAGATTATAGAAAAATAATAAATCCAAGTGTATCTTCTAGACTCTGACCTTTTTTAAGTTGGTTAAAAAATAAACCATACAAAAAAAAAGTAAAATCAAAATCTAATAAAAAACACTTGTGACCTTTTTTGGGAATTAGAATCCCCAAGAAAAATAACACTCAAGATTTTTGGTATTATTTTGTTTTATCATATGAAGAGAAAATTAGTAATCTCATGAAAATTTTTTTAGGAATATAGAATATAAAATAGCACATTCTGAGAATGAACAAAATAATATACCTAATTAATAAGATAGTTTATGGTTAATAATTCATCTTTCCATAAGTACTTCAAAACACTCCCACTAAAAAAAAGTGATCAAGTTGTTTCAATAAGATATTTTTCTTCATTTCTATTATTTTATTTCAATGAGATATACCAACACATGAAATTTGGTATATGATCTCGTGAACCTTACAGTAAATACTTAAAATTATCTAACATATACTATAATATATTATTAATTCTTATTTTTTAAATATTTTTATTTAATTAATTTATTATCATTTTATAAAATATCTGAAAAATAAAAATAATTTTTGATGTAATATAAAAAAAACATATATGCAAATTATGAATAATAATCAATAAAAATAGTAAAATACTTGAACATTTATCGAATCTCATCTCTAATAGATCTCTATATATATATATGAGCATATCAAAGTGAATAGATTCTTACTCAAACATATATGAATGACAAGATAAGAAGTTCTAGCATATTTTTTTATGATATGTTGCACACCTCAGAACAGAAATACTTTTACAACTATAATAATAAATTCTTAGCTATATTAGTGATAATCATGTTGAGAATATACAAATATATAGTCTCATACTCAAGCACCAAATAAGAGATCATTTCGTATAAGAAAATATATATAATTTATCTAACTCGATTTCAAACAAAATCATCGTCAAAATTTTTGAATCTTGCAAACAAAAATATATAGAAGAGAAAATAAAATCAAAATTTAGTTTTCTAAAAAAATAATTTACTGAGAGTAACCTAACAAAGTAATCAAAAACAAATACAAATTATAGAACAAACAAGAGATCAAGTTGAATGCAAGCATACTCAATGACTTTTGAAAAAAAAACATTGGTTATAATATTATTTAGATGAACAAGTAAAGAAGACAGTAATACGAATAAAATAAAAAAATAAGTCACAAGAATAATAGCAACTAAAAATCAAAAAGAATTTATTGATGTCCCACTAATGCCGAATGCCTCCCTCAACTATTTTTAGTGCTCTCAACCTCCTCTCCATAAATAATTCACAGTTTTCCCTGGTATGGCATATCCTCTTACAGTGTGTCCTAACCTGAAGCTCTCATATTTTTGTCTTTACTAATTAATACTCCCTCGACTATTAGTAAGTGAAGAGCGAGGTATAATGGAAAACACCTTAGCACTCAAAATTTGACTAGTAAAAACTAAAAATTCACCTAATAATAAATACAAGAATATCATACCCAAAAAAATTTTTTAACTATTTCTCTCTTTATAATCTCAATCTTAACTAAAAAAATCTCCAAAAACTATATAACCAACCAAATGAACCAAGTAGAATAAAAAATGACCTACTCCAATTAATCAATCCTTTACAATCTCAATCCAAGAAGCTAATTGTATCATACAATTATGTAATCTAGGATGAGTAAATGATATTGCATATACTTTTAGGATCTTACATGACAAGCAAGATAAAAAAGTTGAATCCAAATTTACCTCGATTGAATGACACATGACAACCAAAATGCAAGAATTTATATGTGATCATTTCTCCTTCATGTCGTCATGATGCAGTTCATGTGCAGGTGGTCTAGCACCCCATATTCAAAGAACCACATCCTAACTCCTATTGCCCAATATGAGTAATTCATGTTCAAGCTTTCAAAGAGTAAAAACTAGAATTTTCTTTTCTTCCAAACTAAATTTAAAAAAATCAAAGAGAACGAATAAAAAAAAAGTATGCCCCCAAACCAAAACCCCACTTTGAAAAAAATAAGATATTTTCCCGAAGCTGAACCCATAGTTTGGGATACACAACAATTTGACCACCCACAAAACTCTAATCTACATTCACCCGAGGATGTTTCTTCACAAACATGGCTACCAAAAACAACACATAGCCACATGGATAACCAAAACCACAATGCCCACACTGCACGATCACAATTTCAATGCCACACATCACACATAGCATCAGCACAATGAGCATTGATACCCATCGCACATAGTGGGTGTGCTACGACACTACCACATCCCTTGTCGGAATATTGAGCGTGTGCGTGCACTATTCACGCACTACCACATCCATTGTGATGGTACAGCGCACGTACTCTCCCTGAACAAACTCTATGGTTTATAGCCCCAAGGATTTTGACTATGATACCATTTAAAATGTTAAGCCAAATATTATAAAAACAAACATTCAAATAACTCGATACCAACTCATATATGTGTTGGTCTCATATGATGATCAGTGAATTGAGGCAATCTATGTGTTATGCAATGACATTAATAATAATATAAAAATAAAAGAAACATAAATAAATTGCAACAATATTTAAGTCCCGAAATGCAAAACCCAACTAGTAACGGATTTTTTTTTTTTTTTTGAGAAAATTAGAAATAACTTTCAAATTCAAATCTTGTTTGATCAATCAAATCCAACTAAATATCACTTATTACATATTATTAACAAATCATCCCTGCATTCAAATAACTTCTTCCTCACTTTATTTACTTTAATTGTAACCTAATGGAGATTCATATTAGGATCATCTTGCATCTACTTTTCCCAAATTTAGTCAACAATTTTTTTAAAATGTTCTTGCAATGACAACTTTCTTATCAAAATTCAGCAACTCATTAATATAACACTTGTTTTATCTCTTCTATCAATCAATATCCCACAAAATGCCAAGCAATGAAATAATTATCTATACACTACAATACTTCAAGCTATTATACCTTCTAGGTTTTTTGCTTAGCAACTAAAACATCATTTATCAAAATAGAACATAACTATGGATGCTTCATGTTGCTAATAAATATTATACGACTGAGAAAAGCAATAGCAAACTCTATAATTTTTGAATAGAAAAAAATAAGCCGAAAAGTGAATCTTCAATCATACCAACAAACATACATACATGTGGTGTCCTTATAAAAGGGGCCAAATCATTGAAGAAGCTCATATGTTGGACACTCTCATTAATAGTTAAATAAATAAAAAAAATAAACAAAAAAATAGCAAACTATAATATTCCTCCTCCTCAAACTAGTGTATAAAATTCAAAACATTAAGTTTTGATAGATAAAAGATAAGATAAAATCTCTTCAATACCTTTTTAAAGATGTCTAATGATTATTCTTTTGTTTGAATATAAATTATAAAAATAATCTCATTCTAAAGTATTTTCAAATAACCAAAATCATTGCTTGAATCTCTACTTCTATATTGGATCCCAACAAATATGTCTCTTATTTTTATAGACTACAAGATTCTAATCAAAAAAATTATAAAAATCTATAATAGATCACTTATATATTCAAGTTAGTGTCCAACTTAAATCTGAATGAATTATTTAATATAAGTGTCGATGATTATTAAAAAAGATCTCAATTCTTATAAATTTTTTCACATGCCTCAACATGTAAATAATTGTATCCAAGTAAATTTATTTAAAAAATCTAAAAATCAACTAATTATAATGATCTCATGAGTTATTGTTGATCTGATAATGATCAGATAATTAATATTCTCTATGATTTCCCTAAAAAAATAAAGCCAACTATTAAGATTTCATAAAACAAGAAAATCAATATTTATATCAATTTATGGTTATATTAAAGTAAAACCAATAAACCAACATTTATGTATGAATCAGCCACGTACCTCATTCATGATAACATGATACATCTCTTAGAGTATGTCATCTCAATCTAACAAATAATATCTAAATCTATCAAATTCTTTTGTTTAGTATTGTGAATAAAGATACTCCTTCAATTGAGTAAATCTCAACTTGACATCTTTCATAATCAATTACATAATCTCAACTTATCATTGCAATTAGCATAATCATCATAACAATGAGCATAATCATTATGTCACTCAGACTCTCAATGATCACTTCAATTTATACAATATCTTTTATAATCTATAAAATATATATGAGTATGATGTTTAACACTCAAGTGGCGACTCCATGTACACCTCCTCTAAGTAAAACAAGAATTTATATGGAAACCATTTTATCCACTAGATATAAAGTATTATGATAATTCACATCAAATAGCTATGAAAACCTTTTTACTATAATTCTTGTCTTATAGTAATTTACCTTTCCATGAGACATGATATTAATTTCCAATTCTTATTAAAGTATGGGCATATATCTCTTCTAACATGGTCTAATAATATCTTGAGTGAAAATATTTCAGAATAAAATGAGTATCCTAATATCATCAAGAAGAAGACATTATAAGTATGATAAAATTTATGAGAATAGATATTAAGTACGACTCTATAAATCTATTTATCAAGAAGAAGACAATTTTTTTTCCAAAGAAAAAAAATTTAATATTAGTTGCATGTGGATATTTATCATACTTTTATTTTCCTATACAAATATATTCTAAGAGATGTTTTTTTTAGAATATGTACTCAGCATACAACTAAAAACAAAAAAAAAATAAAAGAAAAAGAAATATATAAGTATGATAAAATTTGTGAGAATAGATGTTGAGTGCAACTCTATTAATCTTTCTAAAAAATAATCAAAAGGTCAAAATAAAATGAATTTGCTATAGGATCATCTGCCTCGATGATTGACTCATCTCTAATTTGAACATGTTATGTATATTTATTTCACATAGTATAAATAATAAATCTTGAGTGTTTAAATCTCCTATTTCCTAATTCATTATGAGTTTAAACTAGAATAAACTCGTAGACTATTATGTCTTCTAAGACTTGATAGAAATTTTTTATTATGAGAAACTTCATTCTCTCCAGAATCAACTTGACATGTACTTATTATTATATATGATTATTTCATAGGAATATCATCATAATATAAATCAATAAGTTCAAATATAATGTGAATCAACTTGATATCTACTCTCTCTCCTAGTTAGGGGTCCAAGTGGAACCATATAAGAGTAAGAAAAAATAATAAATCATAATACATTCTCTATATTTTCACTATTTCTAGGTTTGTTAAAAAATAAATTCTACTCAAAGAAATAATATAAATAATCACTAAAATCATATCAAATTGTAGTGAAAAATATTTATATTTGGGTGTCATATTTTCTCATCTTGAGAAAAGATCATGGGCAAAATAAATACTCTCAAAATTTTTAGAAGAAAACCTAAACAATTTCGCTCCATTTTACAGGATGTAAAAAGATACATGCTGATAATGAATAAAAGAAAATATTCTATTAATGAGATAATTTGTGGATAACATTGCATCTCTCCAAGATGCTTCAAAAAGATCCTAGCATATAGAAGTGTCCAACTTGCCTCTACCAAATACCTATTCATTTTTTCTACTACCTCATTCTATCAAAATGTGTTAAAACAAAAAGTTTGGTATATAATCTCATAATTCATATAATAAATGATAAATCTATCTGACATATATTCAAATTGAACGTGACTACTTATATTTTTACTATTATAATTAAATTATTTTTTTTTTATTTTATGAAATAATTAAAAATAAAAAAAAAATAAGTAATTCAAATATCACTTATAAATACTTATTTGATCTAGACTCCTTAAAAATAAGTTTTTTTTCAAAAAATAATTAATAATTTGTCTCGGGCGAATAATAGATATACACTTACTAGATACTGAGATAATCAAAAAAACATAGTTTATCCCCACATATAACACATTATCACATCTTGGTGAGATACTTTGAAGAAAATGAAGTAATACCAAAAAATTTAAAAATTAAATTAAATAATCTCACTTCATGAAACAAGATCTAAAAAAACACAAGATAAAAGATAATCAATGAACACCAAATTGGGTTAACGAAGTCTAAATCACAAGGTCATCCAATTATGTCTCAAAATAGAGGCATCTCAACACGGCATAATGGCCCACTAGGCAATGTCAACCAAGTCAAGTCATGTTAGGTTGGTTCTACATGGCTCAAATACAACAAACATGACACAACGAGACTAATGCCCGAGCATGTGCATCGTGTTCACAATGCCACAATGGGCAATCCCTAACTATTATCGTGACTAATTGATCAGACATCATCCAGGTTACCAGCTTGACCTAGGAACAATTCGTGTTTGGGCACATGTCATGTGAACCCCAATTTAAATCATGACCAATTATATCGAGTATGGTTTAGTGAATCAGCACAACCCATGCATAAGGATATGGGCATGGCCACATGGGACTAGGACACGAGCAGCCCACAACATGCAAAGGTTCATACTAGGCCAAGTCGTGGATAAACAACACACAAGTTGACCAGTGTCAGACCATTCATTTGGTGAGCTAGGTTGTGGGTCTGGCCAATTAGCCTAGTTGACACCTCTAACAATCAGTAGCACTCATATATGTTATGACGTCTTCTAATAAAGTATTTGTACCAGCAATGTCAAATGTAAATTCCAATAATCAAACAGTCACCCTTGACATAACATACATTTGGAATCACATTAATAAGCCTAAATTGGATCGGGACAACCAACGTGCTAGATGATCTCATCGATAAAATATAAATATTTAAAAAAAAAAAAAACAATAATAACATATTTCATCAAACTAAGGTGTAAATATCTTGAACACTAAGTTTAGATGAGAAAAAAAAAATGAGATGAGACATCTTCAAGACCTTCGTGAAGATGTCAAATAGCAAATATAGTGTAGGAATATAAGTCATAGTGATTCACCTATATATGCATTATCTGCTCATGAAACATGAGATTTAAGATTATATATCTTATTATTTAACTGTCATATCAAAGAGTATAATAAAAAATAAGTGGATACTCAATTTTCTTAAGAAAGTTTCTGATATAAAATATCTCGCAAGTAATTATTATTATAATATTAAATTTTATCTTTATACTGAATCTCGAGATCAATATTTATCTCATATTTTTCTAAAAAATAAGTTCGTCTCAAATAAAATCAATTTCAAAGAAATTTCTTTGGATTCCTCTGATTGACCGATCTTGCAAAATAATATCAGTGAAACAAATATTAATATCTAGTAGCTTCGAAAAAAAAATCACAAATAAAAACTAATAGAACACAAAAAATTAAAAAAAAATATAAGATAGATATTATTATGAAATAGAATGACAAAAGAGCGAAAGATATAAGAGAAATATGAGAAAGATTTCTTATTCCTTCAAGTATATACCGACTCATACAAAAGCTCCCAAATGTACCAGTGATTACATATTTATCTATGTCGATTAATACACATTAATATATGAATAATAAGAGTCACAATAATATTAATAATCAAGAAATTAATGAAATGTTTATAGACATTCATATTATTATTTATAATACTTCCTATTAGATGTCTATGATACTAACTCATTAAAAATCTTACCAAAAAATCCAGTAGGACAAAACCATTGTGAAAAAAAAAAAGAACATAGTATAAAATATTACTTTAAATCTCTGAGTTTGTGCATTCTAAAATTATGAACTAGCCTTTCAAATATTGCAGTAGGTAGAGCCTTGGTTAATAAACTTGTTAAATTATTAGTTGAACGAATTGATTGAACATCAATATCACCCTTCATTTGTAGATCATGAGTGAAAAAAAAATATTAATGATATATGATGTATTATATTCCCTTTAATGTACTCATTTTTTATTGAACAAAGCATGCAGCACTATCTTCATACTAGGTCATCAGAATCTCATTGCTAAAAGATAAACCACATGACACTCGAATATGATGTATTACAGATCTTAACTAAAAATATTCCTGATTTGCTTCATGAATTGTTAAGATCTCTATATGATTAAAAAATGTAACGATAATTAATTATTTCATAAAATGCCATGAAATGGCTATATCACCACATGTGAACAAATAGCCCACTTGTGATCGAGTATTATGAATGTCAGACATATATACTACATCTGCATAACTAATTAATTCTGATTTGGATACATTAGGATAATATAGGCTCATATACATCGTACCTCAAAGATACATCACTATATGTTTAACTTCATTTCAGTGTATTCTTATTGGACAAGAATTATATCTTGCAAACAGATTTACAAAAAATGATATATCAAGTCGTGTATGACTTGTAAAATATATTAGTGCTCCAATAGCACTACGATATAATACTTCATGACCAAGAAGCTTTTTCTCATCCATCCGAGATCGAAAAGAATCTTTATTCACATCTAATGACCTTGCAACCATTGAAATGCTCAATGAATAGGTATTATCTATATAAAATCATTTCAACACCTTTGATATATAAGCTGATTGATGAATAAAAATTTTATTAACTAAGTGTTCAATCTACAAACCAAGGAAATTTTTTATTTTTTCGAGATTTTTTTCTCAAATTCTTTTATTAAGTTGCCTACTGCTTCTGAAAGCTCATTCGTAATTCCAATAATATACAGGACATCAACATAAACTATAATTATAACGAACTCAAATTTAGATCTCTTAAAAAATACATATTGGCAAAGGGAATTATTCTTATACCTTTTTAATAATAAATATTCACTTAGACGATTATACCACATGCGTCCAGATTGTTTCAACCCATATAAAGATCTACATAAGTTTATCGAATAAAATTCTCAAGAACGTAAATTATGTGTTGCAGATAATTTTAATCCTTCTGAAATTTTTATGTAAATGTCAATATCAAACACTTCATATAAATAAGTCGTAACTACATCCATTAAACATATACCAAGTTTTTCATGTATTGTCAGGCTAATTATATATCAAAAAGTAGTTGCATCCACTAGAGAGAAATACGTCTCTTCATAATCAATGTCAGGTCTGAGAGAATATTTGTGCAACTAATCGCACCTAATATTTAATAACTTTATTTGTCTCATTTTTACACAAATACTCATTTGTATAATATAGGTTTAACACTATCAGGTGTACGTACATTAGGACCGAAACCTTATGTTTTGAAACCGAATTCAATTCTGCTTCAATTGCATCTTTCTATTTCGGTCAATCATCTCTCTGTTTACATTCCTCGACAGATTTTGGCTCAAAGTCCTTATTGTCATTAACAATATTGAGCACTGCATTATAAGGAAATATTTCATTAAGGTTAATTTTATTCCGATTCCACCTTTGACCAGTTATGACATAGTTTATCAAGATCTTTTGATTGTCATAAGTTTCAAATACCTGGATTTCTTTTGAAATTACAATTGGGGACTATTCTAGAGCCATCAATTTCTCAACTTGATCCTTAGATCATTTTCTTTTCTGAACAATTTTTACCTTTGAAACTAACTGGTCGACTACGTTTCACTGATATTTTAGGTTTATTAGCAACAAAGTATCATACAATGACATTAATTCTAACTGGAGCATTAACAGCTGATATGTAAGATACAGTTACTCTCTTTAGATTAGTAAATGCATCTGATAATTAATTTGCGAAATTTTATAAATGAATAATCTTTTGAACTTCTAGTTCATATTTCTTTGTACGAGTCAAGATGAGACAACGATAATCGATTCAAACTAATAATTTTTTTCAAATATTTATTTTATTTCTTTAAAGTTGAAAAATCTAATTCATCAAAATAATAATCATCAAAATAAATCATAAATAAATCTCCAGTTGATAGCTCTAAATATTTTATTTATCGATGAAAATTCATATCCAAAATGTATTCACAATCTTCTTTGGGGACCCACCTTAAAGCATTTTGGTGGAGTAATCAAAACATATACCACACACCGAAAAATCCTTAAATGAAAAATATTTGGTTCTCGACCAAAAATCAATTATAAAGGAGAAAACTCATGATAATTTATTAGTCTAATACGAATCAGTGCTGTTGCATGCAAAATAGCATTATATCAATTAGAAGTTGAGAGTTCCATCCTCATTAGTAATGGTCTTGCAATCAATTGAATGTATTTAATAAATGATTCTACAAGATCATTTTGTTTATGAACATATGCTACAAGATGTTCAACAGTTATTCCAATAGACATGGAAATTAAATTCTCCAGCATTGTCAATACAAGTTGACTTAATCAAATAATCTGGAAAATAATCTTATAACCGAATTATTTGAGCAAGCAATCTAGCAAATATTTGGTTACGTATTGATAACAAACAAACATATGATCATCTCATTGATGTATCAATTAGAATTATAAAATATCAAAATAATCTATATGGTGGATAAATAGTACCACATATATCACCTTGTATACGTTGCAAAAATATAGGGGATTCTATCCTTATTTTTGTTGGTGATAATCTTATAATTAACTTTCCTTGAGAACAAACAACACAAAAATTTATTGGACAGAAAAATCTTTTGATTTTTCAGTGAATATCCCCATGAATTTTTAATGATTCTCCACATCATTAGACCCAAAATATCCCAATCGGTCATGCTAAATAATAAAACTATTTTTATCAGTAAACTTCTTGTTTACTATGACATGTGTCTCAATTGTGTAGTAAAAACCAGAGGAAAAAACGAATAATTTTTCCAATATATTTTTCTTACCCGAGACAACATTGGTAATATATAAATACTCAGTGTTGTATTCATTCATAATCTCAATATGATATCCATTTTGTTGAATATCTTTAAAACGCAATAAATTTTTTTGAGACTCCGTAGAATATAATGCATCATCAATATGAATTTTTATTCATCCGAATAATATTATATTAGCTCTTCCAAGGCCCTCAATCAATTTTGCACTACTCGATATTGTATTCACCTAAGTAGCACGGATACGCCACTAGACAGTTGTGTCCACGTGTACGGACACGCGTCGAATACGTGTCCAATACGCCATGTGGCGTATCGTTGACAAATTCCGTGTCTGATACGCCACGTGGCGTATCGGACAGACACGTCGGAGACATATCCAATGCGTTGTTACGAAACCTACGCATCGGTTACCAAACCGATGCATTTTTCATGCAGAATTATACAATAAAATGAGTTGTAATATTTGTAAAAATAATGTTTGAGCATTTTTTTATTTATCTAAATTTCTGTTAATGGATAATATTTGTATTTGTTTTTTTTTCATGTCGTATCCTAGCCATATCCGTATCCTAATTTTTTGAAATTTGTCGTGTCCTCATATCCTACTGTGTCGTATCCCCGTGTACGTATCCGTGTCCGTGCTTCTTAGGTATTCACATCTGATCCTTACATTATTAAAAAGAAAAATAAGTTTTAATCCTTAAGTATAGTATACGTTGATGCACTATCTGTGAGACATATCATTGTCACCGATTGAGAATCTCACCAGATGAGTTTTCATATTCTTCAATATATCTCTTAAAATCCAACAGAGTTTCATGCTGATAACATATTATGAAATAGAATGATAAGAGAGCGAGAGATATAAAAGAAACAGTGGAAATATTTCTTATTCCAAGTATATACTGACTCATACAAAAGCTCACTATTTATAGGGTTTAATACATGAATACATTAATATATATATATATATATATATATATATGTCAATGAATATATGCATCAATATATAAAAAATATATCAATGAATTCATATTAATCCATACCAATTAATACACATTAATCTATGAATAATAAAAATCACAATAATATCAATATTCAAGAGATTAATGGAGAGTTTATAGACATCCATAATATTGTTCATTATAGAAATAAAATATTAAGTTAAATATTACTATACCCACAGACTTTTCATTATTGGTCATTGATTGTTATAACAATCATGGGATAAGAACAAAAAATAAAAAACAATGAATAATATATACTAAATGTGGACTTTGAAAAATTATGATTGATAATAAAAAATAGTGGGAAGACAAGTCAGAAGCTATAGAATCTAAAAAAAGTATAATTATCGTACTAGTAATTGATGAGGAATTATGTATATTCCTCTTTGGTAAAAGTCATAGAAAGAACTCTATGAGGATCCCAGCTGTGTTGCACGGATACGCCTAAGTGCTGCCGTGTCCACGTGGATACGACGACACGGGTCGGACACGTGTCCGATAGGCCAGGGGTGGGTTTTGGAATCTGCATCGGGAGGGGGAGAGTTCGAAAATCAGGTGGGGGGTTGGGTTCGGGAGGAGGTTTCGGGAGGGGGGAGGGGGTTTCGGGAGGGGGGAGTGGGTTTCGGGAGGGGGGAGGGGGTTTCGGGAGGGGGGAGTGGGTTTCGGGAGGGGGGAGGGGGTTTCGGGAGGGGGGGGGAGAGGGTTTCGGGAGGGGGGGGGAGGGGGTTTAGGGAGGGGGGTTTGGGGGGGGGTGGGGTTTCGGGAGGGGGGACGAGAGGGGGGGGGGAAGGTTTTCGGGAGGGGGGGAGGGGGTTTCAGGAGGGGGGTTTTGGAGGGGGGGGGGAAAAGGTTCGGGAGGGGGGGAAGGCTCGGGAGGGGAAGGGTGCTAGAGGGTTTAAATTTTTTTTACATTATTTTAAAATACATAATTTTAAATTATTTTAAAATACAGTATTTTTAATTATTTTAAAATACCTAATATTTATAATTAATAATTTTTTTTTAATTTTATTTTTTTTATCATAACGTATCCTAGCCGTATCCGTATCCAAGTTTTTTAGAATTTTCCGTGTCCCCGTATCTTGCCGTGTCGTATCCCCGTGTCCGTATCCATGTCCGTGCAACATAAGATCCCAGGACAACTCCTACCAATATCTCATGCAGTGTGTGCACTATATTAAAGCTCTCCTACCACTATCTTTGCAATGATTGGTACTCCATCTATTGTCAATACATGCTAAATAAAATCTCTCTAGTAAGTCTCAATCTGCCTAGTATATACTGAATTATCTAGTAATGCATTTCTAATCTGGTAAGAAACAATCACTCAAAACATAACTATGAATTGCTAAAAAATTATTGAGCAATTAATACAAATGTTATTTTAATTTTAATCTATTAACCCTTGTAGTCCCACACACCTTTTTTGGAAATACCTCCAAGAGTTGTGTAACTAGTTGTGTAATATCGATATAATGAATGTTGACTTACTTCATATCTTTATGCCCTTCCAAATTTGTGAAACAAAATCATGTATATGTATGGTCTAGAATGAGTATGGTGTCGTAGCTAACTCAAACAATGTCATAGATGTAGTGCTAAATAACAAGGCATAAGCTAACTTTATTTCCAAGAATTATAACATAACAATCAATAATCATAAGTCTAATTATAATCAAGCCTCCTAAATCTTTTCACTAGGAGCCTATTTCATCATGTGACTCATCTTTCACTTACTAAAAAATCATATGTAAACTACAACAACTCATTGTGTCTAATTTTGTTGTTCCAACCTCTATAAAATAACAACAAAAATTTTAACTTCCACCATCAAGAACAGAAGTCACACATCGATATACTATGCATATCTTAGAAATGGATTTACGATTTCAATAGAAATAGAGAGAGAGTTGAAAAGAAAAAATTAGTCTTACACAAAAAAATAAGAGATGATATTTTATATATATATATATATATTCAAGTTGGGACAATCTACATATGGGGCGCTATCATACAAACTAAAACAAATAAAAAAATAATATAATAAACAAACAAACAACACTAAACATTAATAACATCCATCAAGCTAATGCACATAAGTTACAAACACATAGCTTTGAAGAAATAAAAGACTATTGATCCTATTAGCACCTTCATGAAGATGTTTGCAATTTACTGATTTATAAAAAATAATAATCAATCTTTATTTGTTTTATTTGCTCGTAAATACTATATTTGCATCAACATGTTGAATTGTCTGACTGTCATAATAAATCATCATTAGCCTCTTAATTGATAAGCTCGACTGCTTCAAGAAACAATTGATCCACAATAATTCACAAATAATTAATGTCATAATCACATACTCTGCTTCTGTACTAAATCTTGAAATAATAGTCTTTCACTTACTTTTTTCAAGAGAGGACATTATCTCAAAGAAAAGTATAACACTCCACTTATTGATGATCTCTCTACAATCGTTGAAGCCTAGCTAGAATCTAAGTTTGACTCTAACCTTTCTTTTCATCTATGAACGAAATTTCAAATCTTAAAATCTTTTTCACTTACTTGAGAATTTTGAAAACTACGTCAATATAAATTTGTCTAGAAGAATATATGGAATTACTAATTATTAGAGGTGTCAAACGGGCCGACCCAGCACGGCACGGCCCGTTTTTCACGTGCCCAGCCGTGCTACCGTGCCGTGCCGGGCACGGCACGGTTTTTTAAATTCGGGCACGGCACGGCCCGTGGGCACGGCACGGCCCGTGGGCACGGCACGGCCCGTGGGCACGGCACGGCCCGTGGGCACGGCACGGCCCGTGGGCACGGCACGGCCCGTGGGCACGGCACGGCCCGTGGGCACGGCACGGCCCGTGGGCACGGCACGGCCCGTGGGCACGGCACGGCCCGTGGGCACGGCACGGCCCGTGGGCACGGCACGGCCCGTGGGCACGGCACGGCCCGTGGGCACGGCACGGCCCGTGGGCACGGCACGGCCCGTGGGCACGGCACGGCCCGTGGGCACGGCACGGCCCGTGGTCACGGCACGGCCCGTGGGCACGGCACGGCCCGTGGGCACGGCACGGCCCGTGGGCACGGCACGGCCCGTGGGCACGGCACGGCCCGTGGGCACGGCACGGCCCGTGGGCACGGCACGGCCCGTGGGCACGGCACGGCCCGTGGGCACGGCACGGCCCGTGGGCACGGCACGGCCCGTGGGCACGGCACGGCCCGTGGGCACGGCACGGCCCGTGGGCACGGCACGGCCCGTGGGCACGGCACGGCCCGTGGGCACGGCACGGCCCGTGGGCACGGCACGGCCCGTGGGCACGGCACGGCCCGTGGGCACGGCACGGCCCGTGGGCACGGCACGGCCCGTGGGCACGGCACGGCCCGTGGGCACGGCACGGCCCGTGGGCACGGCACGGCCCGTGGGCACGGCACGGCCCGTGGGCACGGCACGGCCGTGCCGTGCCGTGCCGGCCCGCTCGGGCACGGGCGCACGGCAAGGCAGGGCAGGCGGGTCGGGGCGGGTCGGGTCTGTTTGGACCCGACCCGCGGTCTTTTTACCGGGGGCGGGGCCCGGTTGGGTCACGAGTCACGACGCAGGCACGCGGGCCGGCGTGCCGTGCCAAGGCACGAGCCGTGCCGTGCCTCGTGCCGGGCCGGGCCGGGCCGTTTGACACCTCTACTAATTATATTACAAAAAAATGTGATATCTAGTTTAATCATTATTAGATACTTCAAATTTCATATAATTCTCCAATATCTAAAGAGGTCAACTGACAAGTCGATATATGTGAATAAGTCTACAATAAAATCAAGTAGCAAGTTTACTAATGTGCATCCCAACATATCAAGAACAAACAAAATAATTAAAGTATACCTCCTCTGCAAAAGAAACTCATACTTCTCAAGTATGCTATCTCAAATTTAGGTTATCTCAAATTTTTCAACTAAAACTTATTCTACAAGTATAGTTTTAGTTAGGATATGCCTAATTAATCATTTCTCATAATCAGAATAATACTTACATATACTACTAATATTTATCACATATTATCCCTATGATACACATTAATAAAAATAAGAATAATATCACACACATCCCTTAAGACCAAAAGTAGTGAGCATGGAAGAAAACTTAGTGAACCACATATCAAGAAATTATTTCAAATCATAAAAAATCTTCATGATAAATACATCATAATGCACTCCCCAGAATTGTAAAACTTAGTGATTGTTACTTAAACACATCCTCAAATATATTATGAAAAATTATATTCCTCACATCCAACCTAAATATGATTTATGTGTGAGAACTAAAAAATATTACCATAATGCAACAACCTAATAATGGTCATTTAGGTCATGAGTAAAAAGTATTTCCATAATTCATATCATAAGTATGTGTAAACTTTTTGAGTACCAATATGACTTTAAGTCAATCAATTTTTTCTTCAAGTTTAGTCCCCCCCACATATACCCACTTGCATCTTATTGCAGACTTATCTAAAGATTTTAAATTAAAATTTCATATATGATTAAAAATGACTATATTCAATTCATCCAATATAATTTAGCATCATCATAAAAGTTTAAGTGACTCAAAAAAAATATCAGTGATCCTGTAGCAATCAAAAGAAAGAAAAAAATACATAATACATAGTATCAAAATATAAGAAAATATATTTGACAATAAGTATTAGATAAAATATGTCTTTGATTTATTTAATTGAGCAATTGAAAAATCTAAGTCAATACTTTGAATAAGGATATGATCATTTCACTATGGTATTCAATGCATGTTCTCTTAGATCAAGTCCTCAAAAAAAAAAAAACTTTTTGTTAATTAACATCACATTTATACTCGTATTGATCTTCATATCATTTGGTGAATAACGCATATATGCTTCTAAGTACTAAAGTACCCGAGCAAGCCATACTCAATCGCATGATCAATCATCTTCTCTCTATCTGAAGAGAGATCGGGAACAAAATAAATACATATAAAAATCTTGAGTAATAATTAAAATTATTTCACTCTAAAAATTTATGGGAACATTTCTATATAGTTAAAATGTCTTAACTACCTCAATCAAATATTAATTATTCCTTTTATCTATCTCATTCCATACAAGAATGACATCTAGTAAGTTGCACAAATATGCTTCTAAGTACTAAAGTACCTGAGCAAGAAATATCTAGGAATATCCAAAATAAAAAATAAATATACTCAAAAATCTTAGATTGAAATTAAAAAAAAAATTCTCTCATGAATATAAAAACTAATATATAATAAAACCTGTGAGGACAAAAGATGATTTTTGATTAATTATGAAATTAACAATTAATATGATTTCTTTCTAAAAATATCTAGGAATACTTATATGCAAAATAAGTATTTTAGTTATATCAATCAAATATTAATTCTTTCTTTTATCAATCTCATTCTACATAGAAGTGTCAGCACGACATATTTAAAATTTTTATTGACAAATAGACAATTATGTATGTCTGAAACTATCAACAACAAATCTAATAAAATATATTATGTGTTTGTGTGGTCGTTCTACATGATTCTCAAATATTTGAATTAATCAAATAGAAAGCTTTAGCATATTTTTTTAATTGGCATGTCTTACTATGAATAGAAATTACTTCTTTGATACTTGACTCTAAAATTTTCAATTTATTAAATGATGATTATTTAAGCTGAAAGTCAATGATAATAAAGCATCTATTGAGATTCCTATAAGTAGAGAAAAATATGCATGTTCTATGTCGCTCAATTCTTAAGGAAATCAAACATCTCATCATCTGATTTTCATAGAAATACTAGAAAAAAAAACATTACAGCTCAAAGGTTTACTAATATAACTAACTAAAAATAAGTTATAAAAAAATTTGAGTGCAAAAAAAATACATGTAGATAAAAAAAAATCAACATTAACATTGTCATGCCTCTAGCATATAGAGTGATGTCATTGGTCACAATAATATCAAAGAATATACACTCTACAAAAGAAATGAAAAATATAGGCATCAAGTGGGTCAGGCAGCTCAAGAATTGCACGAGGCACGACCCAACTAAGTCATGTCTGGCCAGACATAGCATGGTCCAGAAGCATGTCTAAACATAAGTCGTGCTAGCCTGAGGCATGACTTATGCCATACTGAGCCAAAGGCTACCGTGTCTCATGCCAAGCACGGTAGCCTGAGCCAAAGAATATACCGTGTCTCATGCCATACCAGACATAGCATGGTCCAGCACGGTGACCATGACCCAGGACTAAGAATAGATCACAAATCACAAAAAACTAGGTAACTAGATATATGTAACCCACCCACGACCAGACCCATCTAAAAAAAATTTTTTTAAATTCAAATATGCTCGCCATGTCCATGTGGCAGATTTTTTTTAATAAAACTCATATCATCACATTGACATAATGAATTACCCCGTTGGGATAAAATTCCCAAAGGGTATGCCCACGAACACATTATCGGGTGAACCCATGCATACTGTCGATAGTAAAGGTGATTGTTGTCACTATCAAGCACGTGCATTAACATTCACTTACAAAAAAACAAAAAAAAAGTTAAAAGATCGTGGCTATTGGAATTTATTCCAATGGCTTGGGGCATAAATCCAACAACTAACAAGTTTCTACCCATTTAAATATTAAAAAAATTCAAAAAATAAAAAATAAAAAAAAATATAATTTTTTAATAATAAAAAAATCTATAAATATAAATCAAGTATTTAGAATTTTTCATTTTTAATTCTATATATTTATCCTCTGCTATCCATCTATCTCATTCTCAATTTAGAATTTTTGTTCATTAATTTTCTCCCTCTCTATGATTGTAGTATAGAAGTAAAAACTAAAACAAAATGGCGAAATATTTTTTTATCTTTTACAACAACAAAAATCACAACTAAGCACTCACAAGCAGTAGTTCTAGTTGCAAGTAGTAGTTCTAGTTGTGGTTACGCTAACATCTAAAGGTACTAGAATCCGGGTATTTTTTTTATTTGTTTATAAATATTAGTTAATTTTTTAAACATAAAATAAAAAAATAATTAATAACTAATAATAAATATAATGATAATAAAATTAACATCAATTTGGATATCAATAATAATGATAATCATACGAAAAAATCGATGTCAAAGTATATTTTCTCTTAATTACCTCGATTCAAACTCAAATACCAAAAAAAAAAAAAAAAAAAATAAGAACTTCAGTTATTTTAACTCACTTTAAGATAAAAAAAACTAGGGATATCGATAAAAAATCAACACAATGTATATACTATCAAAAAATATATACATATAGGAGTACATGTGGCGCTGACCACCTAAAAAAATATGTTAATCAATACACCAAAAAATATAATACATTAAATCCATGCAAACACAATTGAGCATGAGCAGAGAGGCCTTTGGAGCTATATCTAATTCAACTTCTTTGACATCATTCATATACAACAATAATGTATAAAGAAAATGTATGATCAAACTAATTATAATCATTTTTTTTCTAATTAAATTTTTGAGAGATCTTAAAGTAATCAGTATCATGCACGCCTACTTTCTATCTGCTTATCGTAAAATTCCTAAGTTCACATGTACAAATGACATAATAAAATATTATAAGTTAGAAAAATAATTAATAATTAATAAATTTAAAAAAAATAATAAAGTGATGTTTGTGATATTTGATATCTATACTAGTCACGATAATGCATCATTTGTATATCTCACCGCCCACTATATAAATTCTACATAGAAACTAAAGAAAAAAAATTTTAAATTTCCAAAGATTTTTCATCCTCAAGATGGCTCTACCATATATGAAAATAGAATGAGGATCTTTAGAGATTAAAACATTCATAATAAAATATGTAATATCACATTTAATAATATATTTAATAACAGAGTCATTATCAGTATGTTTGTTAGGATCATTAAAAAATTGATCATTAGATAAAATTTTTTATATTAGATACAAACGTAAATGAACATTATTTCCCCCACATAAAAAAATTAAGAAACTTAATAAAATTATCTTAAAATGCCTAGCAGACAATATGAGTTTGATAATCTCTATTTGTCTGCGAGTTTAAAGAAAAAAAAAATTCAACCAAATGTGAGATACCGTTTAATTATATTTAACTAATGACGTAATCAGATATCAAAAAAAATATTTAACTATGCCAATAGTAATAATGATAAACTTATTATTGATAACTATGACTATGATATAAGAATTTCTTTTATAAAATTCTTATAAATTTTGTCATAATAAATGTGTTCGTATATGTATCTCACCGCTTATATTATACTCAGGTACATATACAATATTAGTAGCATGTTTAGCAAGCTTAGAGATCATCCTAAATTTAGTAGCATGACTGTTGAGAAGAAAATTAAATATTTAAAGTAATGATCCATTATTTTATCTCTTTATTATCTAGCTGTCAGCATAGATCCTAGAATTAAATATGAAATGAATAAAAAATATTTCAACATTTATATCATTCACAAAAAAAATGACCAACCTATTTATATATTATAACACTTGGTATAATAATAGTTGTAGTTAGGTTCTAAGTATAAATATAAATACCATATTCAGAGATGATGACTTTTTTATTTAGTTAGTAGGGATAAAATAATGAGGTGCTTCATCGAATTAGAGCGAACTATCCTGGTACTTAAATATCAATTACTACTCAATCTTATTATATAATAATAATAATAATAATCTTGATATTTTATAATGATAAAAATTATATAAATATACTTACCCCGTGTTATCTAAAGATGACATGAAATCTATTGACTCCTTTAGTATCTAGCATAATATCAAAGCATACTTTTTATATTACAGCCAATATAATTTCAAATAGGAGATCAAGACTATGATGAAATATTATTGAATTACTTGCATGCTTGAATGACTGAAAAAATTCAAGATTAAACATTCAAGATAGAGCGAGAGCACAAGTTTTTTGGTAGATAATGACTTGTGTGCCTTAAAAAATATTGAGATCATCACTAACAATATTATCAGATACTTACATGATAATAATAATTTGAATATAAACACCAATTAGTTTTAGGCTTGATTGTAATTTGTTAATGTTATATTTATTTTATGATTATCATTTACATATCATACAATTTGCATTCGATATTATGATTATGATTTACGATTATATTTTTTTTATTATAATTAAATATTGTTTTATCATTTCATTTCATATCTGTCTCTTAGACCTTGTTTTGAAATAAATTTTTATTTTATTTTTTACTACACTTATAATTATAATTTATGTTTATATATTTGTACTCTTATACTTGTGTCTTGTTAACGTTATGTATGATGTGTGTTGTATATGTAATATAATTAAATTTAAATTTGCTTGTTTTTTTATATGTTTATTTTTATGCCCTTATAGTTGTTTGTCATCGATGTGTGGTGGCAGTTGTAATGGCTGATGGATGATAGTTGTGATGGTGTTGCCCACAAAACTGATATGATCCGTATGACCCAAGACATCCTGACATGGTAGGCACAAGTCTACCCATAATCATGGCAGTCAATACATGCCCAACACGGCACGATGGCCCATCTAGGCCACTCAAAAATTGGCATTGTCGGCACAATACAACTCATTTCACACCTCTTGTAAAAAAGATATGATTATATGTGATATGAATAGAGGTGACAAGTGGATCGAGAGGCCCAAGCACGGCTCGAGGTATGGCCCAACTAAGCCATGCATTGCCCAGAATGACATGATCTAAAACTGTGTCTGGACCCGTGTCATGCTAGCTCGAGGCATGACTCGTTCCGTGCTAGCCAGAGGGTGCCATGCCCCTCATACCAGGCCAGGCACAACCCAACTTCCTGGCTTGTGGCATGGTCCAACGACATGATAGGTTAACGTGCTCAACCCAAGTTTCAGGCAAAGTTCATTTGGATTGCGCTTGACCTACTAGGTTATTTCTAAAAAAATATTTTTTTTATTAATAAAAAACCCCACTCTGAAATTTACATGTGGTGGGTTTTTTAAAACCCCACCATGTGTTTGGCTGAGGGAATCCAGATGGGAAAGTCCAAGCCCACGTAAATGCACCACACAAGGCACACACCTCAACCCAAACTAACTTATTTGTTGAAATAAGCATGAAGTTAAATTCATTCGACATTTATTTTACTGTAATATTTTATCTTTCTTGTATGCTTCCACTGGAAGATTATTCATCCATGACAAAGATACATCATTTTAAAAAAAAATATTGTCGTATTTATCTGACATCAATTGTTGTTGCAAATGAAGAAGTCTTTCAAATAACAAGATAATATATTATATATTTTTATGAATGTTATAACAAATATTCAATGTTGATGTTATATTCAAGAATTCTTTATTATGAAATTCATATAACTTTCATGTGTATACAGCCCAGTTGGCCTTCATTCTACATATGGTGAAAGTGCATGTGACATTGTATCTACACATAGGCAATCAAATACATTTATTGATTATCATGATTTTTCATCAAGATGTTCTGAATTATATGGTTTTACACTTGAGATAACTCAGTATGATAATGCTATTATAGGATCAGCCCAAATATTTTCGAGTGCAAGTAAATTTTGTGATGCATTTTACTAAATATCCTTAGCTGGAAAATTTAAATATAATTTTAAGATGAGTAACTCTATTACTACCATTACTGTGACCAAGTTTTGGACACATCGTCTCCTCATTTCTTGCTTAGCCTAACCCTGCAAGTTATCTATAAAATTGAAGAATAATTTTTCCTCTCTCATATCAACAGCATCAAGTAAAAATGTCGAATGAATCGGATCGTGCCAGCATAGCTCATTTCAGTGTATCACGGCATGGTTAGCCTGCAAAGTATTGGGTTGTGCCAAGCCTGGAGCGAGCCTTGCTGATTCGGGCCGATTCAAGCCAACACAAATCATTTCATTTTATTTGGCTTTTTAGAGGGCTTGGACTTTACTTTTAAAGAATATAAATTTAAATTTTAAATTGTGATCATGCAATCATGACTTAAGGTTCTGTTTGATTCAGCTCCAATAAAATATTAAAAATTGTATTTAATATCAATAAAATATTAATGGAAAAAAAACAACAGCAATCCAATATCTAACATCAATAGTGCATAAATTAAAATAAAAAAAATAATCAAGATTAACAAGCTCTAGCATGATATCACGATTACATGAATCAAAAATCATCAATGATCAATTGGTGTAAGTAATATGATACTACAGATGAAGATATATATTATTATCATAATACATTTGAAGATATCACTAGTATCCTCAATATCTTTGATCTTTATATCTCATGAATCATCATATTTTATCATCTTTTATGTTTTATCATTAATGTCCAATTTCAAATCTTTTCAATCATTTATACATACAAGTGCATCTATTATATATAGCTACAAACTCAATCTCTTATCTAAAATAATATTAACGACCATAAAAAAATTGACTCTGATGCTAGATATGATAGAATAATATAGTAATCAATATTCTAAGTATTAAGATAGTTTGCTCTTATTCGATAGATTACCCCATGATTTGCATCTTGCAAACTGGATAAAAAAAATTATCTCTAAATATGATGTATGTGTCTGTACTTGAAGCCTAGCTACATCTATCATACCTAGTATCATAATATATAAATAAGTTAATTAAGTTTTTGTTAATGAATCCATCAAGTTTTTGTCTTGGTTAATGCATATCGATATATATGTCAAAATATTTTCTACTCATTCCACCTTAACCCTAAAATTTATACAGATAATCAAATAATACATAATTAAAATGAAAGACTAATATTTCAAATACTTAATTTTCATCTCAATAATCGTTACACTAAATTCATGGTAATCTTTATAATTGCTAAATATATTATTAATTTTATATATGTATTTAAGTGCAATCCAATTAATGAGTATGCACAGACAAATATATATTCATCGTATCATATAAAATCTTCAAGAATTTTATTTAAAAATTTATATTTCAGTCTGAATCATTAATAATAAGTTCATCACTCTTAGTATTAACGTGATCAGATATCATGTGTTGATAGCCAACGCAAGACTCCGACATAAGATAAGTACAATACTAATAGTATCTCACATCGGTTTGAATTTTTTTTATTTTTTAGCCCCGCTGACAAACATAAACGGCAAAACTTTTATTGTCTGTTAGACATCCTAAAATATTTTGGTGAATTTCATATTTTTTCAATGCACAAAAAATAAATTTCATTTTCATTTATATTATAAGGTTAATTAGGTGACACATATACCTAACATGAAATATCTCATCCAACGACTCATTTCTAATAGTTCTAACAAACATTTTAATAGCTACTTGTTGTGATCTTGTTGATCCCACATCGCTCCCACATGGAGCCTCTGAGCAGTTTATAATCATGGTTCACCTTTAACCATTGGACACATTTTAAACCTGTGCGCCTACCAGAAGTTGGGCTAAAGTGGACAATACTTGATGGATGGGGTGAGCATGTTTATAACAAATTATCAGCACGATGCTCACGATGGGGGAGTGTATTGTAATCCTGTTGATTCTGCATCGCTCCCACGCGGATCATCATAAGAATATAGAATCTCTAAAAATTCTATAATTTTTTTATAAAATTTTTATTTAGAATTACATTAAGAGAAAGTAAGATATACAAAAAATGTATCATCATGACTAGCCTATATATTAAATATCACGAACATCACTCTACTAAATTTCCTAAATTGATTAATTATTAATTATTTTTCTAATTTAAAATATTTTATTATGTCATTCCTACCCATATTCCTAAAATCCTGTAATAAATAGGCTGAAAGTAAGTCTGCATAATACTGATTATCCTAAAAACCTCCATAATTATAATTGAAAAACTCATAATCATAATGAGGTTGAACATGTCTTCCCTTTCAAAATTATTATGATATATGAAAGATTCAATAAAGGTAAACTACAGCTTTAAAAATCTCACGGCTAAATTAGGTTTGTCTCAAATCTAATGACCATATTTTTTGGTGCATTGATCATTATGTTTATTTATGTGTCTAGTCTCACACACACTCATACATGTATATATTTTTTTATAATATATATATATTGTGTCGATTCTTTATTAACTTCAAAATCCCTAGAATTTTTAGTTTTTATTATTTAAAATGCGTCTATAGTACTGATGTTCGCTTAGTTTTATATTTTTTTGGTGACGAATTGGTTTAGGTCGAGACCGTTAGAGAAAATATGATTTCGACCTCAGACATTTCGATAAAATTATCATTATTATTTATATCAATATTTATTTCATATTAATTATCATTAAATTTACTATATGATATTTTTAACCGTTAATATTTAATAAATAAATTATAAAATTAAAAAAAATTAAACTTACAAAAAATTAAATAACAAAAAAAAGTATTGTTGACGCATGCCACTTTGTTGTAAAATCTGCATTACTTTTAAAATCTAACCTCTAAGTAAGTTGCATGAGCGCACTCATGCCGCCTTCTAGGCCCATCCCACATGCGTAAGCAAAAACCATAAGACATAATTATTAAAGTAAATAAGTAAATTAATAATTATATTAAAAAATAATATAAAAATTATTATAATTTCAAATGAAAAGAGGAAGAGAGAATGGCACAAAGGAGAGAAAAAAAGAATCAAAATTTAAAATGAAAATTGTAAATTTCTTCTCAATTCACATAGAGAATTCAAAAATATCCAAAAATTATTCTTTTTATTTATGTTTAATTTTTTTATAATGGCAATTGGCAAAAATCACGATAACCATCAAATTCTGAATAGCAGTCATTGGATGTAATCTGATAACATCAGATATACTAATAATAAATTAATATAAAAAAAATAAATATATGGCAAATAAATGACAAGCCTATCAAAGGCTATTGCATGAAAATGTAATGAGCAAAGTAGAGTAGCCGCCAAATTGTTACCAGCCACATAAGCAGAATCCAACTTGCCAAGTTGGTTTTTTTTTTAAAAATGCACTATCAGTGATCACTGATGAGGCTAGATCCGTGACCCAAAACTCACTTGTGCTTGATCCCAAATCACCAGGCCAAGCATGTAGGTTATGTCTGGCCTAGCACGATGCACAACTCACTCACTCACACCAACCTAACATAGCATGAGTTGTACCTCGTGCCGACACAGTCTAGGAGCAAGCATGATTCTGGATCATGTATTGCCTAGCCAGGAATGACTGAATCATGACGTGCCATGGGTCGTACATGGGCTATCCAACCAAGTTGACACTTCTAGTCTCTAGTATTAGGAGAATAAACTCCTTGACATATTCATGAATTGATCTTGTGTATGAGATTATTCATCTTTTTATGTGCTATATATGTCATATCTTTTGGATAAACTACTTCTTGATCTCTTTCTTGAAGTCGGCCAAGTATCTATCATGCACATCCCTTTTTCTATTTTCATAAATCCTCTATGTCACCTTAGCCATGTATTATCGATGAAATAAAAGATAGTTGTACGTATCTTTGTTACCTCATCAATTAGTACAATTGCCTCAAAGTATCTTTTCATATACCACAAGTAATTATATAACTCTTCGGCATCATGTGTCCCCCACCTAAAAGTGTAGGACTTTGGCACCTCCACTCTCAAAGCCTCATGGTTGGCCATGACCTGAGCTGACAATGCAACCTTATAAATTATCACCTTTTATCTTAGCTCAACTTAATACTTAGTCAAAACTTCAACCCTAGACTCCAAACTAGTTAGCATGTCCAAGATCATCATGAACTCCTCATATAACATCATCGAGACAGTAGAGTTTTGTATTCCCTCTTTGATATCTTTAATTTGCACTTTGAGATCTTTCATGGTCTTCCTTCTCCATGTTTTACTCCTTGAGATTCATTCCTTCCTTAGTGTATGTCATTGCAATATCTAACATGGTCACTCAATCATTCAAACTTGTAAAAGGATCACACAACCTATCATTCTTTCCCTTACCCTTGGAAGGAGGATCAAAGTCATTTCCTCAAACTTCATTGAGGACTTCCTCCACATGAGAGCTTGGCATTGTTTCTTTTAAATTACTAAACACTCACAACCTCATCTCGAATAACAACTATCATGGACTTATTCTTTTTTCTAAGCTTTCGTGCGGTACTTAAGCAACTCACCTCTTAAATATTGCTAAGTCAATCTCTTGCTTATTTTGCAAGTAATATTTAGCTTCTACCAATAGTTTAAAAGCAAAAAAAAAAAACCCAAAAGAAAACTAGCATAAAAAAAGACTATTAAAAAAAATATTACAACTTGGTCATTTGTAAATAAGATCATCTCTTATTCTATACATATCAATGAAAGTATCTAGAGTATTAAAAATTTTTAGAAATTTTACAATACTCTAGAATCTTGAAAGATTCTAAATATTTTAATCCTCTAGAATATTTCAAACTTTGTTTGAAAATAAAGATATCTCCATACTTCTAAAAGCTTCTCGCAATCCTATGAAAATCTCCTAAGAGTTATTTGTCTTCATTTGTTGGAGAGATGGATCCTCTGATGTGACATGGAGCTCTATAAGTGTTAGTGTGACATGTTAATTATATGTCTTCATTTGCATCATATATATTGAGAATAAGAAATAATTAAATTTTCTTAAGAAAAAACATAATTATATAAACAAAAAGAAAACAAAATTTAAAATACTAACATAATTATATGATCTTGATCTTGATAATTAACTTTTCTCAAAGAATCTTTCAGCATTCATATGCAAAATCAACTCCATGATTTTTAATGCCCAGTTTGATCATTCGTTAGTTTCATTTCGCATATATACAGATCATCTATTAGCATCATATCATGATTTATTTCAAGTCTTTTAAAAATAATTTGAAGTTTAAAAAATACTCAACTACATATACTTGTGGAGTTAAATTTCTCATTTCAAATTAATGATTCAGATCATTTTTTTTATAATTATCTATCATGTCATTGAAACTCTTTGCAATTATCTTTTTGATTTTATCATGACTTCATATATGCATCTCGTCAATACTTTCATCTCGCCATCAACAAGGTGAAGTATACATACAAGAGCAATGGACACCTTCAGATAAAATATTATGGTGTTACAGAATAATGAAACCAAAATAATGATAACTACATTCAAAATTGATGAATATCTTAGCCCAACACAATCTCATACAACCACTTATTAATCAACAAAAATACTTTGTTACTAGTTCCATTTTTATGTGCAGCATTTATGATTATTTCTTTTTATATAGTTTACACAATGACTTATAATTTTCATGGAAAATAATTTTCATTGTCGCCTTATATAGTCATACTTATAATTTTAAGTGTGCTCATTTCATTATCAATGTTACCTCCTACACTTCATCATGGCAAGAACTCATTCAAATTTTTTGCTTAAATTATTTTTATATTTTTTTTTAATTCATATAGGCAATTATATTTTTCTTAATATATTCTAGATAATAGATATTATCTAATATTTCTAAAATATTTAACTAAATATTATTTGTAGATATAGATATCTTAATTAGAAATTTTTTTCATAAAATATGCACAATATTAAATTAAAATTATTGAAGTAGCGTTGCATATTTTCACCAGGAATCTCTCCTTTCATTTGGCATACCTAGAGGTGTCAAACGGGCTCATTTTTTTGGGGCCAACTGACCTGGCGTGCCGTGCCTGGCACGGCATGGTTCATTGGAGGACATGCTTAGCACGGGCCTATGGCCCAAAAATCACCGGGTTCAGCTCAGTTCGGGTCTGCTGGTTCGGGTCAGATCAGTTTAATTTTTACAATTTTAGGGGTTCAACGCCATGCGGCCGTCACCTGTCAAACGTCACTCGATGCATGGTCATTCGTGTCAGACTCCCATGCCTTGTCTAGCACAGCATGCGAGCCAAAAACCCTCGGCATGGCACGACTCGTGCTGACGATGCGCCCGGCAAGAAACAGGGCACGCTACAAGAGCATGCTGTGTCGAGCCAGGAAAGCCTGAAACAGGTCAAGATTAGGGCCACCAGGCCTGTTTGACACCTCTTGGCACACCTCTCCTTTAACTTGCTACATCATAATATATCATCAAAAAATTAAAAAACAAAACAAAATTTTTAAATGTTAGAAAATAAAAAGAATTAGAAGAACTACAAGAGAAGAATAATCTGAGATGAGTAAATTTCCAAATTCAATTTCCAACAATAAACTCAATTCAACCAAAATCACATTAATACTTAAATAAATAAATTTCAAATTCAATTTTCATAAATATACCTAATTTAGCCGAAATCTCATAAACCCTAAAGTAGAAATTAAATTTGTAAATTCAATTCCTTGAAAATAATACCCAATTCACAAAAATTTTGAAAATTTACAAAACCTTAATTTGGGAAACTAAATTTCTAAATTCAATTTACATCAAGTTTCAACTAGTAACCCTTAATTTCATACTCTTCCCCCGCAATTGAGCATTTCTAAATCCTAACCTAATAAAAATTCTCAATTCACAAAACCCTAATCTGAATTTAATATCCACATTAGTTTTTTTTTCTTCTTTTCTTCGCTATAAGATCATAATTTTACCTTTTCATCTCAAAAATTTCATTTCCCTTCATCCTAGAACCACATTCCAAAGTCCCAATCACACTCACATTTTCTGATTCCAAAAAAAAATAAAAAAGAAAATAAAAAGATTAGTGCCAGCAGTAAAATTTCTCAAGCATCACCTATTATTGACAGAAGCATCACCACAGCCACCAACGACAACTACCTACAAATATGGTACTAAGTCCTAATACATACATTTTGAATTTCATAATTAATATGAATATATTATAAAACTTAGTGTGCATAAAATTTACACCAAAGCTTTTTGAAAAAAAAAATTGTATTATCAATAAATCTCATAATTAAATACAAATGCACAATCATTTTGATTTTTTTTCTTGTGCCAAACATTGTCATTGAAAATTTCCCATTCTTTTTTCAAATAAATCAAGTCCCTTCCGTAGTAATATCATTTCATTATAACAAATCAGAACTTCATGGCCTGCTTGTCAAGACTTCACATATTTGCAATCATTTCAAGCATATGAAGGATTTTCCATATCTTTGTATATATATGAAACTACCTCTCAAAAACCTCAAACAAAAGAAAGAAAGAAAATTGTTATGCAATCATTTGTTTTATGAAAATGATCAACCAATCAATCACCATTAAAATTTCCACCCTTCATTTCTTTTGTTTCCAAATATACTTGGAACTTCCACTCAAAATACCTTAGACTAAAGAAATAAACAAAGTGATTAACCAACCATAAAAATTTCCACCATGTATTTCTTCCGTTTCCATATGCACTTGAAACTACCACTCAATATACCTCGGACTAGAAGAAACAAAGTTATTATCTGATTATCGATCCCATGAAAATGGTTAGTGAGTCAATCACCATAAAAAATTCTAACCTCCATTTCTTTTGTTTTGGATTGCGTTTTTAATGTCATATAAGTACTCAAGCTCTCAATTGTCATTAATTACAATGATCCCTCTAAATAATAATTTTCATTCAATATAAATGTGAATATGTTATTATTTGATCAAAGAGAAACACAATAGAGTTACACTTACACCATGTATCATCATTAATTACTTTTGAAAAACTTATGACATTACTAATAGTAACAACTACCAAAGTGATTTTTGTAGTTCTAGAACATGTCTCTTGCACCTAGTAAATATTCTATAAAAAAAGATAGCATTCTTTATATCCAATACTTCCACACCTTGTCATTCAATTCAAACATGTGAAAGTGATTTTCCAAATCTCCAAATATATATCAACCTGCTTCCCAACCATCTTAGACAATGGTAATGAATGTAATAGTTTTCCATTCATCAGTTCTAAAAAATTGATAAACCATGAAAATTTTTAACTTTTTTCTTTTGCTTAGAATTATGTGTTTCGCTTATCAATTTAGTAATCCAATTTTCAATAGTCACAACACATGTAGTCCAATTAGTAGAGATGTTGAATTTGCACTTGCTTGGGGGCGCGAGTTCAATCATCACTAGCAATACCTCTGAGGATGGGAACAAAGATAGCTATGCTCCCACCTTGGGGCCCCAGTGACTTTTTGAGATGACAATTTGGCTAGAAAAAAAAAACTGAGTTAAAAAAAAGTAAATTTTATTCAATATATACATGGTTTTTTTCACTTACCATTTATTACAAGATTGTCAGACTATGACCATTTTCAATAATAAATTTTATTCAATATATACATGGTTTTTTTTTTATCAGAAATGAATACAATTGAGTTAAACCAAGTATATTCACAAAAGCTCATTATATTTATGGCACTGGCCATTATAGTTATTATCATTCTCATACCTGTCTCTCATAACGTGTAAATATTTTAGAACAATTAGTTCTTTTTATTAACTATTAATTATGAATTGCATGATTAAATAGGATGAGAACAGAAAGTCAACCTTTCTAAACAACGGGAACTGCCAAAACAACCAGAATCTTAACCTTTAATTCTTGATAATGATGTTGTGGCTGTCTCTAACCCTAATATAGAAACTGAATTTTATACAAATAAATATTATTTACTGGTGAAAGACCAAATTAAATATAATATGTTTAAATCATACCTTATGTGACCCATATACCAGCCCCTTCTTTCGATTTGTTAATTGCATCATCATCACCTTATCATATGCCATCTCAAGCTAGAAATGAATTGTAAAAAAATGAACTCCTTAAGGATAGCAAGTAACCTTAGAAGCATAAAAATAGTTAAATGGAGGGCAAAAATTCTAGTAACAAAGGAAAAAAATAATTTAAGTACCTGAGAAGCTGTTTCTCGATCACCTATTGATTCTGCTTCTAAATGCTTTTTTTCATATGCTGCTTTTACCGCCGCAAACCCTTGAATATAGCTCACACCAAGTAACTGCACAAACATAAAAAAAGAACAACAGGGGATAAGAGCAAATGAATATTTTTCCAAAGGTTGCTAATTAGCAAACTCAATTCACTCACCTCATAAGGGTCAAAGTTACTATCCGAGTTGGAACTTCCTGTCGCACACATAACAGTCTGAGTAACCATTTTATGTTTGGAAATTGTTTTTGAAAACCTGAAAAAATTTGAGCAGTAACATCATCGTGCACAGCATAATCATGTTAGCTCCAAAGTCACAATCGATTTGATGATTCATATGAAATAGAAGTAATATGACATAAATAAATAAAAGACAAAAATACGTAAAGCATCACAAATCTCCTAAAAGCACTTATCTACCAAAAGATATTAAGTTCATACCTAGTACACAAGACTCACATTTTAACATGAAATCTGAAATAGGTTATTACATCAACGGTTATATTCTTGAATGTCATAAAAACTATATCTAATAGAAAAAATTTCATAAGTTTATTACTAAACTCAAGACAAATAAAACTTTAGTCAATCATCACAAATATGTTATAATTATTATCTTGATTAGAATAATAATAGCCTAAGTAAATATTTTGTTTTAGAATAATATTTTTGAAAACCAAAACAAAATTCATTAGTGCGGCTTCATCATGAAAGACAACATCATACTTGACCTAGTCAAAAACAACTTAAATCTTCTATCTGACAAAATAATAATTTGCTTTTATATCATCATTTAAATGATTTTCACTCTTTCAAACAATTGCTCCTTGAGTTCAAATGCGACTCATGTTCAATTCAAGCCTAGAAGAGATCCTAGCCCAACTAACATTAGGCTAGCTGAACCAATATCAATATATATATAAATGTTTGTAAATATTTCTAAGTTAGAAACAACATATTTATATATCTAACTATCAAAATAGAAAATAATAACACAAAATAAAAAATCAAATCACATTCAAAAAATATATAATCTAAAATAACTAACATATAACTATCTTCATAGTTATGTACTTTATCTCTATACTAAATTTAAAAATTATCATTTATCTCTTATTTACATTGTTTGATAACTAATTCAAAATACAAAAGCTAATAAATTGCGAATGATTATTCTCTTTAAAGCAAAATTTGAAGGCCTGACAACTTCTTCAAATAGTGTACCCAAAACATAATTTTCATATAAGCCAATGTCAAAATCAACTAATGATACTTACTATATTAATAATGCATGAGGGACCAAAAAAAATAATAGTTACGATGCACATTTCAATAAACTAATATCTATAAAAATCAATAATAAATATTTTTTTTGAGAATATAATTATTCCTCAATGACAACAAAGAACTTCAATCCCAAAAAAATAAATTTGTGAGTACCAAAATTTTTCAAACATCACATTTTCAAAAATCACTTAAGTTTAGAGATTAATTACTCATCATTATACATAGAAATAATATCATTCATAAATATATATTAAAAAAATATTTAAATATCTCCTATAAACATTGCCCATAAAAATAGGATGAGACATAAATACATTTGTTAAATCCAAAGGAAATAATTATTAAAAAAATTACCAAAGCATGCTCCCAATAATCACTTTAGCTCATAAATAATTTAACAATTCGCATATAATTTTTTCATCCCCTATATACAAAAACCTAGACTATCCTATATAATTTTTGTTTCAAGATATCAAAGTAGAAATGTATTTTTCATATCAAATTGGTATACAACCAGAAGCTATATCTTTATGGCAAGTGTTTTCATCCAATAGTGATAGATAGGTGTCAGGTTAAAGATTTATTAAATATGACCTCTTCGATTTTTATAAATAAGTCTATTTAGATATTAATATCTCTCATACCATATACTAAGCAAAAATCTTAAAAATTAGGTTTAGACTTTTTATTAGTATACAACTCAAATATGAGAGATTGCATGAGATTATAAATTCTAGCAAATTATTTTGACCACAAAAAATATCTGCATAATAAGCATCAAATCTAGCAATTCAAACCATCCAACTAGCAAGTATATACAAGAAAACCTAGCCCAGACATGTCCCTAAAAATGGATCCAAGCCCACCACAATGATATATAGCATCTTGAGATATGTATTTCTTGGATATTCCCAAGAAAAAAAATATATGAATATTTTTTACCAGTATTTAGTAGAATATTAAATAGTACTGATGTTATTATTTTAGGGCATACTTTTTTAGTGAGCCTAGGAAGGATGTTAAAAAAATTAAATATTTATCTATAACATTTTTATGATCTAGGAAAATTGAGAAGTTCATACACACACACACACACACATACATTTAAATAGTTTCAAGAAAACTTACAATAAATCATAAACTTATTCATTCATTATTTACATGATTCACCACTACATGTTCATTTTTTACAGTCTAATATCTCTATAAGCAGAAATTACTTATAATAATGTTATCATTTAATAAATAAAAATACATGAGCAAAAAAGGTAAAGCAACTAAAATCTCTTAGTTTAATTTTTTTTGAATCCATGTTTTTGGCCTTGTGATACTTTTTGTATCAAAACCAGCATTTCATTAGTTAACATATCGAGAAAAATTAATTTACAGAAAAGATAAATAATAAGTTATATCTATGTGTGGATAGAGTTGGCCAAGAATAATATTTCATCTAATCTTGAAAGACTAGAGAACAAATATGGCTTAATTTAGAAAAAAAAATATATAATTTTACATACAACAATATATTATCCCAATCCTTTATTAAAATGTGAAGATACATAATCTAATATTATTGAGATAAAAAATAAATTATTTAAATATATAGATAAAATGTTAGATTATCAAGAGTGTTTAAAACTAATAATTAGTTAAATTCATATGACCAATTAATGAGTTAAATTGAAAGTCATATTACAGTTAATTTTAGAAAATTTAGAAATGATACAAGTTGGTAGATGTATTGCTGGGCTTAATGTCATAGTTACAAAATTAGAAAACTTATTCAGCTCTAATTTCATCTTAACATATATTTATTATTTTTTATTTGTAAATTTATAAAACAATAGAAATAAACTTGAACATTAAGAAAATTTTATTCTAACATATGTGAAATATAAACCTAAGTTAAAAGAGTAAATTTTACAAAGAAAATATAATATTGCTTGAATGATTAATAAATTATAGAAAAATAAGTTATCATTCTTTCCCTTAATCCTTGTAGACTTGAAGATTATTAATTATTTAATATTGACATCAATAAAAGTATGACGTCCAAAAACTAAATAATTAAAACATCAACGAACAGAGTATGTTAAGATTAGATTTATTTTTTATTTTATTTGTTTATTATTATTTACGAGCACGCAACATGTGAGTGGCCCCAAATTATATATATATATAATTTATGAAAATAATTTTTAAAATTAATAAAATTATTTTCTTTTTGTCTTTCCACTCCTCTATCTCTACTGTACCAAAACCTCACCAAACCCTAGCTTTTTAGCAAGCACTTTTACATGATATCAAAGCTTGCTTTTCAATGAAGTGATAACAGAGTTAGGGTGTCATGTTGTAGCGTACTATATGATAGAGCAAGTAATAGTAATTGTAGATAATTGATGACAGAAACAATAGCAATTCTATACTATGGAGAAAAATCCCATGTACAATGAATTAGATGCATCAAATAGATATGGCCGGCATTGGCCAGCCCGATTTTAGGCGGCCCAACCAAACTACCGTGTCTGGCGCGACACGAAGCCGTGGCCCAAAACCGCTAGGTTTGGCCTGGTTCAGGTCGGACAAAACCTTAATTTTAAAAAAAAATTAGAATTCCGACAGCACGCTGCTGCGCATCTTCACCCTTTTGAGGCTCGCCGAGCCTCGCCTGTCAGGCATCGACTCGTATTTACCACGTATGGTGCGTGGTCACGCGTGTTGTGCCCACGTAGAGGTGTCAAACGGGCCAGCCCGGCCCAGCCCTTTTTTTGAGAGCACGACCGTGCTTTCGTGTCGGGCCGGGCCCACTCGATGCCAGGCCTGGACGTACAGGCCAGAAAATATTTAAAAAAAAAAATTTAATATTTTATTGTTTTAATTTTTATTTTAATTATATAAATTATAAAATTATATATAAAATTATTGATATTGGATATTATTATAAATTTATAAAATGAATTATGAATATTGTTTAAAATTTATTAAATTTACAAAGTGTACTTTTTTTTATAAAGTAAAATAAAATTAGTTTAAAATTTATTAGAATTATATAATAGAGTTATAAATTTTAAAATAAAAAATTAAAAAAATAAATAAATAAATCAATAAATAATATTAAAAAAATTAAAAAGTAAAAAAATATAAGCATATCAAATGAAAAATGACCAATCAACCATTAAATACCGAAGGTCCGAACCAAACAAATTAAAATTTCAACGTAAAGTATAAATAAAGCTTACAATCAATAAATAAACAAAACATTGAAATCAAAAAACAGTAGATCATCATCAATCATCAATCGGCATATCATGAGTATCATCAGCCACAACATCAAAATCAGTATCATATGGATCATCATCTTCAGTAATCAACTCATCCGCTATCGCAGTAGATGCAAGTGCAGTCCTTGTCTCAGTCACAGCTCCAGCACGATCATGGATACTAAACCTCGAATCCTCTCAATCCTTCATACAAGCCAATGCATCAACAATATTTGAACGTAATCTCAATCTCCTATCCGAAATCACGTTCACTACAACAGAAAAAATAGACTCTGATACTACGCTCGACACCGGAGAAGTCAGTAGATCCCGTGGCATCCTAGATAGCACGGGAAAGATGGACTCATATGATTTCAACTACTGTAATAAATCAAGATTCTTAGTATCAAAATGTGATAGGATTGAGCAGTAATCGGTATCTAAGTACCGAGACAGCTCGTTCCTATGTGATGGTCCACCCCTACGTTTTCCCCTCGCTAGCTGAATGGAAAAATCGTCATCTCCAAATAAGGTATCAATATCCGTACTCACAGTCTCACTACTACCACCACCATACCTAGTATCGTAGTATGTAAACAGGTCAGTCAACTTCTCATGAATGAACCCTTCATGTGGGTCTTCCAGGTTCATGCACGAGGAAATGTAAGTCGGGGTGTTTTCTACCCCTTCCACCTTAACCCTATGGTCCATGCATGCAGCAAGGCAATAAAGAGATTGAACGGTAGACTAGTACTTCAAGTACTTGGTTTCCATCTCTGCAACCATATGGCTAAGTGTCGGGTCAGCTCGATACTTCCTAAACATACTACTAATGTTACATATGCACCGGAGTGTAATACAAGTCGTGGGCGTATAAACCTACGAACACATGTTCGTCGTGTCATAAAAAATCTTCAGGAATTTCATAAATGAAATTCCTGAAACACAGTCAGTGTCGTCAATAATAAGTTCATCACTCTTACTATTGATCTAGCCGGATATCATGTGTTCATATCCAACACATGATTCTAACATCAGATACGTGTAATTCCAACGATGTCTCACACCCGATTGGAATTTCTTCTTCTTAAGATTCGCAAACAAACAGAGACTACCAAACTCTTGTTATCTGCGAGGAGTACGAATATATTTTAGTGCATTACGTATATTATCCAATGCGAGGGAACAGACCTTCATGCCCGCTTGAACAATCAGGTTAATCACGTGACACATGCATCTGACATGAAAGATCTCTCCTAATGGTGCGTCTCTAATATTCCTAACAAACATGTTAATCCCTACTTCATTATTAGATGTATTATCGAATGTGACACTAAAAATTTTATTTTGAATTTTATATTCCCTAAAAATTTTCATCATACACTCAAAAATGACCAGGCCATCATTAGGATTAAGAATCTCGGAGAATCCTAAAATTTTTTTATTCATTATCCAGTTAGAATCTACATAGTGGCTGGTGAGACATGCATAAGATGATTCATCGTGACTTGTCCAGATATCGGACGTCACGGACACCACTCCACTATATACCATAAATTCATTAATTATTTTTTATTTTTTTAACTTATATAATTTTAGTATGTCATTCCTAGATGTGGACCTAGGAATCCTATGATAAGCAGGCTGAAAATATGTCTGCATGATGCGCACAACCCTTGGATCTTCCGAAAATCTGATCGGAAGACTCATCAATGTGATAAGTCTGACCAAGTCGTCCCTATCCAACTTGCTGGAGTATATGAAAGGAGTAAACTTTGAGACTAAACTCGATCCAGTCTCAAAAAATGCAATGCCAAGTTGGGTTTGCCTAGGATCTAATAGATCATATTTTTTTAGTGCATAATTCGACATGCCTATTAAGGTGCACAGTTCCAAACGAACTATTACATGTTAAAAGACTCATACAATATTTGCACTCTGTCATTTCTTCTTCATCACCCCTAACATTTTTTTTTGTTTTATTATATTAAAATGAGTCCAAACTATAGAAGTCTTCCTAGTTTTTTGTTTTTTAGAAATTTGGGTTGAGATGACTGGAGAAACCAAAGTTTCAGCAGCCTCAGACCTCTATGTAATATTTTCATTTTCTAAATTTAAATATGTTTCATTAGTATTTGTCATTTTTCAGGATTTTTCTTAATCAGGATAATATTTTAAAATTTATCTATTTTAGGACTAGAGAGAGAGAGTAGAGAGAAAAAGTAAACAAAAAAACTTAAATTAAATTATTCGGTCAAGCAGCGAGGTCGATCACGTGCACCGTATATCATAGTCTAGCTCAAATTTCAAAACCCAAGTTAATATTCCCGAAAAGCTAGGTCAAATGTCAAATGACAAAATCCCAATTTCCCGAGTCCCGAGAGAGAGACACAAGATTTTTGAGAGAGAAAATGGGAGATTTGAGAGAAAATATATTTATGAAAAATATAAATATTATAGAAAGAGGGGGTGGAATTTATAGATTATAAAAAATAATTTTTTTTTTAAAAAAGTGATTTTTTTGATTTTTTTTTAATTTTTTAGGGGGCAGAATCATAAGGGCCATTGGATTCTGCCCCCTAGCGGTTGGAGGCGAGATCCAACGGCTACAATATAATATTTTTTTTATTTTTTTTTGCCCGTTGGGGGGGGGGGATTGGGTAGGCTCGAGGGACCGCGGGTCGGGTCTGATTGGACCCGACACTCGGTCTTTTTTGTGGGAAGAGCGAAGAGAGGGGATGCACCAGTGCCGGTGTGCCGTGCCACAGGCCACCGAACCATACCGGGTCAGGCATGGCAGGAAGCCCGGTTAGCCTCGGCACGGCACGGCACTGCACGGGTCGTGCCTTACCCGAGCAACGGCACGGACACAAGATTTTCCCGTGCCATGCCTCGTGCCGGGCCAACCCGGTTAGCACCTCTATACCCACGTGCCTGGCAGGGCACAATGGGCCAAGACACGACACTATAACGCCCCATGCCGGCCCAACCCGTTTGACACCTCTGCAATAGATCCTTTCATGTATGACACTATAACATGTCAGAACTCCAATGACATGCTTCTGATAGTCCAATAGCATTTTCCAATGCATGGTGACAAGCCTCACGAGAGACATGGCAGTACCAATACAAAATTACTTCAATGAGTGTGGGAATTTTTTAAGTATTTGAACTCTTTGTTTTTGAAATTAGGAATGTCTAGCTCAACACAGCACGATTCAGAATCATGTCTAGACCAATGTCATACTGACCCAAGGCAAAGCTCTTACCATGCTAGACTAGGAGCAATTGTGTCTCATGTGTTATGTTAGGTCAGCCACAACCCACGTGCCTAGCCCATTGACATTGTCGAAATACACAATGACTCAAGATCGAGACCGAGTTTTTAAATGTTAAAAATTTTAGGATTTTAGAACTATGAAATAGTCACGACGATGCATCGTTTGCATACGTCACTGCCCACTATGTAAATTCTATATGAAAACTTAATAAAAAAAATTTAGAATTTTATGAGATTCTTTATCCTCATAATTGTCATATCATATATGAATGCATGAAGAGAATCTTTAAAGATTATCATATTCAAAAGAAAATATTTAGTATCATATTTAATAATAAATCCAATAATGAAATAATTATTAATAAAGATTATTTTTTCCACATTAAAAAAAATAAAAAACATACTAAAATATCTTAATACACCTGGCAAACAATAAAAGTTTGGAAATCTTTATTTATCTACAAGTCTAAAAAATAAGAAATTCCAAATGGGTGTAGAGGTGTCAACCGGGCCAAGCCGGCCCGGCCCGGCACGAGGCACGGTTCAACAGTGACTGGGACGGCCCTCACGATACCGTGCTTGGCCCAACACGATACCGTGACCTGTTGGCACTGTACCGTGCTTAAATTTTTTTTTTTTAAATAATTAGGGTTACTGGGCGCCGAAACCCTAATTTTTTTAAATTAGGGTTTCGGGCGCGCCCATTTCCTAATTTATTTTAGAATTAGGGTTTCGGGCGCGCCGAAACCCTAATTTTTCAAAATTAAGGTTCGGCGCGACGGCGCGCGCCGAAACCCTAAATTTTTTTTTAATTTAGGGTTCGGCCCGACCGAGCCGAACCCTGCAAATCCTGCCACGGGCCCGTGTTGGGCTGAACCCCCAAAAAACCATGACGGGACAGGCACGTCACGGTTACAGTTCCGTGCCGTGCCTGGCCTGGCACGTAACCCCGGTTGGGCCTGGAAAGAACGTGCCGGCCCGGCCGACACAGCCCATTTGACACCTCTAAATAGATGTAAGATATTATTGGAATTATACTCACCTGATATCGAAATCAAGTATTAGATACGAACACGTGATATCTGACTACGTTAATAGTAAGGGTGACAAACTTATTATTAACATCACTGATTAAATTACATGAATTTTTTTATGAAATTCAAATTCTATAATATTTTTTATTACATGACGAATATATGTTAGTCTATATACACTCTCACTACTTGTATTATACTCAGGTGCATATCCAATATTAATAACATGTTTATCAAGTTAAGAGATAATTCTATATTTAGTGTTATGTTTGTTGAGATAGAAATCAAATACTTAAAATCCTGGTTTACCAATCTATCTCTTGATTGGCTAGCTACCTGCATAAATTCTAAGATTAAGATAGAAAGAATAAAGAATATTTTGACATATCTATCTAAGTTTATTAATTAGAAACACCAACCTAAAAATTTCATTCATGAAAAACTAAGTGAGTTATTTACATGCTACGGCACTAGATACAATAATAATTATAATTAAACTCTGAGTACGAACATGGATACTATATTTGGAAATGATTTCTCCATTCAATTAGCGGAGAAAAAATAACGAGTTGATCTATCGGATAGAAACAAGTTGTCTCGGTACTTTGATACTGATTACTGTTCAATCTTATTAAATAATGATAATGAGAACCTTAATATTTTATTATGATGAAAATCAGGAGTCCACTTATCTCGTGCTGTCTTAGATGACATGAGATCTATTGACTCTTTTGATATCAAGTATAGCATCGAAATCTACTTTTTCTGTTGTAGTCAATATCATTTCAGATAAAAGATCGAGACTGCAATAAGATATCATTAAGGTACTTATATATATGAAGGACTATGAAGAATTAAGATTGAATATCCAAGGTATAACTATAACGAGAACATAAGAGTTTCTAGCAGACGATGACTCATGAGATTTGAAGGATGCGGAAGCAACCACTAGTAATACCATCTGACACTTACACAATGATGATGATGGTGATAATAATTTGTATACAAACACTAATTGACATTGAGAATGATGATTATATTTTTTTTATTCAGATGATGAATTTTTTTTGTTGTTTTTGTTAATATTATTATTTTTGTTTATCATTTTTTTATTTGGATGATGAATTTTTTTTATTTCATACAAATATAAATTATGATTGTATTTTTTTATATTATTGCATTGTCATTTGCATACTTAGGCAAAAATCAACACGATCCAGCATGATTCTATCTGAACTAATGCTAGTCACACTATGCCGAGCCAGGCAGAATACAAATCGTGTCATGTCGGGCATGGCACGACTTCCTTACCAAGTCGTGCCCGACACAACATAGTGGCATAATTGGGCCAACTAAAAATAGGTTGTGTCAGGATCACGGGTCCCATTTGTCACATCTAAAATAACATAATAAAATATTATAAATTATAAAAATAATAAATAATTAATGGACTCAGAAAATATAGTAGGGTGATATCTGTTATGTTTGATATCAAACTAGTTATAATAATACATCATTCACATACTTCACAACTCACTATGTAGATTCAAATTAAAAACATAATAAAAAAATTTTAAAATTTTTTAAGATTCTTCAACCTCATGATAATCATTATGAGTGTACGATGAAGAACTTTAGGAAATATAACATTCAAGATAAAATTTTTAGTAATATATTCAATAATGCTTCGAATAGTGAAATTGTCATTAATATATTTATCTGAACTATTAAAAATGAGTCATTATGTAAAATTTTGCACGTTAAATATATGTATTACATAATTAATCTAATAATATAAATAGGAATGCAGGATATTTCTCATACATTAGAAAATATAAGAAATTCATAAAAATATCTTTAAATATCTAGAAAACAACAAGAGTTTAATAGTCTTTATTTGTTAACAGTCCTAAACAACTTCCAAAAAAATATAAAATATCATTTGACATACCTAATATTAGAGTCATGTGTTTGCTACCAACACATGATATTTAACTATGTTAATAATAAAAATAACAAACTTATTATTGATAATTTAAACTGTAATACAAAAATTTTTTTATAAAATTTTTGAATATTTTTTATGACACGACAAATATATATTCATCTGTTTATACTTTCACTATTTGTATTGCACTTAGGTGCGTACTTAATATTAGTAACATGTTTAACAAGTATATAGCATACATTACATTTAGTATTATGATTGTTGAGATATAAATCAAATATTTAAAATATGAATCCTCTATTTCAACTCTGTATTACATGGCTACATGTATGAATCTTAAAATTAAAGTGATAATAATAATTAATATATTAAGATACATATCTCTTACATTAACCAAGCAAATGAACTTATAGATTTTATTCATAAAAAATTAACTACCATGTTTATATATTATAATACTAGGTATCATGATTATAGCAATGCTTCTAATATGGTCAAGATATCATATTCAAAAACGATGACTTTTCTATTCAGTTATCTATGAATAAATGATTAAGTGGTTCATCGAATAGGAATGGACTGTCTTGGTAATTAAATATTAATTAATGCTCTATCCTATCATATTATCCTAATAAAATTTTGAATTGATAGAAATTATACGAATCCACTTATCTCAAATTATCTAAGATGATATGTTATCTACTAATATCTTCGATATCTCGCATAGTATCAAAGTCTACTTTTTCTGTGACAACTAATATCACTTCAAATAAATAATTCAAAGTGGGACAAAATATCATAGAAACACTTACATATTTAAAGGACTAGAAGATTTAAAGTTAGTAATTTAGCATAAAACAAATGAATTACTATTAAATAATGACTCATAGGATATCAAGATCAAAGATATTAAGATTACTACCAACATTACCTTCAAACACATACATAATGATAATGATATAAATCCTCACTACCATAATTTAAACACAAATTGATGATTTATATGATTTTAGATTAACTTTTTTTATATGATATTTTGATTGTTGTTGGATTGTTGTTAATTATACTTCATTATATATTATGTATCATATTATAGATTATTTTTTTCATAAATATTTATATTTTTGAATTGAGCTTACTGGATATCAATTAATTTTTTTAAATATTCATTTTTTTAATTTATTTTAATTTATAATACAATGAAAATATGTAACATACTTTTTAATTATATTATTTTTATATGTAAATAAAATATTTTGAATTAATAATAAATTAAAAATTAAAATTTCAAAAAAAAAATAACTTTGACATATCCTAGCTACCCATGATAGACAAGACCTGGGATGGCCCAACATGACCTAGCATGTTCATGCGCAACTATGAACCAAATGTGTCATGCCGAGCTAACTTATTTTAATATCATATCATGTCTAGCAAGGCATGGTAGCCCGACTGAGCCACAACAAAATGGACCATGTCAGTATGGCATAACCCATTTGACACCTCTATAACATCATAGTAGTTTGTGCAATTTTTATTTCTAGTTAATAATGATATGAAAGTTTTCTATGTTGTGAGATAAAATAGAAAAATAAATATTATTAATATGTCATCACTAGGAATAACCCAATAGGAACTGAGAATAAATACATATTATCATTGAGCTATACCAATGAGAATCTAGTTTATATACAAGATTGTGTGGATCACTAATTGAAAAACTCATCTCAAATTGAGATTAATAAATAAATAATAATTAATATGCAACTACTACACATATGACAATCAATTGATTTTATATATCATGTAAGTTTGGTTCTTACAATATTTACAAGAGGACATGGGTCAATACATTCTTTGAGGATATTTCATTTATATGATCATATTACTCAACTGGTAATATACAAATTGATTGACCAAAATGAGATAACTCACTATATGACATAAGCATAACCAAAGAAGCACGAACACGGCTCCCTACAGCCGTGTCCACGTGTCCGACACTCGGACACGTGGACACGATACAGACATGGCACGGATACGTGTCCGATACGTCACGTGGCATATCATTGATAAATCCGTATCCGATACGCAACGTGACATATCGAACGGTGGCATATCGGACGTCCAGTGGCCAACGTCGCTGCATGGGCGACGTTGGCCACTCGACGCAGGCGGCAGGCGCAAATTGAGGGGGGAAAGCAGGGGGGCGGGCGTGAATTGAGGGGGGGAAAGGCAGGCGGGTGGGAATTGAGGGGGGGGGAGGCAGGCGGGGGGGATTGAGGGGGGAGGCAGGCTGGCGCTAAAATAAAATAAACTATTTTAATAAAATAAAATAAAATAAAATATTTTTATTTTATAAAATAAAAAAATATATTTTTATATAATATAAGATAATTTTAAAATATTAATTTATTAAATAAAATAATTATAAATATTATATTATAAAATAAAATACAATATTTTTATTTTATAAAATAAAAATATATATATTTATTTTATAAACTAAAATATTTTAATTTATTTTAATTTATTTTATAAAATAGCTAATATTTATAAAGAAAAATTTTATTTTTAATTTTATTTTTTTTTTCATGTCGTATCCTAGCCGTGTCCGTATCCTAGTTTTTTAGAATTTTCCGTGTCTCCGTATCCTGTCATGTCGTATCCTCGTGTCTATGTCCATGTCCGTGCTTCTTAGATCATAACTATAAGAGAGAATTATTAGTGTGAAACATATATTGACGAATCAAATTATATTGAAGAGATTTTAAGAGTAAATTTATAATATTTTTTTATATGGTTTTATTGAGAAAAATATATATTATTTTGTAAAGAAAATCTTGGATAGAAAACACTTTAGTTTCTCTTATAGTGAGATAACTCACTATATGACACTTTAGTTGTCCAAAGAATAATTTGGGCAACTAAATTATACCTAAATCGAGTTGAGTTGATATGATTAATTATAATATTATAGCATCTTTATCACATAGTAGCAGTGATAGAGATGGGAAAGCTGATTAAGATACTATGAGAGGCAAAAAAATGATAATGATAAATTATTTCTATAGAAGGTTAGGACATACTCAAGAAATAAGTTGGATATTATACATTGAGTTATGATAGATTTTTTGAGGTTCAATGGTCATATAATATTAGACCTACTCATATTTATTCTTCTGTGATAATATCTACCAGTCTTGTCAATTTGATGTTTTCTCATGAGAAATATGTCATACTTTATTCTTTGAGTGCTACTAGCTTAAGCACTTATACATCCATCATATTTTCTTTTCACCACCTCACTCTAGATTCCTAGGAAGTATATTTAAAAGTAAATATTCATGTCACAAGTAATTGTATAATTTTTACTTCTTTTATAGAATTTATAGCCTCTAATATTATCGTAAACAATAATAATATTGTCCAAGCCAAAAATATGACAATATTAATGTTGGCACTTTCTTTTTGTCGTGTATTTTATATGTACTAAAGTTTTATCATTTTTTATTTTATGTTAGTTACATTATAAAATAACAAAGTTACAATATTATTTTATTTTTCTATGGTAATTATATGCAAAATTGACAGATCAGACAATTTAACTTCCTTGTGAATTAAGCGAGATTGATTGTACTTATTTTTCCCCGCTCACATGAGCCCTTCTAGAAGACTATCTACTATTGATTCACTTGTGATACACGATCAGTTGAGACACCAATTATTGGAAATTTTTATATGAGAATCTAATATTAAAGAAATGATATATATTGATTATGAGATATATCAATTAGTAACTAAATCTTCTTATTCAACATATCAAGAAGATATTGAAAGATATTGTATCTAATTCACTCAAATATTTGATGACCTTATATGACAACCATATAAAATGATTTAAATATTTTATTACTTTGATAATTATATTTAATTTACATGATTATTAGTATTTAAGTAAAAATCTTAAAATTTTTTTAATTTTATGATATTTTTTTAAAAAAAAATAAAACTCAATTTCAATGTGATATTAAGATATTAAGAATTAATAATATTTTATAATATATTTTTTATTATTTTTTTAGTTTCTTTGAGGAATATGAGATTATTCATCAAACATCCTTTGTTAGTAATCATACCCATAATAGAATAAAACTAAAATACTCATACTTTATAAAAATGTGCCTAGGTATTTTTTGAGGAGAATGGGTATTGATTGTTAACTTCATAATGAACTAAATATCATCTTCTACTTTTTTAGAACATATACTCAAAAGAGATATTTTTATTTTTTACTCAAGATTTTTAGATGTATTTATTTTGTTCATGATCTTTCCCCAGATAATAGAAGAATAATGCACGTATCATCAAATATTAATTCCTTAGCTACTCTAATACTCAAAAATGATATAAGTGTTATTCACCAAAAATTATGAAAATTATTGTGAATGAAAATATAATATTTTCCAAGAATAAGATCTTTAAAAACTCGATCCAACAAAACACACCTTCAAACACTATTGTGGAAGCTCAATTCCATATCCAATTGTTACTCCTCATGGAGGAGTAACTACTAACTCTATTCACATGACTATACCTGATATGATCAACCAGATTATTTTTGAAAAGAAGTGTCATCTCAACTTAGGTGTTATGCTCAAAAAAGAAGTATAATGTGAGTGTCACACTAGACACAAGGTAAAGTGTCCCCAAATAAAAAAAATAAAGATTGAGAGACTTAATAATTTTAATCTAAAGGTATATATCAGATAAATATATCCACAGTCTTCCTCATAAAGTTTTTTGTCACATCAATTAATATAGCTCAAATTAATGATTAGGACTTTCCAATTGCAATATAAAATGAATCAAAGATGTATTTTACTCAATACTACCTCCGTTACGAAATGAAAGTCCGATATCATACAAAAATTTATTCCAAAATGATAATCCAATATCCTGCAAAAATTTCAATATGATAAAGTAAAGTTTAATTTATTTGTAAAATTTATTTTTTTGCTACATTGATAACTTACTGGTTACAACTGAAAGTCACATGAATGCTCTTTAATCCAATTTTTTATCATTGATTGCTTTCATACACTTTTGAAATATCAAAAAGACATCATTGAGCTTCTCCAAATGGTACTGCCGAAAAAAATTTTTCACTGCAGCAATGATCTCATCAATATCCCTAGTTGTCTACTTATGCTGAAAGGACTGAATGGAATCGAAGAAGTCAATAGCCAATTATTTTCATTGAAGTTTACTATTTATATTTAATTTAACTAGTTTTGAGATCCATTTAGGGGATCTTGTATATAACATAATATGATCAAATTATACATCAATCAAAAGCTCTCGAAAAGATCTTCACAAAATACATAGTCATGATATTTTCCTATTATTTGGCTCTTTATTTTTAAAGAAATGCGTGAATAGAACTATCATTTTAGAACAGAGGTAGTACATTTTATCTCGAATATTTTTTTTTCTTGTTTCAATTATACATATTCAAGTTTCTTGCCCTCACTTAAAAGATGCATAATCTCTAGACACTCTTACAAACACACTTAGTCATCCTAATAATGATAGACTATGTTTGATGAACTGGATACAATTAAATCTAATCATACTTAGGATCTCATTCCAAATCTAATAAGTAAGCTAGTAGTGAGATGTAGATAGGTATACATGTAATAGACAAGACCCAAAAAAAATATCAATCAGTTAAAGGAAAAAATGTGTACTAACTTATTGTATTGATTATTAAGATACTCTCTCTCATTTAATCAAGATGGACACTAATAAATTATTATATTTTACATCATCACATAGGTACAAGAAATATATTTCTTAATTGTGATATCAACAAAAATATATTTATACATAAACTGCTAGGATTCATTATTCCTAATAGTTTATGCATAGTGTGCACAATATAAAATACTCTTTATGACTTGAAGTAATCTCCTATAATATGATTTAGTAAATTTTTTTTTTGTACTTATTATATTTAATCTTGGGAAATGTATGTCAAATTATTTTTATTTTTCTTAATTTTAATCAGAAAGCTAATATGTAATGTTAGTAGTATACATCGATGATATTTTAATTATAAGAGATAATCAGTTGAGTATATCTCAGTTCAAATTTATTTCTATGAATCAAGTTTCAAATAAATAATTTAGGATGTATGAGTATTTTCTTAGTATTGAGGTCTCTCAAAAAGTATTACTTTTTTTTCTCATAAGAGATATGTTTTGAATATTTTATCTAACCTTGATAATTCGAGATGTACAATTATTAACTCATTATTTGATCTAAATGTAGACTAATTTGAAAATATTGATTCGTCAGTTAATTCTACTAAATAGAAAAAATTTTAAATTATCACACAATGACCAGGTAATATATCACCTATATTATTAGTATAGTTAATCATCTTCTAGATTCTCTTATTAATATTCATATAGATACAATATTTATAATTCTAAGATATGTCAAGAAAGTTCTAAGTCATGAAATTACGTTTAGATGCCATTAATATAATAAAATAAATACATTTAAATTTTAGTTTGGCTCCTATCATCATACAAAGATGATCTATCATAGATACAATATAATCTTTTTATTGTATAGTGTCAGCTATACAATATAAATTTTAGATAGTTTGGCTCCTATCTAAGATATTCTCCTATCATCATACAAATATAGAATTTTTTATATTTTTTTTGCATATAATCTTGTTTCCTAAAAAAATAAAAAAAAATACATATATACAATATAAGACTATAGTGTCAGCTACTTGTGAATTATAGAAGATTAATCACATTTGAAAACTCTTTTCCTAATCCTACCAGTTCAAAGACCAATAACATTTTATTGTAATAGTCAAACATGTCATCATATCGTTATCAATCTACATTTCATGAATAGACAAAATATATTAAGATTAAATATTATTTTATTTATGAAAAGATTTAGGATAGTTATGATTATCATTTATCACTACTTACATATTTATCAATGAGAGCGAGAAGACTATAGATATTTTAACATAAATTCTCAAAAAACAAGTTATTTTTTCAATTTTCAAGCTAGGTATATATAAGATTTATGCTCCATGTTAAAAGGAGTGTTAAGATTTGATTTTTTTTGTTATTGTTATTTTCTATACTTTTCATATTTGTAAGCATCGACAAGTATGATGTTCTAAATCATATATATATATATATATAATTTATATTGTATTCTGAAAAAAATTAAATTTATATAATTATTTTTTTCTTCTTACTATCTTCTCTCTCTCTCTATCCACCTTACCAAAACCTCACCAAACCCTAGGCTTTCCAACAATGAGTCTTACAGAATGATTTCTTTTCATTCTAATAAAAGAAAATAAGCTAAAACTTCAAGAATCAAAAAATTTAAATTATACAAGTGCCTAAATATATCAATGAACTTATAATATTTACACTTTATTTATTATTTTATACTGGATAAGAGTTGAAACAAATGGAAAAAAAACAAGTAGCATTAGATAGTAGTTCATAAAATTAAAGAGTTGAATACAATAAGACTATTTCATAGTTAAAATTTACTTAGATTTACAAATAGCATAAAATAAGTTATAAATATGTCTAACATATTAATGAGTTCATAATGTTTGTCTCTTATGTATTATTTCATATTAGGTAAAAGTAAAGGAAAAAATTAAATTAAATTAGATATCAACTCATAAAACTAAATTAGATAAAATAAGTACCAAAAAATAAAAACTTGCATGATAGATTTTATATTGGAAACTAACATATTAAGCTGGTAAGTACCAAAAAAATTAAATTCTAAATATAACTCAATATGTTAATAAATTTATTATACCTACACCATATTTATAATTTATGTTATCAAAAAATAGAGAGAAATAAATAAAATAAATTGAATTAGATATTAATTCATTAAGATGAAAAATTTAATGAAATACAATAATTTTGTAGTGCAAGCTTATTTGATAAAGAAAAAATATTTAACAACAAATTATTTTTTATTATTAGTATATTAGATGAGGATAATAAAAATAATAAAGAACAAATTCAAGTTGAAGCATTTTAGTAACACATACTTTAACTCTATTATTTTGTAACATATTTAAAATTTTTTATAAATATTTAGAATATTATTATAGTTGACTTTAATTTCTATTTTGAGTTGGTTATAATTATTTTAAAGTATGGAACTAGTAGAGTGTTTTTATTCTTATATTTTATTTTCATGTTTTTTATTTTTTATATTATATACACATATTTCAAGTTATTTATTAATCATAAAATAAAAAATTATACTCAATGTACAATACTCCTACTTAGCATGCAATTTGAGATATACTAACATCTCGATAATCTTACTCCAAAAAATTGAAGAGATTATATTTAATGAGTCTAGAACTTAAAAACTATCACATTTAAACAAAGACATTTATAATCACGCCAAAATATAATCTATTTATTAATCATAAAATATGTATCTCAAAAAATTTGCAGCATGTATCACAAACACAGTTAATTCTAGAACATCCCTACCATTTTTGATTCATTATTGTAGTGTTTTTACTAGCTTTCCATTTGATCAGTCGGCCATTCACTTTTACTATTGTTCAAGTGTAGCCTGTATTTCATAATTCTTGAACTAATTACTCTAGATATGATGGCATTTTTATCAAGAAATTTATCTTTTGTGTATTATTTCAGGCATGTATGAACAAAAACATAAAAAATAGGACAACTGTTATAAATTTAACAATGCTGATTCTGCGTTCTCAAGAATTGTGTTGGTACTGTTCGAGAGCTTATTGGACTTGTCTTCGAAACATTGTTCTGGTGGAATTGGGCAGCTTCTTTTTGGCTGATTGTTGTGGTGTATATTAAATTAATTATTCAAATTTGTTGGCACTCATTGTCAAGTTCATCATCATAAGATATGGTGCTTCTTTCTTGGACCTGCAACAAACTAGATAACTAAAAATACTTTCTCAAGCAAATGAAGTTGCGCAACAGCAACCAGTGATCATCAATTATGAGATTCTAGCCAAATCCTAAAAGCTAAAAATTTGCGCTTGCATTGTCGAACATATGCTTGCGTGCAAATACATTGTGTTTGCATGCATGGTTGGTCATTATATTCTCCGTTTATGTTTGTGCAGTTGAAAATGCGAAAAGAAATGAGACATGCTCATGACAACAACAAAAATTCAAAAAACTGAACGCTGTTCAGCCATTGCCGATCACTATATAAAACATCGAGCAGACATTAAACACGAAATTACCTGACCCACAAATTTGGCTTATCCAAATGTGAATGCACAGGACGGCACCTGTCCTTTCGAAATTGGGGGTCCAGAAAATTGAAGGCCGTTGAGACGCCCAGAGCCATTACTTCGAAGAATTATGAAAGGATGAAGAAGATTTTCCAAGTCTAAGATTTAAATTTTCCAGCCAGCATGAAAACTAGGCGGAATTATGTTTTGGGTGATTCCCAAAAATTATTAAGAATTAGAATCTAAACTTTTGATATTTGTGAAAAAATCACATAAATATAAAAAAATTAAAAATAAGTCACTCGAATACGTAATTCCTAAAATTACAAATCTTAAATTTTTTTATTAAAAATATAATATAAATAAATTACAAAATTTAAATTTTAAATTGGTAAATTGATAATTATTAAAAATTTGTAACTTGAAAATATTAATATAGTTTAAATTTTTTATAATTTTTTAATAAATTTAGTTTATATTTTATTAGAATTAAATTATAGTATTTTAATTTTTAAATAAAAATTTTAAACAAAAAAATAAATTAAATAAAGAATTTCGTTAAAAAAAATTACAAATCAAAAAAACAAAAGCAAACTAAATGACCAATCGGTCAATTGATACCGAACCAAAACAAATACAAGTTTCAACGTAACGTAAAAAAAAACATACAATCAATAAAAAATAAAACATCGAAATCAAAAAGCAAAATCAAGAATAAATCACAAAAATCATCGACTGTGTTCGTGACCGTGAGACATCAAAAATCAAAATCAAGTGACAATGACAAATAGAATATGGCATGACATATTGGTGTGGGGTGGCATTGGCAACTGGTATCTGGCAATTGGCATGGGAAATCGGCAACCACGTCAATCGTCAATCGGTATATCATGAGCATCATTAATCGCAATATCAAGATCACTATTATATGGATCATCATCATCAGCAATCAACTCCTCCGCTTTCACAGCGGATGCAGATACAAACCTTGTCCCAGCTTCAGCACGATCCTGGATGCTAAATCTTGAATCCTCTCAATCATTCAAACAGGCCAAGTCCTCAATAATATATGGATGTAATCTTGATCTCCTATCCAAAATCACGTTCACTGCAATAGAAAAGCAGACTCCGATACTACGCTCAACACCGGAGGAGTCAATAGATCCCGTGTCATCCTAGATAGCACGGGAAAGGTAGACTCATATGATTTACACCACTATAATATATCAAGATTCTTAGTATCAGAATGTGATAGGATTGAGCAGTAATCGGTATCTAAGTACCGAGAAAGCTACCTCCTATGTGATGGTCCACCCCGTCGTTTCCCCCTTGCTAACTGAATGGAAAAATCGTCATCTCCAAAGAAGGTATCTATGTCCATAATCACAGTCTCACTACTACTACCATAATACCTAGTATCATAGTATGTAAACATGTCAGTCAACTTCTCGTGAATGAACCCTTCAGGTGGATCTTCCAGGTTCATGCACGAGGAAATATAAGTCAGGGTGTTATCTACTCCTTCCACCTTAACCTAGGGTCCATGCATGCAACGAAACAATAAAGAGATGGAATAGTCGACCAGTACTTTAAGTACTTGATTTCCATCTCTGCAACCATATTGCTAAGTGTCGGGTCAGCTCGATACTTCCTAAACATGCTATTAATATTGCATATGCACCTGAATGCAATGCAAGTCATGGGAGTATAAACCGACGAACACATGTTCGTTGTGTCATAAAAAATCTTCAAATTTTTCATAAATGAAATTTTTGAAGCTTAGTTAGTGTCGTCAATAATAAGTTTGTCACTCTTACTATTGACATAGTCGGATATAATGTGTTCGTATCCAACACATGACTCCAACATCAGGTACGTGTAATTCCAACGGTGTCTCACATCCGATTGGAATTTCTTCTTCTTAAGATTCACAGACAAACAGAGACTACCAAACTCTTGTTGTCTGCGAGGAATGCGAATATATTTTAGTGTATTACGTATATTATCCAACGCGGGGGAACACACCTTCATACCCACTTGAACAATTAGGTTAATCACATGACACATGCATCTGACATGAAAGATCTCTCCTAATGGTGCGTCTCTAATATTCCTAACAAACATGTTAATCGCTACTTCATTATTAGATACATTATCGAATGTGAAACTAAAAATTTTATTTTGAATTTTATTTTCTCTAAAGATTTTCATCATACACTCAAAAATGATCGGGCCATCATGAGAAAGGAGAATCTCAGAGAATCTTAAAATTTTTTTATTCATTGTCCAGTTAAAATCTACATAGTGGCTGGTGAGACATGCATAAGATGATTCATCATGACTTGTCCAGATATCGGATATCACGGACACCACTCCACTATATGCCATAAATTCATTAATTATTTTTTTTTCCAACTTATACAAATTTAATATGTCATTCCTAGATGTGGACCTCGGAATCCTACGATAAACAGACTGAAAATATGTCTGCATGATGCGCACTACCCTTGGATCTTCTGAAAATCTGATCGGAAGACTTATCAATGTGATAAGTCTAGTCATGTCATCCATACCCAACTCGCTTGAGTATATGAAGGGAGTAAACTTTGAGATTGACCTCGATCCAGTCTCAAAAAATGCAGTACTAAGTTGGGTTTGCCTAGGATCTATTGCACCATATTTTTTGATACATAATTCGGTATGTCTCTTAAGGTGCCCAATCCCAAATGAACTCTTACAAGTTAAATTTCTCATACAATATTTGAACTGTACCATTTCTTCTTCCTCACCTCTAATATTTTCTTGTTTTATTAAATTAAAATCAGTCCAAACTACAGAAATCCTCCTAGTTTTTTTTGAAGTTTGGGTTGATACGACTGGAGAAACCAAAGTTTTAGCAACCTTAGACCTCTATGTAAAATTTTTATTTTCTAAATTTAAATATGTTTCATTAGTATTTATTATTTTTTACGATTTTTGTTAAACAAGATACAGGAGGTAGAGACTAGAACTAGATGATAGATTTTTAGATTTTACTATTTTAGGATTGGAGAGAGAGAGAGAGAGAGTAAACAAAACTTAAAATAAATTACACGGTAAAGCAATGAGATAGATCACATGCACGGTGCACCATAGTCAAGTTTAAAATTCCAACCTAAGTTGAGAGTCCCGAAATGTCGAGCCGAATGACGAAATCCCTAGTCCCGAGAGAGAGAAGAGCAAGAGTTTTAAGAGAGTGAGAATATGAGAGTGCGATTTTAGAATAAATGTTAATGAAAAACATAAATGTTATTGAGAGGTGGGGGAGATTTTTTAGATTAAAAAAAAATAATTTTTAAAAAAAAGTTCTTTTTTTTTAATTTTTTATAGTATTTTAAGGGGCATAATCATGAGGGCCGTTGGATTCTGCCCCCTAGCCATTAGAGGCAATATCCAATGGCTATTTTTCAATTTTTTTTAATCGTTGGCAATGGCATTACCAATTGGGTGGGTGGGGGGGATTCAGGTTGGGCGTGACAGTGGGTCGGGTCGGATTGGACCCGTGCCTGCGCGTTTTCTTTTCTAGCGCGGCGGTGCCCTTGCATGGTGATGGGGTGCGGGTGGGGACTCGGTCACTCGGGGTGGGGACAAGGGACTAGAGTCATGGGGACAGGGGTGCGAATTTGCGGGACATGACCTGTGCCGATGGACCTTGCCATGGGCCACCGAACTATGTCGGATTAGGCACGACACGAGGCCCGGTTGGCCTCGGCACGATAGGTTCCGTACCCGGGCACGGGAAATTCCCGTGCCGGGCTGGGCCAGCCTGGTTGACACTTCTATGTGGAGAACCACGTGACCTTAAACTCGAGTCATCCCTATTATGATAACTTCATTATTGGGAGGGGGCAAGTATTCTCTAGTTCTAGTGATTTATGTGATATTATATACTTAATGTCCCTAGCTAAAAATTTATGCTACAAATATAAGAAAAATTATTTGAAGAACATGATTGTTATGTGCAACATCGATGATTGTTCATAGGAAATTATTGGTCAAGCAACAAGAAGTTCTTTTGTTGTTTAACACATTTCCATAATATTGACAATTATCCTTTGGAGTAGATAGCTTCATGTGATTTTGTTGTCTAACCTAATAGTGCCTCCATCTTTATTAAATATCTCATCAAAATAATTAATGATTATCAACCATAAATAATATGTAATAAGTCTATTAGTTAGTAAAAGTTGTGCTTGTCCTATAATCAAGCTTGGCACATCAAATAAAAATTAATGGAACATGTATTTGGACTTTTATGTTAGTATTATAAATTATTACCATGAATATGTCATGGTATTATTAAAGCAAACTCATGAACTATTATCGAGTTGCCTTATTTAGCTAATGGCCATTTTGAGAAATTCTTTGTCTCGCACACACACACACACACATATCCAATGTTTTGCTAAAGATTGCTAACTTGTTATTACTATCAAATTATCACATAGGAATAACCCTTATGGTGGGATCATTTTCTCTACCACCATATAATACTAATGATTCAAGGTTTCCTTAAGCATCATGAGTTGACTTAGAGAATTGTGATGATTGTTTTAATTTTTAGAAAATCTAAGGAGAGGTAATGATGATAGGGATACTGTCATTATATCTAATAATCATTTAATCAATTTTCACATTAACCCTCAACTATTGGTCCAAAAAATCATGTTTATTGTTATTGACACTTGAAAGAATTTTTTAGTTATTTTTCAAGTAAACATGATATCACATATGTTAAACTTGCATGATATTATCACATATGCTAGGTTGGACCATGATTATAATGTCATTGGTAGAACAAAGCTTTATTAACTTGGGTTGAATCAAGTGAATCTTAACAATAAGTGACATCCAAGTTTCCAATGATTTGCTTAATGTTGTACATTATCACTCAATAAGTAACTTTCTAATGGAGCATATGAAAAAGTTGAGTAAGATATTGATTAAGCATATAGAATTGTCTATTAGTTTAAAGGGAATCGTTCACCTAAAATTGAAGTGTAGATGATGACTAACATTGTCAAGGGTCAACCATCACCGATGGCTCTATTCATGAATGATATTTTTAAAGTTTATATTGGGCAGACTTGCATCAATATTGATATCATGAATAAAATGTTCAAATGTAGAGGTTTGAGGGTGTTGGATATCCCATGTGATCATGCTTGTGAAAAATTATTATCAATTGACAAATATGTCATTAATTTTGTGAATGATTTGTATAAATTTTTCCAATAAGAGTTAGTATATTTAATATCATTTTTAAGATTTGAGATACATGACATGTCATAAATTTGTGAAAATGGCTTGATATGCAATTTTATTAAGATCATTTACTTATCTTTAGATCCTCCTCACTATAATCATCCACATGGAATACCACAAAAGGGTCTTCAATCCTAATTTATGAATAAATGGACAATGTATTATTATAGATGAAACAAAGTTGAACACAATAAATAGACTTACAATAATTAATTGGCCTTATATATGTATTATTATAATTAATACAATTAGTGGGAAAAAAGAATATGAGAATTGATGTTATACAATTGGTTTTGAGATTATCTCATATGTTATACTTGTGATAACTAGGTAATAATATAAATCAATATGAGAATTGATGTTTAATTTTTTTTTTGTCATTACTATGTAGTTGTTAATTTAGCATTGAAGTAAATTTGTAGTAATATGAACCATCACATATGATATATTAATATATTCAAAAGAATAGTGTTATCACACATATGTCACACTTGGATGTACAATGTTATCACACATGTCACACTTGGACGTACAGTGTTATCATGCATATATCTATTTCAAAGAATACATTTGGAATGTGTAGTGTATAGAAGAATAACATGTTGATAATGAAAAAAGAAATATATTTTCATGTAGCATAACTAGTCTCTTTTCATTCATGATGGAGCATATGGCTCTTGCATGTGTTTTGCTCATTCATGTTATAAACCAAAAAAAAATTAAATTTACCCTTGCCAATTGAACCAACACTTGGAAGCCTCTTACAATGCATATTATTTTTATGTCTTATTTTTCCAACATGTGTATCTATCTTGAATGTAAAAAACAAAATTGAAATGGGTAAAATTCAACATTTATCCTATAGATTTTTTTTAGAATAATATTGCTAGTTATTTATAATGGTTATCAATCCCACATTTTTTCTAATTTTTTTATAAAATGCACATAGTCTAACCATGCATGTGTATCTTTGTCACCACAAGTGACATTTGCCAAAATAAAAGAAATGTTTTGTTAATTTATAGCACTATTGTGCTAATTTATTAAATGAGGAGAGAAAGGATGGGAAATTGTGTTAATTTATTAATTTGTTCGACAAAAATATTTTTAGGAAAATGGTGTCTTGGTAATTTGTAATTGATAACTGATAAATGAAGCATTATTCATTTGTTATTTTTCTGGTCTATCATGCCAATATATTTGATATTCTACTTGTAAATGTAATGATTAGTATTTGTTGTGTTTTTATTATAGTATCAAAATTTATTATCTGTGACATGGTCCCAAAAGCTCGTTGGGAAATTATTTTTATCTAATAGGGTTCCACAACTATATAGATCATTTAAGTAGTAAAGATAGATGTAAGTCTAGATAATAATCAAACATGAATTATGTAGGCAATTTGACAAACTAATAGTGAACTAACTATTGCTCAAATTGAGTAGATAGATTTAAATTTTGGAAAGATACTTAGAATTTAGGTTGGCTCACTTTCTTATGTATGAAAAGATTTATTTAATATTTAATATTATTATTCATAGATCATTCACACATCTACTCCTTTAAGGAAGTATGTCATCTGTCATTGATAATTACTTCGAGTATGCATTTCTATTTTTTAACCTATAATATCATAAAGATATGAAATGATGTGGTAATAATTATGTTAGTACTTTCAGTTTTGTAAGTGTCATACATCAATTAACATACATTATCTCATGAATCTCACTTATGGAAATCACACAAGAGAAAATGAATTGTTGGGTTGTCTCAACCATAAGTAACACTTTTAATCTTAGGTTCTCATGCATAGATTTATCTCATGCAATAATATTAGAAGAGTTATCATCCATTATAGACAACATACATAAATCTATAATAAAGTGAAAACCCTAAAATTTAGTTATGAATAGCATCTACATACATCAACATTCAAATAATAATAGTACTGTTTATTAGTATTATATAATCACATCATCATAATACACATATAATTAATTAATCATAGATGCTAATTTAGTCTGATATTGGGGAAGAATTCATATAAGATATTTGATGTTGCATCTCATAGAATCTAGGGTTCTAAATGATAGCCCTAGTGAGAATCTAAGTCTCAAAACCTATTTCCAGTCAATTCTTGTTTGTATTCAATTTTGATTTGATCCTAAGTAAGAGTTGGAATTCATACCACCTAAGATTTTACATGCTATTGAGCTCAAAATTTGATTCTCTCTATCACTTTTTTTTGTGAAAAACCCTTAGTATTCCTTTTATACATTGGAGTTCCATGCGAATCTTCAAGCTAGAAGTTATGGTACTTGGTTGAGGTCCCAACTTTATCACATCTTTAAATCATCTCTAGAATACAAAAATTATGGAAATAATAGAATGTCATGACTAAATTAAATCTCCTCTCAAGAACAAAGTCATAGTGATAAGAATGTCATAATTGAGATAAATATACTCTAGAACATAAAATCATGGCCGCGATAATGATTATGACCAATATTTGCTCACTAAAATGCAAAGCCATGGTGGTAGGAATGGTTGGGACTGGGTTTTTTGTTCTCTAGTTTAGAAAGTTTTCACAGTAAGAACGTCATGACTAAAATAAGTGTTCTCAAGAATATATTTAGTATGTAAAATACCAAACATTTTTTTATATTTATAGTGATATTAGATGATATATTAGCATGAAAATATGCCATAATTAGATCTTTTTTTTACATTGAAATTTTGAAAGATTTTAATGAATAATCATGAAATTAAAATATTTTTAGAGGTAATTGCAACTTGGTAATGTGTGAATTATCAAGTAGATTTAGTGTCCATTCTTGGCAAAAACTCTACTTATTTAATCATAACAATCTTTGTGTATCATTACAATATCACCTTGTTAACATTATCTTTTAATTGTATAACATATTCATTTTGTTTGTGTTATAATTATGAAGCCGATCCATATTTATCTCATAACAATTAAATAGTAATGTCATCTCACATTATAGTAACTAAGTATTCAATTTGTATAATAAGTCATGACCACTTCTTAGTGTCATGACTTTATCTTTACCAATACTATATATGCTCATGTCAGAGTCAGTCTTTTCTCAAAGTCATAACTTTTGGGCTACAAAAAGTTACAGAGCTAAAACTACTTAGGCCAGAGTCATTAAAAATATCTATCATCATGACTTCAGGATACAAAATGTTTAGAAAAAATTATTCTAGCATGACCACTTCCCAATGTTGCATCTCTTTCCTCAAGAGAAAGTAAAGCCATTTCTTAAATATATAGGCTAATTGTCAAAAAAAATGGTCATTCCCAACACCATGACCATTTGACACAAAAGAAAGACTAAGACTAAAGTCATAGTTATTCCTAATACCATGACTATTTGATATATTAGAAAGATCAAAACAACGATATGATCATTTCTAGCATTATGACCATTTGATGCAAAATAAAGATTAAAGCCAAAGTTACTGCTATTTCTAGTACTGTAACTTTGTGTTATAGAAATAAAATGTACAAGTCATAAATACTTCCAAGAACTATAACTTTTTATTATAAAAAGATTATGAGACATTCTCAAGTCATTGTCACTTTCTAGAGTTGTGACCTCGAGTTCAAGTGAGGTCAGAGTCATAGTATTATCTAAAAGTTATGACTTTCTACTTAAATAGATATCATAATTACATAATATAAAAAAGGAGAGAAAAATAATTCAAAGAATATTTTTTTTCTTCATGCACTTGATCAAAAGTAAAACCCAACAACAATGCTATAAAAGATTTTTTTATTCCTTATATGATCCAAGAGATATCGAAAACACAAAACAAAAGCTAAACTTTAGCATTATGAGTTGTGACTTTCATGCTCTCTCTCTCTCTCTCTATGGTTGATTCAAAAAATCAACCAAAATAGCATGAGATTAAAGTTTATGTCATAGGTTCTCATGATGGATATAATTGGAAAGCTAAGATTCATAAGACTTCTTCTCTTATACCTCATTGAATTTCACCCCATTATCAAGATAAATTGAGTTTTAGGATTTGTGTAATTATAATTTATATAATATATGAATGATTTTATAAATATTTAATGTATTTGATTTATAATATGAATAATAAATTTAAGAAATAATAATTAAATAGAACTTGAATTAAAGATCTGACAATTGGTTGTTTGTGCATGTTATCATGGTGGATATTGATATGTAGATTATGAGGCTCACTTGCACAAATGATAAAAATGAAGTGACAACTCATTCGATCATGACGTATGAGACAAACTTTTATATTATAACCTAAAATTGAGGTATATTAATCATTACTAGTATGCTATTCAAGAAATTGAAAGTACGAATGATTTTAAATATCACTTCATTATATATGTTTTAGAAGAACTGATTTTCGATTAATGTGGATATTATATAGAATATTCTTTTAAAGGCTTCATCTTTAGTGGTTAAGTCACAACATTATTATGGAGGATAGTGATAGATAATTTATAGGATATGAACAAGTGGATTGTGACTCATAAGGTGGTCATAGCCCTTTGTGTTAATTTCACTCTTATGGTTCTCATAGTGAGATTTGAAAGAAGAATATGTTAATTATGTGAATTTAATAATTATGAAGATAAAAGTATAAATACTTAAAAAGTACAAATACTTAAAAACTACATCTATCCTTAGTTTTTATGTTACATGAGACTAGAAAATAATATATATATATAACTATATATATATATATATATATATATAGTTACTATAAAGGATAATTGAGAAGTTACTTAAAAAGTATGAACTTGTGAATGATCCTCAAGTATAGATAATTTATTATCTTGGTAGTAAAATACTAAAAGGAAAACAATGATGGAACTATTATTGGGAGAAGATTAATGGTGATAATAGTATGGTATATAAGCTATCGAATATTCTTATGTATTTTTGATACTATATAATCATGAAAATGGGCTATAATAAAATTAATTTTAAGACTTTAGAGTTTTGATAGATTTTGTCGAATACTTGTGAAATCAATATGTATTTGAAGATATTTAAAGACTTAGTGATATGGGCTCATCAAGTAGTTTTGACCTTTATTCTTGGCTAAAACTCTACTTATTTAGTTATGTTAATCTTTATATGTCATAACTATATGACCTATTCAACACAATCTTTTAATTATGTAATATATATTTTTTGACTACGATATTATCATGGAATCATAGGTATATTTATCTTCTAATAATTAAATAATGATGATATTGATTTTATATCACAGTAACTAGGTATCTCACTGATACTAAAAGTCATGCTTATTTCCTAGTCTCACAACTTTGTCTTTAATAAGGCTTTATGTTCTTAAGTCAGATTTGTAGTTTTTTCCTAAAGTCATGACTTTTAAGCTATATAAAATTACAAAGCCAAAATTTACTTAGGCTAAATTTATGACAATTATTACATAGTGTATTACTTGAGTGCAACTACTTCCCAATGTCATAACTCTAGCCCTCAAGAGAAGGTAAAGCTATTACTTGAATGTATGGGTTAATTACTAAAGGTCACTTCCATTCCTAGTGACGTAGTCATTTGATATATGAGAAAGATCATGGTGAAAGTAATGGTCTTTTTCATCACCATAGCCATTTGATACATGAGAAATGTCAAGACTAAAGCTTTAGTCATTTGATACATAAGAAAGAATAATATCAAAGATGTAGTCATTTTCAGTGCTATGGCTTTGTGGTCATTCCTAGTGTTATGATACCTTTATAGAGTCACAACCTCAAGATCGAGAGAGCAAGATCAAAGTCATGGCACTTTTCTCAAAGATGTGACTTTCTACTTAATCAAAGGTCAATTTTTAAAGTATAAGAGATGAGAGAGAAAAAAAATGCTTAGTTTTTCTTCTTTTTCTCTATGCACCAAGACTAAAAGTAATGTACAACAATGACCCTAGGGGGAATTTTTGTACTCCTCATGAAATCAACGAGCAAGCAAGGGATTTAAGACATAATCTAAACTATAGAGTTGGAGGTGTCACTCTCAAACTCTACTTTCCTCTCTAGGGTGGATTCAGAAAAATCAACCAAAATCACATGAGATGGGATTTATGTCCTAAATTTTTCATAAATACTATCATTGAGAATTTGAAATTCAGGTGACTTCTTATCTTATATCTCATTGAATCTCTCCCCAATTTCAAGATAAATTGAGGTCTAGTATTTATGTAATTGTGATTTATGTGATATATAAATGGTTTCTAATCAATTATTGTGTTTGATTTATAATATAAAATGAAAATTGATAGATATGTTGATTAAATAGATCTTGAATTTGGGATTTGACTATCAATATGTTTATATGTATTTTCATAATAGATGGTAATATGTACACTATAATACTCACTCATGTATATGATAGGAAAGAAATGATGACCCTTCCAACCATAATGCATGAAATAAACATATATGTTAAAACTTAAAATTGAGATATGTTAATCATTGTGAGTATGATACTTATGAATTCAAAAGCATGAATGATTTTACAAGTCACTCCATTGTACATATCTTAGAAGAATTAGTTCTTGATTGATATAGATATTTGAAAGAATATTTCTCCAAAGGGTTTCACCATTAGGATGTGAGTCACATTATCATTTTGAAATATGATGATAGATAATTTATATGATATGCATGAGTGTATTATGACTCACAACATAGTGAACCCTCTATTATGATTCCCACTAGTGTGATTTGAAAGAAACATATGTTAATAGTGTGAGTATGACATTTATGATGTCAAAAGTAAGATAATTATAAATAATATTATTTCTTAGTCTTTATGATACCTTTGGCCAGAGAATAAGAATATACATATGAAGCAATCATCAAGAACTATTGATGAGAGGTATGGACTATGAATGAAAATTAAGTATAGATGATTTTTTATCTTGGTGGTAAAGTATTAAGGGAAAAACTATAATAGAACTATTATTGAGGTGGCTAATAGTGATAACCACCTTGTATGCCATTAGCGCAAACCATCATTCTACTATAAGTCAGCCTTCATTATATATTCAAACTCAACATAAATCGAACTATTTAAATATGCATCATGTGAGTCAACTGAGAAAACTCTAGGATTTAAGAGTTAAACCAAAATCTCAAAATATATCTTCTACTAAAATTATATTGTCTTACTATTGATTGATCAAACTACTAATATAATTCTTATGGGTTTGATATATAGATGAAGGTCATCTTCATTACTTATTTGACCTATAAACTTATGGACCTTTGTTGGTGATATATCTTCGATAATGAACTTTCAGAATAGTATCTAATCAAGAAAATTGAGCAGCATAATAAATTCATCATGAGTTTTTGGTATTTTGCTAGAGATTATTTTAGTTTGATTGGTTAACATGAGTTAATATAATTATCATTGATAAAATATAATTCTTTTTTAGTAGCTTAGATAACACTAGTTTGATAATCTTTTAGAATTCAAATGCTCGTCTTCTTATCTTATTGAATTTTAAATATGTTATGTTTTATATTTTCCTTGTCCATTTTTTTCTTATTTTTTAGCCACCAATCGACAGAGCAAAATTTTGGGACTTAGCTAACACTTCAAGAGCCAGAAAATTATAAATCAAAAGATGATGCATAGCTAATCATTCAAAAAAAACCTCAAGATATTTCTCAAAAAATTATAGGAGAAAAATAATGTAGATGACTATTGTTGGGAAAGAAATAAGATAAGAATATTTAAGAACAACCCAAATTATTAATACAAGGAAGCATATTATTCACTAAGTAGTGATTTCTATTTCCTACTTCATAATAATTTAAATCTACCCTATTATCAGCATGAAATGAGTTATAGTGATTGGAGATTTGGGAGTCATGAAAGGAGCATATTCACTGATCTTTATCTAATCCATGAAGCTTCAAGTGAGGATATACTTACCCATGTGCTAAAATATTTGAGAATAAAATAAAATGGAAGAAGAGAAATTGAGACAATTGGTGGCATTGAAAACATTACTTGGGCTATTTTTGAAGATAGTGCTATATCATAAGCTTTAGTAGTTGATATATAGAAAGTTGGAGAAGTCAAAAAGTATGTGAAAAATGCTACAATTGAAGTTTTGGTGGTTAATACAAAAATATTTAAGGTTGAAAACTAGGAAAAAAGCACTTAGAGATATAGTCTTGAATATGTAAGATGAAGATAAAAATAATAAAGTTTTAGTTATATACGAAATAAGTTGAGGAGAACCAGGAACAAGGAGTTGAAAAGGTTATAATATTTCATAATATCATGGAAAATGAAAAATAAAGAAGAGATGGCCTATCTCAACTATCATTGTAGATGATGTAATCAAGGTGATTAAGTATCCACATCAATAACTGATACTGAAAATAAAAGAAGGAAAAAGATCAAAAATTATATGGAGAAATTAGCTTTGATAACAGAGATTTCTAATGGATAAGATAAAATTATGATAGTAATGGATAGACTTAGTTCTTGAAAAGAAAAGCTTTATTAGAAGTCTAGTCTTGAAAAGAAAAGCTTTATTAGAGAAAAAGGATTCAATGAATTTATCCCCCTTTTTGGGATATTATAAAGAAAAGGAATTATTTACTTTTTTGCACGCATCAATATTGGGGCAATATTTCTATTGTGAAATAATTCTATGTAAATTTGGAAGATATGAGAGGGAAAATATCTTATGTCAGAAATGTTTGGGTGTACTTTGATAGGAGTTGCTTGGATTCAAATGAGCAAATGATAACATGTTTTTTAAATCCTTCTATAGTCAATCTAATTTTTTAGCAATTGCTAGTTTGTTGATAGATGGAAAGTGTGAATGAAGGGTAACTTCGAAGAGTTCATATAGATCCTTGAGGGTGAAGTTTTTCCCCAAATAATTTATTGTTCCTTGATTGTTTTATAATATCTAGCTGAGAAACTCTCCATAGCTGAATAGGTTGATGTGATATGTCTGATAATATCTCCATAACATTATTAAACATTAAAAAAATAATTGAAAAAAGAAGTTGATTCTCAAAGGTAAAGGACCAATAGAAATTTAGGAAGATGGATCATCCTTCATCAGAGCTGACATACAAGACATGAAAAGTCGGGGAACAAGACAAGAAGATGAGATCTTTTAAAAGTGCAATGAACTCCATTAGGCAAAGATATGATGTAATGTGTGATATTTTGCCACTATTTGAGTACTCTAGATGAGACTATCTAGTTATATGCCACCATTTGAGTACTCTAGATGATACTTTTCCTTTTATGAGTTTGATCCTAATGGGAAATCATATCACTTATCTCTCAACTCAAATTTATATTTTTTATTTATTTCCATAGTATGATGTTGTATTCAATTGTGATGAATTTATTAGAGATGATGTTATAGAATTTTTTATTGAGAGGAAAGTCATTACTTGAGAATGAACAATAATTTTAGTGTGTGAGTTTGTTTAATTTGTAAACTACTAAATATTCTTATATATTTTTGTTACTGTTAGATGATGTGTATGCATAGAAATAGGTCATAATAAATGAATTGATAAAATGACTTTAAAGTTTAGGTAGATTTTGATGAATAGTCATGAAATTTATATATTTTTGGAAATATTTGATAACTTGGTGATGTGGGCTCATCAAATAATTTCAGCACCTATTTTTGGCTGAAACTCTACTTATATAGCCATGATAATCTTTATATATTATGGCCATATCACATCGTTAGCATAATCTTTCAATTATATAACATAATTTTTTTGTCTATAATATTATCATATAGTCATAGCCTTATTTATTTCATATTAATTAAATAGTTGTGATATTAATTTCATGGCATAGTAATCAATTAACCCACTAATACTAAAAGTTATGGCCATTTCCTAGTGCTATGACTTTATCTTAAGCGAGACTTTGTATTCTCAAGTTAGAGCAGCTACCTTTTCTCAAAGCCATGACTTAATCTATAAAATATTACAAAGCTGAAACTACTTAAGAAAAAGTCACAAAAATTATATAGCACTACAACTCTTAGATACATAATATTAAAAATAGTATTACTCGAGTATGACCACTTCTCAAGGTCATGATTTTTGCCTTTAAGAAAAGACAAAGTCACATCTTAGATGTACATGCTAATTTCTAAGTTCATGGTCATTTTCCAGCATCATAATTATTTGATAGATGAAAAACTTCAAGAACAATCTCATGGTCATTCCCAATATCATGGTCATTTGATACACGAGAATGGTCAAGGATAAAGCCATTACCATTTCTAATATTGCATCTAGTTGATATAAAAGAAAGATCAATTCCAATATCATGGCTATTCCTAACATTGTAACAATTTGATGCATAAGAAATAACAATGTCACATTCATGGTCATTCTCATCATCATGACTTTTGTTATAAAGACAACAAGCACAAGTCACAAATACTTCTTAGTCTTTTGACTTTGTGTTATAAAAAGATAAGAACTCATTCCAAAGTTATGATCATTTTCTAGAGTTGTGACCTTGGAGATCAAAGCTAAAGTCATGAAAACTTTCCAAAGTCATGGCTTCCTACATAAAAAAATACCAAAATTCTAGAATATAAAAGATGAGAGATGATGAAAAACTTAGTTTTTTTTACTTATTCTCTATCCACCAAAATTGAAAGAAATGCACAACAATAACCTTATAGAGAATTTTTTCCACTCCCTAAGAGATCTACATTCAAGAAAAAGGATGCAATATATAAGCTAAATCATAAAGTTGAGAGGTATGACTCTCAAAGCCACCTTTTAAGGGCTAATTTTGGAAAATCAATAAAAATTACATAGGATTAGAGTTTGTGTCCGAGATTCTCATGAGCATTGTCATTGGGGAATCAGAGATTCAATAGACTTTTTCTCTTGTATCTTATTGAATCTCTTTCTAATGTCAGACTAAATTAAAGTTTATAATATGTGTAATTGTGATTTATGTGATATATGTATGCTTTTGTATTAATTAGAGATGGAAAGTGAGTTGAGTGGCTTGGGCATGACACAAGGCATGGCCTGATTAAGCCATGCCTTGCCCGGCATGGGATGGTCCATAATTGTGTCTGGACCTAGGTTATAATGGCCTGAGGCATGAATCATGCTATGTGGGGCCAAGGAGTGATGTGCCTTGTATCGGGCTAGGCATGACCTAGGTGCATGGCCCATTGGCATGGTCCACCAACATGAGCACCGTGACCATGACTTTGGAGTTGGAACCTTGGATTGAGAAGCAAGCTTGGTCCAATTAACATGTGCCTGCCTCACCAAGTCAGTTACAAAAATATTTATAAAAATCCACCCCACTCCACCTGGCACACATGGTAGGTATTTTTAATTAGCCTGCCACATGGTTAGCTGAGCGCCTAGCATGACCTAGGCACACGTGGTTAGACTGAGCTACTAAAAAATGGGTTATGCTAGCACAAAATGGCCCATTTGACACCTCTATTATTAATTTTTATGTTTTATTTATGTTATGACATAGAATTGATAGATATGATAATTACATAGAATTTGAATTAGAGATTTAACCATCAATGGGTTTGTGCATATTAGTATGGTGGATGGTGATAGATAAATCATGAGACTCACTTGTATATATGTTAGGAATAAAGTAATAGTCCTTCCAAATATAATGCAATGGACAAAGCTATATGTTAAAATTTGAAATTGAGATATGTTAATCATTGTAAGTATGGTACATATTAAGTTTGAAGCATGAATAACATTATATATCACTCCATTATACATATTTTAGAAGAATTAGTTCTAGATTGATGTAGATGTTTAATAGAATATTCTCATAAGGATTTCACCTTTCATATGAGAGTTACATTGTCACTTTAGAGGATGATGGTAGATACTCCATAGGACATGTATGAGTGTATTGTGGTTCATAAGGTGATGACATTTGACAACCCTTTGAGTTTCTTTTTCTCATATTGTTCCTACTAATGTGATTTTAGGGAAGCATATTTTAATTATGTGAGTATGATACTTATGAAACCAAAAGTATAAATATTTATAAACCACATTAGTTTTAGTCTTTATGATAACTAGTGCCTAAGAATAAAAATATATATATGAAACAACCATCAAAAGGAAGTTGATGAGTTATGTAAAATATATGAACTTGTGAATGAACCTCAAGTAGAGATGATTTGTTGTCTCATTATTAAAGTGTCAAGGGAAAAAAAACTAAGAGAGGATTTTCATTGGGATGAGCTTAATGATAATAATCATCTTGTATGATGTTAAGACAAAAAGACATTCTACAACAATCCAATATTCGTTCTTTATCCAAATCAAACATAAATCAAACTAATTAAACATGAATTATATGAGTTAATTGGACAAACCATAGGATTTAAGAGTCATGCCAAGATCCTGAAATATCTTCTCTACTAGAATTTTATTATTTCACCTTTGGTTGACCAAACTACTAGTACAATCTGTATATGATTGATATCTAGACAAATGTTCTCTTTACTACTTATATGACATATGTACTTATAGATTTTTAGTGATGAGATATCTTATTAATGAGCTTTTGAAATACTATCTAACTAACAAAACTAGATAGCATAACATTATTGCATCAAAAATCACCTTATATGCCATTAGGGAAATAAGACATTCTAACAATAATCTAATATTTATTATATATAAATCAAAATATTTGAATTTGTATTATACAAATCAAGTAGACAAATCCTATGATGTAAGAGTCATACCAAAATCTCATAATATCTCTTCTACTAAAGTTGTGTTGTCTTATTATTGGTTGAGATAACAACTAATATAATCTCTATATAATCGATATATGGACAAAAGTCAACTATACTACTTATAGGAGTTATGGATCATTATTGATGCGATACCCTCTTTAATGATCTTTTGGGTTAATGTCTGACCAATAAAATTTGATAGTATAATAAAGTGATAACAAGTTTTTGATAACATCATTAGGGTTTGTTTAGTTTGATTAGTCAATATCTATTGACATAATTATTCTTGAGAAAAGTATAACTTTTTAGTAGTTTGAATAATGTTATTTTGATAGTTTACATAATGCAATAGCTTGTATTGTTATTATTTTGATCATTTTTTTTCCAACTCACATTTTATGAGTAAAAGTTTTGGAATTGAGCCAACCCATCTGAACCTTGAAATAGTGAGAACTCAAAGAGCTATTTTAAAATTGAGAGATAAAAAATAATCTATAGAGGGAACTAGCAGCAATAAAGAGCCTCAAGGTGGTAATGGGGAAACTATTCAACAACCCATCCATCTTCATATATTCAAAGATTATTAGTTGCCAATAATGAAGAATACTTATTCGAGTATTATGATGTAGTTAGTGAAACTAAATTATTTTGTGTTTAAGTTGAGTCTATTAGTGATAGTTCAATAGAACTAGTACAATAAATGAATATTATAAGATCTGAAATAAACATGTCATGATGTTTTTTTGAGCTGTACAATATGATAAAGATGATTGGAGTTAGGCCTAATATGTTCATATTACATCTATATCCAATCTCATTAAGGGATAAGGCATAGAGTTGGTTCAAGTGCTTATCTCATTCCTCCTAAGTGAGTGGGGATTAACCCGTGAGGATCTTTCTTACTAAGTTATTTCCCATCTCAAATCACTTCTTAATCATGGAGAAAGATAAGCTAGTTTCGATATGACGAGTAGAAGACATTATATGATGCTTGGAATCATTTTATGGAGTTGTTGAGGAGGTGCTCTCAACTTGGATTGGGATTTTAGTTAAAGCCCAAACTTTCTAGAATGAGCTGAATTACATGATGAAACATATGATTGATGTGATTGCATATAGTTTAATTATGAAATAATCACTGAAGGAGACATATTACTTATTAGAGGAGTTAGCAAAAAATAACTACCAAACTTCAACCAAATATTTCTTTGGAAGAAGACAAGCTTGAGTATTAGAGTTTGATTAGTTCAACATAATTGAAGCAAAAATTGAGGATTTTTAAAAAGTGCTTGAAACCCATTAGGAGAAGAGAATAGGATCGAAAGAAGTTTCCATTTTGCAACAACACGAAATGAAAATTTTAAATCACATTTTTAAAATGGAGGAGTCCAATAGATTGCAAAGTAAAGGATACATATTTCGACTTAATAATAATAATAATATCCTAGTGCTTTATTATCCAAACATGAGAAACCATAGAAAACTTTTCATATAGAGGATATATGAGTGGGGTATAAATGTAGGATAAACTCTAATAAATTATGAGAATAATTTGGTGAGCTATAATAATCAAGAACGATCAAGTTTAAATTATCAACCTTCAAAAAGAGAAGAAAAGTTGACAATGGAAGATAGTATAAATACTATTAACAAAACTTTTAAAAAAATGATCACCAAGATACTTGATTGGAGAGGCTTGAAGTGATATTGAGTTATATGAATTCGATAATGAGAAATATAAATAATCAAATTAGAAAATTAGTATTTTTGATGAAGGGAAAATGAGATAAAATGATTTTCCGAGTGATACTAAGGGAAACCAATAAAATATTTATCTATATTGATTCGAAGTAAAAAATGGCTAGACAGGTAATGACTAGAGTAAGATAAATCAAGAAATTCTAGAACTAATAGCATTGTAACTTTCCCCAAAATCATAACTCCCACTAGAATTTCCCAAAAATAATGGCTCCTACTAAAAATTTCTCATAAGTCATGATTCTCACTATAACTTTTCCTATAGATGAAAAATGTAGTGTTGCTACACCTTAAAAATCTATGATTCTAGTGAAAGTACAAGCTCGATTCTTATCCCCACCTATAAATGAAGGAAGCAAAAAAAATAAAAATAAAGGAGCAATTACTAGTTACTTAAGATGATAGAAAGAAATAGGTGAATCAAAATGAAGCCAAAGGTAAGTTTGTAATGAATCTTCTATTTCTGCAATATTTTAGGATGGAGAAATTGGATAAAAAGTGGGAGAAATTTCTTAATATGTTTTGGAAACTAATTGTAAACATACCATTTATAGAAGCTCTAGCTCTAATACTAAATTATGTGAAATCTATGAAGATTATTATTATTAGTAAGAGTATTTTGGAGATGTATAGGATTGTGGATATGACTGATAAGTGTAGTATAATTATTCAATGAAAACTTTTGAAGAAATTAAAGAATGCATGAAGTTTTATTATATATTGTATTGTTGTACAATAGAAGATTACACATTTCGAAAAAGTATTATGTGACATGGGATCAAATACAAATTTGATGTCCTTGTTGATAATGTGAAGGTTGAGTCTCAGAAAAATTACTCTGACTCTTCTCTCACTTTATATGGTAGATTGGACAATCAAGTGTCTGGATAGTATTATCTAATACATTCTGATTAAAGCTAGTATCTTTATTTTTCTAGTAAATTTTATTGTATTTGACAAGGAGAGATTATTATATACTATTGATATTGGGATGATCATTTTGATCACTTGATAAGTCCTCATTGATGTCAATAATAGAAAGTCCACTCTTCTTGTTGGTGAGGAGAAAATTAAGTTTAATATTTATAAAAGCTTTTTTAAGTCAAGATGATGATGAGATAAAGTATTATAGAATAAATAATCTCTTCCATATTATAATACAACAAAAAGTTGACTTCGATGAAAGAATTTTGTAGTGGACTACTGGCTAGATGAAGATAAGTAAAATGATGTAAAAGAAAAATTTTGGAGAGGTAAAAATGATGAAGATGAGAAAGATGATTACTGTGAAATCATAATATTCTTTCAAACCCATGAGTTCGAAGTAATATAGCACAAAGGAATCCAAAGAAGTAAGGGAAACAAGTGAGGAAGACAATGCTTTTAAAAGATCCAAACCATGACAAAGTCATAGTCATGCATAGTGTTGTGACTTTGGTATTACATAATGAAATTTCCCATTAGGAGTTAAAAGTTAAAGTTGCAGTTGTGCATAGTACCATAACTTTAGTTTTATAGAAACAAATTGCCAAAGAGAAGCATAAAGACAAAGTCATGATTATGCTTAGTGGTGTGCCTTTTTTGATACATGAAGGGAAGGGCTAGGCTAAAATTGAAGAAGAAGCTATGACATTTCTCAAAGTTGATGCATCCAAGGAAGAAAGGATCAAAGAACAAAGTGTAACTAATTTAAAATGGAAGAAAGAAACAAGAAAAAAGAAACTAAAACTATATACTAAAAAGCAATCATGGACGATAGAGATCACTAAAGGAGGTGAAAAAATTTTGATCATCTAGCTATTGACATAAAATATAGTGCTACCTGAGAGGTAACCCAAGTTTTTTTTTTTTGCATGTATGATGTAATAAATACCATATACTCATTATATGAATCATTATACACACCTAACTTACCCATAGGTATAGTCATAGAAATCAAACCCCACCATAACTATCAATTTGTCTATGAAAAGGTGCTCAACTATATATCTTGAATTACTTTGACACTCAAACATAGCTGTAAAAAAATATATTTCTATTTGAGATGATGTAGTAGCTTATTTTTACTAAGGGGAAAGATAATGCTTTAAGGAAAAATAATAGTTTTAGTATGAGAGTTTGTTTGGTTTATACAATATTGAACATTCTTGTATATTTTTAGTGATATTAGACAATTAGTAAGTATGAAAATAGATGATATAAGAGTGATTTTATGATTTTTTAGTTTTGATGAATTTTGATAAATAGTCATGAAATCAATATATTTTTGGAGGTAATTAGTAACTTGTTGATGTGTGTATCATTGAGTAGTTTTGACGTCAATTCTTGGATGAAGCTCTACTTATTTAATCATGATAATCTTTGTATATTATGACTTTATCACATCATTAGTACAATTTTTCAACTGTGCAACATATTCTTTTTAGATATGATATTATCATGGTATCATAATTATATTTAGCTCAAAATAATTAAATAGCTATGATATTAAATAATATATCGCATTAACCAAGTACCTCACTAGTACTAAAAGTCATTGCTATTCCCAACACTACAACCTTATCTATACCAAGACTTTGTATCCTCAAGTCAGAATCATGACCTTTTTTCTAAAACTATGACTTTTATACTACATAACTTATAGAGCCAAAACTACTCGGGCTAAAGTCATAGAAATTATCCAATACTATGACTTTTGGTTTGGACACAAATATTACAGAGGGCTTACTCAAGCATGGTGACTTCCCAAGGCTATGATTCTTGCCCTCAAGAGAAAGAAAAGCCATGACTTGGATGTATATGCTAATTTCCAAAGTCATGACCATTCCCAGTACTATAGCCATTCGATACAAAAAAAAGCAAGATAAAAGCCATATTTATTCCTAGCATTGTGGCCATCTGATACATGAGAAAGATCAAAAGTAAAGATATGACTATTCTTAACACCATGTCATTTGAAGCAAAATAAAGACCAGGGTAAAAGGCTTATTCATTCCCAATACCATAATTTTGTATTATAGAGACAAAATACACAAGTCATGGATACTTTCCATTACCACAACTTTTTATTATAGAAAAATTAGAAGGTATTCTCAAGTTGTGGCCACATCCCAGAGTCACGACTTTGAGCACAAGAGACCAAAGCTAGAGTTGTAGCATTATCTCAAAGCCACAACTTTCTACTTAAATAAATGCTATAATTACAAAGTATAAAATAGGAGAGAAAAAATTCAAAGAATACTTTTCTTTTTAATGCACAAGACCAAAAGTAAAGTGCAACAACAACCTTAGGAAAGATTTTTATACTCTCTAGAGCATTCATGAGCAAGCAAGGGATACAAGATAAAAGTTGAACCCTAGAGATGGGGGAAAGACTCTCAAATCTCCCAACTCTAAGATGGATTCAAGAAATCAACCAAAATAGCATGGGAATAAAATTTGTATCCTAGATTCTCATGAGGCTTATCATTAGGAATCCAATATTCATGAGACTTCTTCTCTTGTATCTTATTGAATCTTTCTTTCAATGTTAGGCTAAATTGAGGCCTATGAGTTGTATAATTATAATTTATGTGTAAGTATGAATAATTATATAATTAATAAATTTTTTTGATTTATGTTACAAAAAAGAGATAAATGGTTATAGTAATTAAATAGAAATTGAATTATAGATTTAAAAATTGGTGGGTTTGTACATGTTTTCATGATAGATAGTGACATGCAAACTATGAGAATCTCTCATGAATATGGCAATAAAAAAGCTACAACCCTTTCAACCATGATACATGAGAGAAACCTATAGGTTAAATCTCAAAATTAAGGTATATTAATTATTATGAGTATGACACTCACAAAGCCAAAAGTATGAATAATTTTATACACCACTCCAGTATACATATTTTAGAAGAAATAGTTCTCAATTGATATAGATATTTTATAAAATATTCTCATAAGAATTTTATCTTTAGTGTATGAGTCACATCATCACTATGAAGGATGGTGGCACTAATTCATAGGACATGCTAAAGTAAATTATTTTTTTTTTGATGATTAATACAAATTTTACTTTCAAAAACTATACATCATTACGCTTATAAGTCAAGCTTCAGACTATTACATAATTATCCTAAAATAATATAAATTTATATTTTTATTCTCCTCACAATTGATGACACATCCTTTGGATTTTCTTTCATGCTACCTCGTGTTTCTTTCGTGTCATATGTGGTATATTATTGCTGTAAATGTAGCTTTCTTTATGTTGTTGGTAGAGGAGTCGGCTAAATATACATTTTTCATATTTCATGTGGTCAATGGACTCTGCAGCTCCATAGAATGCATATTATGTGTTGAGTGGAGTAGAGAACAACTAGTCTTTAGTTCTTATCCTTCCCATTTTTGTTATCCAAAAAAGAATAATATGTTTGGGGATAAATTTCTTTATTTTAGATGAGTTTTATCCATTTTGTCCTTCTTTTCATGCGTTGTGATATGAGGAATTTATATGAATCTACAAAGATTTTCCCATCTTCTCCCCACATATTTATCTTGATTTTGGCATTTGATATTCCATCATATTTATCAATTAGGATATCCCTAATGAAAATAAGGATTTTAAGAAAGGGTTATCCTTTTTTACTGCTTGCACATTCAAGATATTCTATGTTATTAGATACGAAGAGTGGATCCATCTTATTCACGGAGTATCTCCCTTCTTGCTAATTCACTATAATGTTTTAATAAAAAAATGCTTTGTTTCATACAAAAATATTTAATAAACCCAGCCCCCATGTGAGATGGGGGTGCAAACTATATTCTATGCCACTCTTGGGTGGTATCTTTATGTAGCAAGACTTCCCTACTAGAATCTTCAGCATGCATTCTCCATAGAATTAATAATTGCTAATGGAGATTAAGAATCAATAGCCCTCAATTCCTTGTATAACCATTCAAAGTAATTCCAATCTACCCCCCATAAATATTAGTTTACCTATCACTTGATGGATAGTTGAAGTTAGTTTGGATAATAGTGTCAAAAACTATGAGGTTACCAACCTATTGGAGAAGAGTGGGACTCCTAAGAAAGTGAAAGGTATGAGGCTTGTTGTGTATCCTGAATTAGCCTGAATTGCATGCTTTATATTTTCATAAACTCCTCCAAAATAAGATATTTGATTTGGAGGAACAGGCAAATAAGCTAGATATTTTTGAAAATTCTTGGATTGATTTAAGGATAATATTAGTTGATGAAATATCTTCCCTTGAGAAGATGATAAGATCATCCATGTGCATTAAGTGAGATATTTTTAAGACATCACATCCCAGGTGATAAGAAAACTCATTTCTTTTTGTTTCTTTGTGTAGGGGCCTTGACAAGTACTCCATACATATTGCAAATAAATAGGGTGAGAGTGAGTCTCCTTACCTTAGACCCTTTTTCCTTTGAAAACCTCATGCAACCCATCATTAATGCAAATAGAATAATACATGGTGGAAATACATTCATACATACTTTCTATGAACTTATTCATAAAATTGAGAGCTCTTAGCATTTTTATTAAAAATCTTCAATCTACCATATCAAAGGCTTTTTAAAGATCAATTTTGAAAAGCATTTCGGAGAAATTCTCTCTAGAATACCTCCTAATTAGGCTTTGTGCAAGGAGAAAATTATATGAGATTGGTCTTCCCTTTACATATGCTTCTTGAGCAATAACTATTGTAATTTTAGGCATAGTTAATTTGCCTAAGCATCTTCCCATCGTGAAAGAAACTTCATATTACTTGGATTATATCATTGCTAATGTAATCCGAGAAGTTTTTAAAAAATTCTATTATGAACCCATCCAGGCTAGGTTATTTGCAATTGCCCATTTTAAATAAAGATCTCCTAATTTCTTTAGCCAAAAATATTAGAGAGAGCTTGTTTAAGTGACTATCTTGCAGCCTTTTTCCTTCAACTATTATTCTATCAAGGATTGGCTTTTTATTTTTTTCAGTTCCTAATTGAGAAGTAAAATATTTTAGGAACTATTCATTGACTTCCTCCTGAGAAGTAAAGTTACTTTCATCCTCTTTCATAATGGTTATAATTTTACTCTTTTGGTATCTTGCATTCATTAGAGAGTAAAAAATTTAGTACATCTATCAATTTTATTCAAATATCTTATCTTAGCTTTCTATCTCAAGAAGGATAGCTCAGCCTCCTCAAACTTCATCAAGTCTATTCTTAAAGATATCTTTTCGTTTCACAATTCTACAGAATGTGGGGATTGTAATAGCTTCTCCTAAAGAGAGTGTAGAGCTTCTCTTGTCAATGATACTCTAGCACTAATATGCCCAAAGTGAAGATTATTTATCTACTTCAATGGTTCCTTGAGTAGTTTTAATCTCTTTATTAAGAAAACATGTAAGACCCTTTGATCAGCATATTCTTGACCTTCTTTAATGTTCGTAGAAAATTCTTATGCGAGAGCCACATGTTGTAAAATTTGAAAGCAACTCTATGTTTCTTCTCTCCATCCTTCGTGGATACAAGTGCAGGGGAGTGGTTTGAGAGGGTGCCAGGGGGAAAGAAATGTGCATGTCTGTCTAGGCATAGATTTTCCCAATCATGGTTTATTAGTACTCTATCTAATTTGCTTTATACCCTTCCATTTGTCCATATAAAGTAGGATCCAGAAGATGGAAGATCTTCAATGCCCAATTTAGAACAACAGTTTAAAAAGTTAGAATATTCATAGTTGAAAATGATCCGCCCTCCTATTTTATCAAGTCTTGAGAGTGGGGAGTTGAAATTTCCTAAGACAATATGGGGATTAGTATTAGGACCCCCTTCTATGATGATACTTTCCCAAAGTGGTCTCCTTGTTACCATTGAATGAAGTCCATATACATAGGATAGTTTAAAACTTATCCTTTTTTCTTTATCAAAAAATTGGAGGTGCATATGATGAGTAGATATAGACAACATTTATCCTCAGCTGTTTGACCATCCAATATTATAATTATCTTCCTATTATCTTGACACATAAAAATTGTCAATCGACTCCAACCTCTTAAACTTCATCTTCATTAACCATGCCAATTTTTTATAATTCAGCTTTCTTTCTAATATTCCAAAGATGTTGATGCAGTGGGTATTAAATAATCTTATTACCTCTTTGTGTTTGATTGAGAAACTAAAACCTCTAATGTTCAAGAATGCAATTTTCATCAAATATCTTTGAATCTTCTATTAGCATTCCCTTATATATCCATTCGGTCATCTTCAGACAGACATTTGTCTTAGTATGTAATAGTCTGAACCTAATCCAATGCCATTCATACAAAAAAATATAGGAGAAAGTCCATGATACACATTAAGGTCTATCTTGCTAATTTGAGTTTAGCTTTTTCAAGCTAAGCTAGTAGGACACATGTTGATATATCCGAAGTAGATGGAGCAGATTTGGCCATACCATTGATGAACCATTCACAAGTTTCTAGAAGATTTCACATATAATCTTCCATGCATGAACATCAAAATGCATACATCCATCATCATGCATTGCCTATGCCAATTCCAAATTGATCTTAGTATGTGATAATTTGGACCATGTCTAATGCAATTCATTCAAACAAATCTAGGAAAAAGACTAGGATATCCTAGAGGTGTCAACCGGGCCGGCCTGGCCCGGCCCGGCACGAGGCACGACATGATTGGGCCGTGCCTGGGCCGGCCCATCACGAGAAAAAACCCTGCCCGGGTTAGGCACGAGCCGTGCCGTGCCGTGCCTGACCCGGCACGGTTCAGCCCGTGGCACGGCACACCGGCACGGGTTCGTCCCGTGCCGGGTGCCCCTCGAGCCTACTGCCTACAAGCTATCCCGCGAAACACCCACGCCCCTCCTGCAAAAAAGACCGCGGGTCGGGTCTGATTGGACCCGACCCGCGGTCCCACTTCCACGAGGACCGAACCGACCAAGATCCCCCAATGAGAAAAAAAATTAATATAAAAATACATTTTCAGCCGTTGGATCTCGCTTCCAACGGCTAGGGGGTAGAATCCAACGGTCCTCGTGATTCTGCCCCCTAAAAAATTAAAAAAAATATCTTTTTTTATAAAAAATTAATATCTTTAATCTATAAATTCCACCCCCCTCCCTTTAACATTTATGTTTTTCAAAAACATAAATTCTCTCAAATCATTCTATTTCTCTCTCAAAAATATTGCTTCTCTCTCTCGGGCCTCAGGATTTTGGCATTCGGCTTGGATTTTCGTGGATCTCGACTTGAGTTTTGAACATTAGAGCTTGGCTATGATGCACCGTGCATGTGACCGACCTCACTACTTTTACCGGGTAATTTATTTTATGGTTTTTTTAACTTTTTCTCTTTATAGTTTCTCTCTCTAGACCAAAATTAAGAAAAATTAAAATCAGTCATCTAGTCTTTATTAAACTATTCTTAGAAACAAAAATCATAAAAAATGACAAATACAACTGAAACATACTTAAATTTAGAAAATGAAAATATTACACAGAGGTCTGAGGCTGCTGAAACTTTGGTTTCTCCAGTCATCTCAACCCAAACGTCTAAAAAACAAAAAACTAGGAGGACTTCTATAGTTTGGACTCATTTTAATATAATAACACAAAAAATGTTAGGGGTGATGAATAAGAAATGACAGAATGCAAATATTGTATGAGACTTTTAACATGTAAGAGTTCGTTTGGGACTGGGCACCTTAAGAGGCATGCCGAATTATGCACCAAAAAACATGAACCATTAGATCCTAGGCAAACCCAACTTGGCACTGCATTTTTTGAGACTGGATCGAGTTCAGTCTCAAAGTTTACTCCCTTCATATACTCCAGCGAGTTGGGTAGGGACGGCATGGCCAGACTTATCACATTGATGGGTCTTCCGATCAGATTTTCGGAAGATCCAAGGGTAGTGCGCATCATGCAGACATATTTTCAGCCTGCCTATCGTAGGATTCCTAGGTCCACATATAGGAATGACATACTAAAGATATATAAGTTAGAAAAACAAAAAATAATTAAGGAATTTATGACATATAGTGGAGTGGTGTCCGTGACGTCCTATATCTGGACAAGTCACGATGAATCTTCTTATGCATGTCTTACCAGCCACTATGTAGATTCAAACTGGACAATCAATAAAAAAATTTTAGGATTCTCTGAGATTCTTCATCCTCATGATGACCCGACCATTTTTGAGTGTATGATGAAAATCTTTAGGGAATATAAAATTCAAAATAAAATTTTTAGTGTCACATTCGATAACGCATCTAATAATGGAGTAGCGATCAACATGTTTGTTAGGAATATTAGAGACGCACCATTAGGAGAGATCTTTCATGTAAGATGCATGTGTCACGTGATTAACCTGATTGTTCAAGCAGGTATGAAGGTGTGTTCCCCTGCGTTTGATAATATACGTAATGCACTAAAATATATTTGTACTCCTCGCAGACAACAAGAGTTTGGTAGTCTTTATTTGTCTGCAAATCTTAAGAAGAAGAAATTCCAATCGGATGTGAGACATCGTTGGAATTACAGGTACCTGATGTTAAAATCATGTGTTGGATACAAACACGTGATATCCGATTACGTCAATAGTAAGAGTGACGAACTTATTATTGACGACACTGACTGGGCTTCAAGAATTTCATTTATGAAATTCCTGAAGATTTTTTATGACACGACGAACATGTGTTCATTGGTTTATATGCCCACCACTTGCATTGCACTCCGGTGCATATGCAACATTAGTAGCATGTGTAGGAAGTATCGAGCTGACCCGACACTTAGCCATATGGTTGCAGAGATGGAAACCAAGTACTTGAAGTACTAGTCCACCGTTTCTTCTCTTTATTGCCTTGCTGCATGCATGGACCCTAGGGTTAAGGTGGAAGGGGTAGAAAACACCCTGACTTACATTTCCTCGTGCATGAACCTGGAAGACCCTCCTGAAGGGTTCATTCACGAGAAGTTGACTGACTTGTTCACATACTACGATACTAGGTATGGTGGTGGTGGTAGTGAGACTGTTAGTACGGACATTGATACCTTATTCGGAGATGACAATTTTTCCCTTCAGCTAGCGAGGGGGAAACGTAGGGGTGGACCATCACATAGGAGCGAGCTGTCTCGGTACTTAGATACCGATTACTGCTCAATCCTATCACATTCTGATACTAAGAATCTTGATTTATTACAATGATAGAAATCATATCAGTCCACCTTTCCCGTGCTATCTAGGATGACACGGGATCTACTGACTCCTCCGGTGTCGAGCGTAGCATCGAAGTTTACTTTTTCGGTTGCAGTGAACGTGATTTCGGATAGGAGATCGAGATTACGTCCAGATATTGTTGAGGCCTTGGCTTGTATGAAGGATTGGGAGGATTCGAGGTTTAGCATCCATGATCGTGCTGGAGCTGGGACTGGGACAGGGTCGGTAGTCGCATCCACTACGATGGCGGATGAGTTGATTGCCGATGATGATGATCCATATGATACTGATCTTGATGTTGCGGCTGATAATTCTCATGATATGCCGATTGATGATTAATAGTGATCTACTATTTTTTGTTTTCGATGTTTTTTTATTGATTGTACGCTTTGTTTGTACGTTGTGTTGAAACTGTAATTTGTTTGGTTCGGACTTTCGGTTTCAAATGGATGATTGATAATTTTTCATTTGTGTTGTTTATGTTTTTTTTAATTTTTATTTTTACTAACATAATGTATTGATTTATTTTTTTTTGTTTTATTTTTTCATTTAAAAATTAATAACTTTATTATATAATTAATAATTATAATAAAATTTAATCTAATTTGATATTACAAAAAAAAATTAAACTTTGTTTTTTTAATAAATTTTTAATTTTAACATTTTTAAATTTATAAATATATAATACTATACAATATCTAAAATTTTAAATATTTTTTAATATTTAAAAAAAAAAAATTTTCTGCCCCAAATGGCCTGGCCTGCCGTGCCTTCGAGCCGTGCTGGGCTTGGGTTTTTTAAACCGTGCCCGACCCAGCCCGTTTGACACCTCTAGGATACCCATCAATGTCCATCTTAGTAGTTAGAGTTTAGTTTTTTCAAGCTAAGCCAGTAGAACATGTCTTGATGTATCCAAATTAGATAATCTAGACATGCCCATACTATTGATGAACCACTCACCAGTTTCTAGAGCATTCCACTTCCATGCATGAACATTTGAATGCATGCATCCATTATTATGCACCAACCATGCCCATTCAACATCATATCACCATGCCAAATTCACCTTTAGAGGTGCCCTCTCCTCTTTCTAATAGATCCTTAACAATATGTTTGAGGGTACCAATTGTACCCTACTATTCAATCTCCAAAACTCTAATACACATTTACTCCAAATAAATAGAAATCAAATGAAAGCAAAGATAATTTTTCAGTAGCCAATGGAGCTGAGAACTCCATTAACCTTTTCATCCAGGTCCATGTGGGGGTATTACCCTTTGCTGTTTGCTTTTGAACCCTACATTGTTTCTAAGATTTAGAGAAGGCCCTTCCTTTAGGATTGCTAGTTCCTTTCTCTTCTTTATTTTTGTTGTTAATGATGGTGAAATCATTATTTGCCCCTACTCCAAAGAGGATTCTTTAAGGTCCCCTTCACTATGGAATCCTTTCTTCTCAGTGAGTTGAAAGCATTTCACTTATGATTTGCTACTTCTAAGGCTTAGAGGAGAGTGTATTCATCATCAGCTTCATTCTCCTTATTCTAATGAAATTGCTTAAAACATGACCAAAACTACAACATAGTCTACAATAAGAAGGGAATTGATCAAATATAATTAGCTATATTATTTTTGAGCCATTTGAAAAATTTAGAATAATCTCTATTTGCAGTCTTCATCCAAGTCCACTTCAATTAGGATATGGGCATAAGATATTTTTGATATATTTGATGTAAGTTGATCCAGGTGCAGAGATTTACCAATGCAACTTGCTACCTTGCCTAACTTGATAGGGTTCTACTTCTATAGGTGAATCAAGAAGTTAGGCAAGTTGCTACCTTGCCTTCCATATACTAGATATGGGCATGAGTTTAGAACTTCCTCAATGTCCTTTTGACAATAAAACTTAAAAAATCCATCCACTTGAATGTTGAATAGTTTGTGCATTATCTAGGATGTCATGTAACAAAAAAAAACCCACTAGACAGAACTAATGTTCAAGGCTTTGATTCAAATCTTTACTTTCATAAAAATATTGTTGGCAATTAATAAGGAATAGACAGATAACTTTGTAGTGTAGGAAAAGATTCTATTATCCGAGAACAAGCTACTCCAAGGAGCTTTATTCTTGCCGAAGGTCTTCGAAGGTAACTGCAAGGGTTTGTCCCTCTTTTCATTAGTTAGTCCTATCAAGGCATTATTAGTTTTAGTATATGCATCCCAAATGGGTCGTTTAGTCAATAATTGTTCATCACAATTTTCACCATTAATATCACTAAATGCATTACCATCTCTATTACCTAGTTTATTCTCTTCGTTACTTCTATTAGTGCCATTAGTTTGGGATTGTTCAGCATGGCTGGTATGGAATTTCATCATAGAGTTTTTTGGAACACTTTTTTCCATGTTCAATGAGTCTCCTAGATCAAATGTTGAATATTTGGTAGTGAAAAATCTTTATACTATAATTTCAAAATCAATTTATTAGTAGAAACCATTTCAGAATCAACAAAGATCTTTCCATATGTTGAACTTTGAATGTCATTGTCAATCACATGTCTTATTGTATGATTCATCATAGGAGCAAATTATCAACTTCTTTCTTGGGTTAACAATAGAAAATTACTATTTTACCTCTGAAAAAGATTGATGAATGCATGATTATTATGGTAGGTGGCTAGGTTTCCAAGGTCTTCACATGTCTGTTTACAAATTAATGCCATTAGTTGCCCTAATGTATCCATTTATTACTTTGTCAGAATGCATTCTAAGTGGAAGAATTTTTGCACTATTCTTGCACTATATGAGCTTGGATAGTGAAAATACTTATAAACTACAACAATTTTTAATCTTTATGACCCTTAAGACTAGAGAATAAGAATATGCATATAAAGAAGCTATCAAGGATAGTTGATGAGTTGCCTAAAAGGTATAGACTTATGAATACCTCTAGATTAGAGATAATTTATTATATTGATGATAATATACCAAGAGGACATCTATGAGAGGATTATCATTGGGATGAGTTTAAAGATGATAATCATCTTGTATACCATTAAAGGAAAGGGACATTGTAATAATAATCCATACACCATACAAATAAAATTATTTGAACATGCACCATACAAATCAAGTGAACAAACTTGGGATCTAAGAGTCATATGAAAATATTAAAATATCTTTTCTACTAGAATTGTATTGTCTCGATATTGGTTGATCAAACTACTGATACAATCTTTATATGATCGATAGCTATATTAAACTCATATTTACTACTTGCATGACTCATTTTCTTGTGGATTTTTGTAAATGAAATATCCTTCCCAATTAGATTTTGTGACACTACTTAACCAATGAAATTGAATAACATACAAACTCACAACATAATAATACAAAGTCATGGAAGAAAAAAAGTATTGTGACCAAAAATCAATTGGTATTATTTGATTCTTGGCTCTGTATGTATTAAGTCATGATACTAGAAAATGTCATAATATTTTGTATCTCTAGGATACTTGGTTGTCATGAAATAAAAATAAAATCATACCTTTTATTATTTTTATAAATAGTGTAGCTACGACTCCAAGAAAACATCATAGCCACAAAAATTTTGTTGTAAATTAAAAAGATTTTGATAACTCAATAATAGGATAACATCATACAAAGATTACCACTACTTATTTGGTAGAGTCATAGCCAAAAAATGGTGTCATAACTTCTTAATAAGCTTGTGAATAGTGTAACCAAGTCATGATATGAAAAAACTATATTTTAGATTTCATTGTTATCTATCTAATTCTATCAATACTATAGTTTAGTAAAATTTATTCATTTAAATCCAAACTCATCACAAACACATAAATAAATCCTTGTCAAACAATCCAAAAAAGTCAATGAGTAAATTGCTAAATAAACTCACATACTAAAAGTATTACTCATCATCAAGCAATAAGTCTTTCATTCTCTTTTTGAAATTCATCATCAATAACAAGAAGAAAATAATATAATATCACAAAGAAAAATAAATATATAATGTATCAATATAGAGAACAAGGTGGATAGCATAATTGATCCCTAGCATCCAAATCCTTTTTTGAAAATTATGCTCTAGAGGGTTCAAATCTGAGTATGGATGTGAAAGGTCTCTTTGAATCTATCTTGTTTATCATTGCTCAATCTATCATCTTCATGATCATATTACATAATATATCTTGTCATCTTTTGATTGAGTTGAGTGAATCTTCAAAAGAACCCATTGCAAAATACATATATTTATGAACTTAGAGTTGCAAAATACATATGTGAAAGGTCCCCCTATGTATTAATCTCTGCTCTTTATCATCTTTTATCACTCATTTGTGATGGACCCAAAGAGTTGCCCAAATGCTTCGATACTTGCTATTATTCTAGTTTCTACTCTTTTTATTTCATCTTCCAAGATCTTCATCATATAATCTTTAAATTTTTCTTAGACATATACAAATGGAAAATTCTTGTTGAGATGCAACTCTCACAATATATTCCATTCCTCCACTTTAGCATTGTATTTTTCTTCTTTTTTCCACACATACTCTTCCCAACCATGACTCTTCTCTCCAATTCTTATCACTAAGTAACTATGCATACATTTTAGCTTTTCCTTTAAGTAAATCTCTTTATTGTTAGTCTCTAACTTCATATTTCTCATTGGCTAAAAAACTTTTTCAAGTCTTTTATTTGATTATTATATAGAAGCAGCAATTTTTCTTCAAAATTATCTCTACTTTATTCTATTACTTCTATGTTAGTTTCAAGAAAGTGTAATACTTTTTTCCCAGAATCGGTTAATTCTCCTCCTTCAAAAATCAAATTCTTTTTATTATCTTTTTCAAGCCTTCTCTTCATACCTACAATCTTAGAGGGATATATGTGGGCACCATTCATCTCTATGTTTATTAGTTGGGACTCCTTTAGCTCAACATTGTATCATAATCAATGAGAGGTAAATTATTTTACTTGAGAATTCCTATCATTAAAAGTTGAGTATAGACTTCTCTAAGATCTTCCTCAAATAGATATTATATCCTCTCTCAATAGAGTAAAAAAAAAAGATTTCACTATTTTGTATGATTGTGGAGAGATGGAGAGTGGGCTGCAAAATAGAGAACAAAAAGTATAATCAAACATTTTTCTCTTCTTTGAGAGTTCTTCATATTAAGTATCCTCACACACATTTTAATGAAACTCTCCTAGTCCCCTTTTCATTCGTCAATGTCTTGGAAATTACTTTTTAGTTCTGTTACATATTTAGAGATGTGAAGGTCTACCATCCATAGTCTCTTGCAATCCAAATACTTAATATATAAATTCTCTTTCATAACATACTCAAACCCCTCATACATAGCTCTACTTGTCTTGCACGTCTTCAATGTTGGAGTAAAATTCTCTCATAATCATTATGTTCTCCTATTCCATGTGAGTACAAAATTAGATTCAATTTCTCTTCTCTATCATTAGATAGAAAGATAAGATGAATTCACAAAATCTCGACTCACTTACAAAACTCTTCTTATCTAAAACATAACTCATCCATCTCATCCTCTTTTTTCTAAGAAAAATTTATTTGTGTCATGAATTTGGAGGAAGCATTGGAAGTGGGTTGCTTCTGTCACATTTCTTTGGCCTTCCAATTTTTGTTAGTCTTTTCTTTTATTGTCCTTAGCTTCGAAATCAATATCTACTCCTCCATGGTAGCTTGGATATTCGAAAAATAGACTTGCAGTAAGTTTCATCATAGTAGGAAGAAGAAAAAGATTTTCACCAAAATTAGAGTTAGTATTTTTATATAGGGTTAGGGTTAACTCGTAGCTAATAAAAATTTTGTTGAGACTCTATACATAACCATGTATTTTCTTTTAAAAGGATGGTTATGACTAAGTTTGAGTGCTAGAATTCATTTATTGTGTGAGAAACTTGTGGTCGGGTTTGAGTGTCATAACTTTTTTTGATATTTATAGTATATAAGTGTTTGAGTGTATATATATGTTAAATTATTATATCATACAACATAAAAAATAATTCATGGGTTGCCTCCCAAACAATATTATGTTTAACTATCTTAGCTAGACCAATATCAAATCTCCAATTCAATCGATAATTTTAATGGTCTAGACAAGCTTCTCAATATAATCTTTCTTCTCTACTCATCATCTCGAATTATCTTTTAGCATTGAGTCATCTATAATAGTCTTTCCTTTGAGATATTCTTCTGTGGATGCTGAGGCTTTATGAAAAGTTGTGGCATCATCGCCCATGATCATCTTTGTAGATAAAAATAAAAAATTTGGAAAATATTGACTTTAATGATAATGAAATAAATATAGATATAGATAATGATGATAACTCAACTAAAAGGTCCGAGGATGAAACTAGGTTCATTCTAATAGTCTGGACCCATTACCTAAAAAAATCTAAAATTATACGAACTTCAGTAGTATAGACTTGCTTTAACATAATAAAAAATAAAAATTCTAAAGATTTCAAAGAAGAATTGACAATATATATATAATTAAAAAAATATATACATGTAGGAGTACATATGAGACTAGTTCACCTTAAGAGACATGCTGGTTAAAAACCAAAAATATTATGCAGTAGATCCTAGGAAACCCCAATTGAGCAGCATAGCATTTGAAGTTTGATCAAGTTCAGCTTTATTAACCCCCTCATTTACTGTATTGACTTTTGAAGGAAAGACATGGCTAAATAGATTATGATGATGGTTCTTTCAATTAATTTTTGTAGGATATCAAGGTAGTTAATATTATGTAGACCTATTTACAGTCTACTTATTATAAGATTCCTAGGTAAACTAGTAGGAATGACATAATAAAATATTATATGTTAGAAAAATAATTAATAATTACTAAATTTAGAAAATATAGTTGAGTGGTATTTGTATTGTCTAATATTTAGACTAGTTGTAACGATGCATTATTTGTATGTCTACATTCCCTCTATGTAGATTTAAATTAGAAACTTAATAAAAAAGTTTTAGAATTTTTTGAGATCCTCCATCCTCATGATGATCTTGCCATATATGAGTATATGATGAGAATTTTTAGAAAATATAATATTTAGAATATAATTTTTAGTATTGCATTCATTATTGATTTGAATAACTGAATTACTATTAGTATATTTGTTAAAACCATTATAAGTGAGCTATTAGGTAAAATTTTTCATACTAGGTATATGTTTCACATAATTAACCTAATAGTACAAGTAAGAATGAAAATTATTTCTCCTATATTAGAAAACATAAAAAATTTCATTAAAACATCTTAGTATATTTAGCAAACAATAAGAGTTTAATTAGTAATCTCTGTTTGTCAGCATCCCTAAAAATAAATAAAAAATATCAAATGGATGTGAGACACTATTGGAATTATAGCTACATGATATTAGAGCAATATGTTAGCTATCAGTAAGTAATATCTAATTATGTCAAGAGTAAGAGCAATGAACTTATTATTAATAATTTAGACTAATAAACAAAAATTCCTTTTATGAAATTCCTAAAGATTTTTGTATGACACAACAAATATATATTTATCTATGTACACTCTGACCACTTGCATTGTACAAGAGTGCACACACAATACCAATAACATATTTAGCAAGTATATAGGACACCTTGCATTTAGTATTATGGTTATTGAGATAGAAACTAAGTATTTAAAATACTAGTCCTTCATTTCAACTCTATATTATTGAGATAGAAACATAATATAGGAGATTTAGACTATGATCGGGTATAATAGAGGAACTTGCATGCTTGAAGGAATAGAAAGATTCAAGGTTGAGTATTCAGGATAAATCAAAAGAGTGCTAGTGGATGAATACTAATGGGATATTGAGATCAAGAATATTGAAGTCACTTCTAGCACTACCTTCAGACACATATATGATGATGATGATGATCTACATTCACACAATCATACTATATATATAGATTGATGACTTATGTGACTTGTGATATTGAGATCAAGGATTTTGGAGTTGCTGCTGGTTATACCTCATATTATGTTATGTGTTATATTATGAATTATTTTTTTCATAAATTATTTCCATTTTAAAGTTGAGTTTATTGAATGTCAATCAATTTTTTTAATTATTGATTTGATTTTAATTCATTTCAATTTATACCAATGTAAAAATATAACATACTTTTTATCTTATTTTGATATGTAAATATAATATTTTGAATAAATCAAAAATTAAAATTTTAAAAAATTTTAACTAGGAGCATTTCGGCTACCCATAACTGGCATGAGCCGGCATAGTAGTGTTTGACTATGGGCCAAATGAGTCATGTCGAGCTGAATGAATTAGATATCATGTCATGTCAGCACGACCTAAGATCCATCTCGTGTAGTGCCTAACATGATACAAATAAATTGACACCTCTAGCCAAAACTTTATATAAATGATCATTGAAAAATATTATACTCCACAACCCTACCCTCTCGTTAACATATTCAATCCTCTATTTGATACTTTCTTAATAGATTTAATATTATAATGGAGTTACATCCATACCTACATAATAAAATTTTAATGGCTACATTATTAATTCTTTATTATAGTAACCAAGTACTTCACTAGTACACAAAGTCGTGGCTAATTTCATAAGGCTGTGAATTTATCTTTATATGGCTCAGTAGTTATAAGTTAGAGCCATAACTTTGTTAAAAACTTATAAATTTTGAGCTATGAATAAATAAAGAGCCACAAGTATTCAAGCCAAAGCCATGGTGATTATTCAAAGCCGTACTATTGGATCACCAAATATTATAAAGGACATTACTAGAGTACGACTATTTCTAAGACTATGAATCTTATCCTCAAAATAAGGTATAGTCGTGAATTGTATATGTAAGCTAAGTGTAAGCACCATGACCAATTCACAACACATGACCATATACTTATCAAAGAGGAGAAATGACTAATGACACAATTTCCACATGGTGTCATGGCCATAAAACAATGTTGCAGGCCATCACATCCTCTATGATCACTTCATAATATTGCAACCATATATGGACTACAAATAATGAAAGCATAAAGTCATGACTTTTTAATAGTACAATAACTTTGTGTTACAGAAAGATTAGGCCCAAGTTATAGTTATTATCAATATCTTGACTATCTGTTACAAAAAGATCAAAAAGTCCAATAGAGTTGAAATCATGTTCTGAAGTCATAACACAAGCTAAAAGATAAAAAGGCCAAATTTATGACTTAAATTGAAAAGTCATGACTTTTTATTTAGAGTAATGGAAGGATGCTCGGGTATAAAAAAAATTAGATAATTAATGAAAAACTTATCTTTCTTCTTCTCTTTCACCATAAGAAACAGGAAAAAGTCATGACAACTATAAACCATAGGGATAAATTTTGTACTCCCTAAAATTTCTACAAACAAGCAAGGGTTGCAAGGCTAATGTCAATCACTATAGTTGGGGCCACAGTTCTTAAATCCTCCTCCTCTAAGTATAAATCTAAAATTTTGCATTAAATTTATGTGGTTTGAGATTTATATTATTTGGAAAATGTGAAGTAATGATTTGGAATGATTGATACATTATTGGTATGCTTATATTTTATTTTTTTGGATGTTGATGGATGATGATTAAAAATAACTTAAATTAGGGTTCAACTAATAATAAGTTTGCATAAAGGTTATCAAGGTAAAGAGTGTCTAATAAGCCACAATGCCCATTTGTGCATATAATAAGAAGATGGTAACAACCCTTCCAATTATGATGCACTAGATAAACCTATATGTCAAGATCCAAATTTTGAGTATATTTATCTTTATGAGTATAATACTTTTGAAGCCGAAAGTAAGAATACTTTTATATGTCAAACCATTATATACATCTTAGAGGGACTTATTCTTGATTGGGATGAATATTATAGAGAACAATCTTCCTAGATGTTCATCATTAGTGTGTGAGTCACATTGTCACCAAGGAGGATAGTAATAGGTAATCCTCGAGACATGAGCAAGTATATTACTTGCAAGGTAGTGACAACCCTTGTGAGTTTATTTCATTTATATCGTTCCCACAGAAAAAACTTGAAAGAAATATATGTTAATTATGTGAGTATGGTGCTTATGAAGTCAAAAATATACAAATCATACCAATTATGAGTCTTAAGAAAATAAAAGTTGATGAATAAAAGTGTGCATATAAAGAAATCATAAAAAAAATTAACAAAGTTTCTTAAAAGGTATAGGATTGTGAATGATATTTTCATAGGGATAAAGTATTGTCTCGGTGATGACATATCGAAGGGATAGCTATGAGGGATCATCATTGAGAATGACTCAATGGTAACAATCACCTTTTATGCTGATAGGGCAAGGGTTGCAAAATACCCAACTTTCATTCTATGTCCAACATAAAATATATTGAACAAATTAATGACATCACATAGATTAGATAATTAGACACTAGACCTAAGGTTGATTAATATCATAGTATATCTTCATTGAAAATGAGTTCCTTCTAGTTGGACAACTAAACTTTTGATACAAACCTTATGGATTGATATTTGGACTTAAGTCCATTATATTACTTATATGACTAATGCATTTTTGGATCCAAATTGAGAGGACAACCTCATTAATGAACCTTTTAGGATGTCACCTAACTAATTAAATTAGGTGAAATAACAAAGTTTCAATAGTGACCCTCCTAGTTTATTTATTACTAACAATAATAATAATCTAGCACAAACTCTGGCAGAAGCCTATTGAGATAGTTCTGCTGAAAAAAAAAATCTAGCACAAACCCATTATAGTTACAATTCTAGTTTAAGTTCTATATAATCACCATCCATAAATATCTGTAACACAATATAAACTAAACATATTCATTCATAAATACCAATGTCACATCACATATATTCAAATTATACACATCCTATACTCATGCTATTTTATTAAAACATTTGGAATCAACCCTAGAGATGAGGGGTTTGAGATCTATGCTCCTAACTCTAGGGATTGTATTAAGTCTCGTGTCACTTTCTTGTTTATGCAAACCCTTGAGAGTGTGAAATTCACTTTTAGGATTTAGTAGTTATCATGACATTGCTTTTATAATGGAGGGAGAGGAAGAAGAATGAGAGATTCCTTTGATTTTTTTTAATCTTCTACTTATATACATGGACTATTCTATATTATTCCAAATATGAATCTGGATTACATTTTGATCTTTCTATAACATAAAATCACAAAATTAGTAATATCCATGACTTGGATCTAATATCTCTATAACATGAAGTTGTGATATTGTGTGGTGGTTGCGACTTCAACTATTTATCTTCTTGTCTTTAATAAAGGGTTATGGCATTGGGGAATGTCTACAATGTAGTAAAGAGCTTTTCACTTTTATATATGGCCATAGTGTGGTAAAATACTTCTTACATTGATATATGGCTGCAATGTTGTGATAAAGTCAAGACATTAGTATTGGTCTTTCTTGATAATTATATGACCATAACACTAGGAAATAGTCATGGCACTGAATCTTATGTTTTTAATGGCTACGATACTAATAAATGGACACAACACAAAATTTACCCTTACATCTTCAAGTGCCTACATCAATGTGACTGGACACATCACTGAACTTCTCCTCTCTCATATATCATTTTGGCAAAGCTCTACAAGAATATCATGACACTACAAATTAGCTCATGTGTAAAAGTCATAGTTATATATTCCTTTGAGGATAAGAATCATAATCTTGAAAAATAACTTTACTCAAATAATATCATATGTAATTTTTAGTGTCCCAAAAGTTATGACTTTGAATAATTACCATGACTTTGGCATGAGTAGTATTGGGTCTATAACTTTTTTTAGCTCAAAAGTTATGACTTTATAAAATGGCCTCAAATCTAACTTGAGATTACCAAGTTATATTAAAGATAATGTCATGGTGCTTGGACTTGATCACAACTTTGAGCACTTATGCGGTATATGGTCGATACGATAAAGAATTAATATGTCATGTAGTGAAAGAATATTGTGCTATTGAGTTGATAGGATCATGACTTATAAGGATTTTCATGACCAATTAGAAAGAGTTTTGGCCAAGAATGGATATCAAAAATTTGTAAGACTCAATATTATATCTCCTCTACTAAACACTTCTAAAATCTATTGATTTTATGACTTTTCATCTAAACTCAAAAATACTTTAAACTTATGAAATCAATCTATAAATTTTCATTCCAAGCCTACACAACATCAAAAATCACCAAAAATAACAAAAAAAATATTAGATAGTTTGAATACTATAATTTCCAACTCTCTTTTTTGAAATTGCCTTAGCCTCTCTTTTATATCATTAAGGTCATATGGATTTCTAAAGTTTTAATACTATAGATCTCTTCAAGTTAAGAGTCACTACTTTAGGTTGAGGTTAAGATAATGGATACTTTTTGAATCCCCTCTAGAGAACAAAATCATGGTGGCAACGGAATGTTGTGAATGAGATAATTCCTCTCTAGAAGATATGGTTGTAGTGAGAAATGATGTTATGATTGAGGTAATTACTCTCTGGAGCACAAATTCATAGCAAAAAGAGTGTCATGATATAGGTAATACCCCACTAGAACACATGGTCACAACATCAAAAAATATCATGATCTATGTAATTTCTTTCTAGAAAACATAGTCACAGTAGCAAATAATTCTATGACCGAGATAATTAATTTCTAGAGCATAAAATCATAGTTGTAAGAGTGTCATGACTAAGATAATTCCTCTCTATAATATATAGTTATGGTAGAAAAATTTGTCATGACTAAAAATCACTTGGTGTTATATGATTTTTAGTTATATAATGAATATGTCATGGCCTTAGAAAATATTACCACGCTAGAAAGATTCATAACTTCTAGTACTCATTTAGCACTTGGTTTCCATGAAGTGAAAATAATTTCATGGTTGAATTTTTATTTTAAAATTAATGTGGCCATAACTTCATGATAATATCATGATCATGAAAATGTGTTATATAGTGAAATATTATGACTAGGTAGTAGAGTCATGATATATAAAGATTATCACATCTTATTTGTAGACTCACAACTAAAAAAAGCTATCATGGATTCTCAACAAGCATTTTCTAGTGTAAATAAGTCATGACATAAGAACTATTATGACGTTTCCATGCTGTTCTACTCTTTATTTTAGATTTCTACAATGTATATCATTTATAGTCGATTTATATCTAATTTCACAATTACTCATCCAATTCCATAAAATCATTATTTAGTGAAATTATTGCATTTAAATCCCAAATTCAAAATTGCTATATCTTAAAAATTATATAAAATAACTACAAAAAGTTAGTACTTTGAGTGCCGAACAAACTCATTCTTTAAAATAATGTCCTATCTTTGAGCAAAGAGTCTCTCTTTTTCTTTTAACTTTGTATGGAACATCAAGGAGGAAGAATAAAACAATCAATAAAAAGAGCAATCACACAATGCATCAACATGGAGAAGATCTCATCAAAGTGGTCGGTTCATTGTATCAAACTCTTTGTGGAAATTGCACTCTAGAGAGCTCAAATCTAGGCATGGATATAGAAGGTCTATTCACATCTCTCTTGTTGTTTGTTTTCCATTTCATCATCTTTGAAATCATTTTAAATAACACATCTTGCCTTTTCTCAATTAAGTTGGGTACATCCTCAAGAAACCCTATACATAATATATATACTTTTACTTCTCATTCAAATTATCCAAGTCCTCTTTCTGTTGTTTCTCTTGATACATCATGTTAGTCTATATCTCTTATTTCCTCTTTTTTATCATTCTTTGCTAGTAATTTTTGATGGATTCATAAAGCTTCCCAATGGATTCATCTTTTCCAATCACTTTGGTGTCCACCCTTTTCATTGTCTCTTCCAAGATGTTTATAACTTGATCCTCAAACTTTTCTTGGGAATGCACGGATAAGCTTTCTTTCTTGCTGAGATGCATCTTTTACAATGCATCACATTGCTCTATCTTGGTTGTGTATTTTTCTTCCTGTCTTTATAGATTCCTCCTACTTACTATCTCTTTTTTCCAATTTTGTTGCTAAAGAATTATGCATCATTATTAGCTCTCTCTTCAATCAAACCTCCCTTTCATTAGCTTCCAACTTTATATTTTTTAGTAGGGTGAGAATTTCTTTCAAATCTTTTTCCCATCTACCCATTGAAAACTTATATTCGAGCAGTGATTCTTCCTCAAAATTTTTTCAAATCTTTCTATTTCATCTATGTTGACTTTGGGGAAAGCTACCACTTTTTTTCACATATCAGTTGATTATTTCCAAATCAAGAACTATCTTTCCCTTATCTCCTTCACGTCGCCTCATCTCCTTCACGTCCTCTCATCTTACTCACTAATGTTAGGTGAGACATCCATGAGTACCATTTATCCATCTCTTCAAAAGTTATAACTCCTTCAGCATGACATAATATAATAATCAACGAGGTGTAAATTATATGGCCTAATAATTTATCTCCTTAGAAGTTAAAAATTATCTTGTCAAAATCTTATAGACATATATTTTGTACCCTCACTAGGACAAAATGCAGGATCTTCCTATCTTGTGTTATGGTAGAGAGGTGGGGAGTTTGTTGCAAAAATAAAATACAAAAAATACAATTATACTTTGCTCTTCTATCAACTCCCCCCTCACTAGGTGTCTAAAGGTACTTTTTGATGACCCACTCCAATTGCTCTTACCATTCATCAAAAGTCTTAGTGATGAGTTTATAATTTGATTGAATTATTAGGGTTTTGAAGGCTGTACCAGCTATAACCCCCTATAGTCTAATTTATAAATCCCTATCAAAATATACCCAAACTCCTCGCACTTTGTACCTCTTGTCTTGAATGTCTTCAAGGTTGGGGTAGAATTCTCTTACAAATATCATGTTGCCCCTTTATATGTGGGTGCAAAATATAACCCAGTTCATCATTTCAATTATTGGATAGAAAGGTGAGAAAAACTCTACAAATCCTTCTCACCCATAATTTTTTTTTGTTAGGGTAGACATAATTCATCTCCTATCCTTATCTATCAAAAATACCAATAAAAGGTTCAGGCACCATGGCTTGGGATGAAATCTCAGAGGTTGTTATTTGTGTCACTTTTGTTTATCCTTTGAACTCAATTCAACTCCCTCTTTTCTCACCCCAAGCTTAGAAATCAACATTTCTTTATCCAATTTGATTTTTAATCACAAAAATGGGTATCATGGAGTTTTTGGTTGGTAATAAAAGAAGAAGAAAATGTTTGAATAAAAATTAAGATTCATGGTATTTTATAAGATTAGAATTTTAGTCATGGCCACTAAAAAATAACATTGATTTTATGTAATGCCATGACTTTTCATTAAAAATATAGTCACAATAGGGATTGATTTCCATGACCCCATTTGTCATGAAAAGAAGTTACCAATGGGTTTCAGTGATGCCACTCAATTAGTCTTGAAAGAAAGTTATAATTGAGTTTGAATGCCATGATTTCTATAAGTGAAATGTATATATAAAAAAGATAAAAGAAAATATAGGACACCAGCATAAAAAAAATCTTAGGTTATCTCCAAAGAAGCACTATGTTTAATATTTTTTAATAGAGTTATTTTTCAATTTGCATTCTCACTCAGTAACTTCACTAGTCCATGTTATTTTCTCCATATATATTTTTCTCATTTGCATGTCTTCCAAACTTCTCCTTTAACATCATGCCATCTATTAGATTCCTTCTTTCATGATATTCTTTGAAAATTATCATGATTTTTTTATTATCACAACATCATTGAGTGTGATGTTCTTCGTTAAAAGTTGTGACTAAATGTAAAATCATAGAATCAACTATATTTCTATGGAGTAATTATATTATGACTATGGAATATGTCATGACATCTTTTTGCTGCTTTTGTTTCATCGAAGTCATATATTTTTTCCTATCATGACTTCTCCCCTCATCAATCCTACTAGTATAGTTATGACTTTTTCAAAAGTTATGACCTCTTTTTGTATATCAATTTTGGCTACTTTTTTCTTCTAATCATCATTTATAATGGTCTCTACTAAATCTTTTTGACCTAGCACATCATTAATCAGTAGTGAGCTTTTTTCCTCTTGCAATTTTTGTATATTCTCAAGAGTTCCCTAAATGATTTCTCCATGTTCTATACTCAGGAATTTCATTATATCATCCATTTTCTTTGCAACTTCAAAATATCATATCTTTGATTCTTCTTCTATCATGACTTGGAAAATATTGTGATTTCAAAATAGTTATCACCTTTTTTCTGACTTTCTTCCATTTCATCATATTTTTTATCTTATTCGAACCAACAATTATTCAAGAAATCATTCCATTTGAAATCCACACATTGACTTTTGGTTGCACACATAAGGCTATTTATTCTCTAGTAGTTTTCCTCATCATCATCAGAAATATATAGACTTTTATACATATTGAACTTTACTTGCTCTTCGCCCATGCAAAGTGTAAAATTCTACCTTGTCCACATAAATTAATACTTATCTAGTCACTAAAAATAGTCATCCCAAGATCAACAAGACATGTGAGTCTTCCTCCATGTCGAACATCATAAACTCAATAAAAAAAATAAATTTTCTAACTTTGATTAGCACATCTTTGATAATCCTTCTTTAAAACGATATTGATCATCCTGCCATCTTTTGCAAGAGAGAAGTTAGAGTTTTCTTACCAACATTTAACCTCCACACTATAGATAATGACATTAAATTAATAATTTCTCTTAAGTTACACAATTCATTATAGAACGTATGCTCTCCAATAACTCATGGAATTTTAAAACTCCTTAGATCTTTGAGCTTTCTTAGGAGTTTTTATTAAACTGAATGATTATATTATACTTCTTGGTCATGCTCATCATTTCACATGTCTCCAATTTCTTCTTATTATTCTTAATATCTTTCAATAACTTTACATAATGAGCTATTTATGATAATATTTCATCGAAGAATATGTTAACTTCTAACTTTCTAAAGATATTAAGGAATTATTTGAATTTCTCATCCAACTTCTTTCTAAACTAATGTTGAAAAGGAAGATTATGTTGGAGAGTTTATTTACCATCTACATATTCATTATTTGGTATGTTACCTTTCTGTTCATTGTTTTAGTTCATCTATATCTCTAATCATATTATACTTCTCTAATTATATTTCTTCATGTGTGACAACTAATAGCATAAGTTGGACCGTGAAATTTGGTAATGCCACGACTTTGGATAATGTCATAGCATTGGACGTCATAGTGCTATATGTTTTGGTGCTGGGTGTTGTGACTTTGGATGTCATTACATTGTCAGCCACAACTTTATTTTCTATTTTAGTCTCCCATTTGGATTTGTTTTATATTTTCTTCTTTTCTAATTTTTATTCCTTCTAAATGTTATAGATATGCTTCTTTTTAGATTCACCTCATGTTCACTTGATAGCCTATTAATACTTTGTGTCACATAAATATATGCTTCTTTAGAATGGATCTTAGTAGTTTGTTTATTTTATTGATGATTATAATCATATATGACTTAGGTGTGTTTGATGAAAAACTAATCAAAATGTTTGCTTATTATTCTAAGTATTATATTTAATTGTTACCACTCAATATAAAACTTCAATTCAAATCCTTCAGATGAATAATAGAGAGGAGCTCATTAATCATGAACTAAAATAATTCTTATAACTTCATGGTGTCATTTATCAAACTACATGTCCATATTCATCTCAACAAAATGGTGTGGCATAATGAAAAAATTGACACCTCTTAGAATTGTTTCGAGCTATGTTATTTAAAGTCAATATGCCACTTTAGTATTGGGGATAATCTCTTTCTACTTCCTCTTATTTAATAAATCATATCCCATTATATAGCATGGACATTCATACCCCTCTTGACACATTAAATCACAACCTTAACTCACTGCCACTACCACAATTATCTCTAAAAGTTTTTGTTTGCACATCCTTTGTTCACTTGCTGCATCATACTCATCATTAACTTCAACCACATGGCATTTGATGTGCTTTTATTAGATATGGACTTAATCAAAAAGGATATATGTGCTACCACCCACCATGTTGCAAAATGTATGTTTTTATACTCTATAGATGTCCAATGCTATGAACATCAGAAATTTTTTCTTTCTACCTCTATTGCAAGTAAGTGACTGAAAAGTATTGACTCGTAGTCCCTTAGCCATAATCCTAAACCCAAACTTGAAATTGAATCAACACCTCAAATGCAACTTGAACATCCTGAACTTGAATTTCTTTCTGCATTCAAATCTAAGCATCATAAAGAAATGAGTAATGAGTTGAACTTACAAGAAATTGAGATCATGGATCTGAGCCTTGTATTCAAGAAATTAGAATTGAACTTGAAGAATCACAACAATTGTCACATTCCATTAATATTTCATCCCAAATTGAAACTCGGATAAATCTTGAACCTTCTCTTTGATTATTGCCATACTAAACTACAAGGAAAGTTAATATAGTAAGTTATGAACATGTACTAAACTCCATTCCTAAGTTACCAATAAATAATTATGTATCTTATCACTGGTTTACAAAGACATATGAACCATTTTCAAATCAATTATCTATTATGCACATACCTAACAATGTGCAATAAGCCATTAACAAATTAAAAATAGAGGGATGTAATAAACCAAGAGATGAAATCCCTTCAAACAAACAAATAATAGAGGAATGTAATGGATATTTATTTAATGTATTTTTTTATTTCAAATATGTGGAAATTTATAATGAATTGATTTGCCATTTAAATATATAATATACATGTGTCCTATATTCTACATAGTTTACAATTTGGTACGCAGTGTTCAGATTACCTATAAAAAATCAAATCGTCAATTCTTGTAGAATATAAGCTTTCTATTTATAATCTAAATTGAGCTGGACATATAATTGGCAAGATTATAGTATAAGATTTTAGTAGTTCTAATCTTGACTATGCGAAATAATAAAATTCTAACTTCTTGTGCTAGTACACTTGAGTGTATTGAACGAGACCGAGTTGAAGTGATTGTTTTATACTAACACATAAAATAATATACACCTCATGATTATTTTGAATACTAGTGCTCTTAATCTTGAAATAATTAATAATCACATGAATTTATTTTTAGTTATTTTGATTCACATAAAGTGAAATCTATAAATAGATTTGATACATAATTGTGAATTTTAATTATTAATAGAATCAATCCTGTTAAAAGGATTAATGATATCCTCTTGAGGGTACTTTTTTAGTTTTAATAATGTTAAGCCCTACATCTAGATTTTAAATTCTGTATATCAAATAAGTTAAGTGGAAGATCTCAAGGAAAATAATATGTTATTAATTAAATAAAATAAGTGATTAAGTGCAATTATAATTATATAGTAAAAAGAACTATAATTAGTATAAATAAAATTATTTAATTTATATTGAAAGCCCAAAATCTTATGAGATCTTGAGGTCCCTTTAATAGCCCTTAACTAGTGAAATAAGTGACAACTTTATAAATCATGTTACAGGATATTATATATATATATATATATATATATATATATATATATCAATTTAATGGAGATTGATTTTTTTATTATATACAACAAATAAATTAATTTTCTTTTATGAGCCATTTATTATAATTTAAGAGCCATTTATTATAATCTAAAAGTCATTTATTTAAAAAAACTATTATCACTTTTGAATACGTGATATGTAAGTCACATATGTTGGAGGAGAACAAATTCACTATTTATCTTCTCTCATAGCACTTTGGCTCCGTGAATAAGGAAGAAGGCCTTAGCAACCATGTTAGAGATCTTTTTTATTATGATACATATCCTAACATGTGGATACTGAAATTTCATCATGTTTATATTATAGGTAAGATTATTACACAAAAAACATGATTCGGAATAAAAACCCAACATTAGCTATACATCCTAATTTATCTTTATATAAATTTAATGTGAAGAATGTATTTCTACGTGACAATCTTCCAGAGGAAGTATACATGAAATTGTCTCCGAGATGTAGATCACATATAGAAGGTAGCAAATAAATTTGTAGACTTTGAAAATCTTCAAGAGGGGGATTATAGAAGATTAGTTGTAAAGTTATAAAGTTGTAAAGCTTTTTTTTTAGTTACATCAAGCTTTATACTAGCATAGTAGATATGAAGTAGTAAAATTGCAAAGATTTAGACAAGTTGCTTCGAGCTTTAGATTTTTTTTTGACTATAAGTCATGTTGTCTTGCAAAGTTGTCTATATAATCCATCAATATATTCAATTGAGAATATATAGTCTTTGCAAAGTTGTCTATATATTCCCAATTGAATATATAGACAACATGATTGTAGGTCATGTTGTCTTGCAAATTTTAATTAATTAAAATTATAAATATTATTTGAACACTTCATCAATTTGAATCCTCATTTCTCCACGTAAATCCATTAATTAAAATTTTAAAAACTATTTCCAAATTTGAAATGGTACTTTATGAATTTGAAAATTGAGATTTTATTTTTATTATTAATTTTGAATGACAAAATCAAGTTGATGAATCTCAGTGCACCAAAATTTAATTATTTTTGAGTTTGATGTATTTTTTAATTATGAAAAGTTAAGGTTATTTTTTTTCAAATAGTTTATGTTTGTATTACCAAATACAAATCTCTTTTTTTTTTCGTTGCTTAGGCCAAGTTTGACAAGCGTGCATGGCACGTTGGCATGGATCATAAATTATAAAAAAAAACTTGCATGCCTTGCTACATTCGCCTCTTGCCTCCACCTCCATTTCCATGCCATTATGTTTATGTAATAGGCAAGAATTGTCGGATTTATGCTCATTATCAATATAAAAAAAAAATTAAAAATAAAAAAAAAATATTTTCATATAAACATCTTCTATAAATATAGAATACTTTTTTTTATATTCATCAAAATTTTTTCCTCTCATCTCTTCTCTTATTTTTTATTTTCTTAATTTCTTATCCTTTTTCATTTTCCTAATTTCCTTTCCTCCTTTTTCTACTTTGATGTGATGTCTACTTTGGGCTTTAGGCTTATTAGTTTAGAAAAAGAGGTTGTCTACTGCAAAAATAAAGTTATGCTATTATGGTTTTTATTTAATTTCTATTTATTAGTATGTGTTATAATTTATAAAAATTTAAAAATATATATTTTTTATAATTAGAATTATAAATAAAATAAAAAATTGATTAAAATTATATTGATGTAGTTTACACAAAAAAAAAATTAATTCTTGGAGACAATTATGATATTGATTATGTTGAAGTAGATTATATTTTTCCAATTGAATAAATTGATGTAGATTAGATAGACAACTTTGCAAGAGAAATTAAATGATTTATTTGAATTTATCAAATTTATGAAAATATCATTCCCTTTTGAATATATTGATGTAGATTATAAAGTCAACTTTGCAAGACAACATGACCTAAAGTCAAAAAAAAAAAAAAAAAAAAATCTAAAGCTCAAAGCAACTTGCCTAAAACTTTAAAATTGTACAACTTTATAACTAATATGCTAGTCTAAAGCTTGATGTAACTTGTATAAAGCTTTACAACTATATAACCTTACAACTATACTTTTATAATCCCCCTCAAGTTGATGAAAAAATATTTCGCATGCCCAACTTGTCTAATATTTGATACAAATATTTGATGGAAACTGCCTTAGTAAGAATATCAACAAGTTGATCTCTAGACCTAACATGTAGAACTTCAGTTTTATTTGCTTCTAATTGTTTATTAATGAAATATCTATTTTATATTCACATGTTTATCATATTATGTTAGATAGAAATATGAGCATAATTACATGTTGTCTTATTATCACAATATAATTTTATTGTAAATATGTATGGAATTTTGAGTTCATACAACAAGTTCTTAATCCATAATAACTCAAAAACTCTTTTGGCCATACCTATGTACTCAACTTCTACACTCGATCTAGCAACAACACCCTATTTTTTGCATTTCCATGTAACCAAATTTCACCCTATAAATATTAAGTACCTTGTGATTGAATCTTTATTATCGATAGAATCTGCCTAATCCAAATCAGTGTAGCCTTCAACATATTAAGATGTCCCTTCATTAAACATAATCCCTTTACTTGAAGATGACTTCAAATACTACAAGATTCTAAATACAGCCTTCATATTTTTTTTTTTTCACTTTGAGAGTGTATATATTGACTAACAACACTCAAGGAATATACCAAACCAAGTCTAGTATGTGCAAGATACATCAACTATCCAACTAGTATTTGATATTGCTCCTTGTCTGCAGAAGCATAATCCAGAAATATACCTAACTTAACATTTTCAGTAACAAGTGTATCAATTAGTTTGCAAGCTAACATGCCAGCTTCCTTTTTGAAATCAAAAGTATATTTCCATTGAGATGGGAATATATCTTGTTTAGATCGAAACACTTCTATTCCCATAAAATATTTAAGTGATCCAAGATTTTTCATCTCAAATTCCCCAGACAAATAAGTTTGCAAGGTTGGCCTTTCAACAATATCATTCCATATCATATTCATAATATCAACATAAATAATAAGTTTTGTGGGCTTTCCTTATTCCTTATAAAGAGAGTAGGATTAGAATTACTCTGTTGATACCCAAATTCCTTTCAATATAAGCATTGTCATGTACTCATGTATTATATATAATATTCTGAATTTACATCAAAATATTCATTAATGTTAAAAATTATATCTTGCATATGCTACATTAAAAAATAATGTTCAATATTTTATGGTTGATGGTAATAAGAGTAGACATTTCAAAACATTTTTTTATCATCATGATTGATTTTTCATGCCATTCTTTGCATACAATTTCTTCAATTTTTAGTGGTCCAGATTATGTTTTTATGAAATTAACCAAGTTAAATAAAATAGTATAAAGTCATGTTCTTATGATCAATAGGTGCCCTTTTGATGTGATGTGTAAAAATGTCTATAACTAATTAGTGCTTGTTTTCAACTCTTCATCTTTACATTTTATTAGTAATAAATTAATGAATCAATAAAGCCATTGTATCACTCAAATTTATTATTAGTTCATATTCTAATATATAAATATAAAACATAATATATACATTACAAACAATGAAAGAAATTAAATATAAATTATCAACTAATGTATATTATATTATTTTGACCAGTTTCTAATAAAAATGAACTTGTAATTATCTTCATAAAAAATATACAAGCATGTTATTTTATTTTCACCAATTGATATGTGGAGGTGGACTTTCTCTAGGCTCCATCTCCATGTAGATTTGACAAAAGGTATATAATATCATGTTATGCATTAGGGAAGCCTAGTATAACTTGGTGGTTCGTTGGGTAACTTGGGCATGTCGGGTTGGGCCTTGAGCTATCCCGCTATGGATCAAGCTCAAGCTAGTCTAAGTCTGAACCAAGCTAGTTTGTGGTCATGCAAGGCCAGCCTATGCGTGGGCTTATGGTGCCCTAGCCTACTAAAAAAATTGTGACTACACCCAACTTAAATGTGGTCTTTTAAAAAACATGGAAAGTGAGATTCACACATTGACTTGGGACTAGATTTCTACATGATCCAGGCTATGGCTCTAGCATGACTAGTCCAATTGAGTCATCCAGACCGAATTCGGCTCACATGGGCTGGTGACTCATGTTGTGCAGCATGCTATTGTGGCAAGTGGGTTGACCCCCTTGGCCTAATATTCCTAGGCCATGTTGGGTTGTCCGACATATTTATCACCTTTACTCCCATGCAGTCTAAGAGTGCACATTCTCACTTTTAAAATTTTCATACAATTGAGAAGGAGTGTTGCAAATGTACTTAAACACGGTCACATGTAATATCAAAGCATGATGCATGCCTCTTCTTTCGTTTGAAAATGATATTATAAAAACTTTTGGAATGGAGTTTTTTCAAAAAAATATTTTCTATCATATTCCAAAGTATTTTTTAAAAGTGGCTTATTCACTTTTTAATCCTATAATAGTGATTCAACATTATTATCTTAAATTATAATTTCTATATTTATATTATTTATTAGAGAAAAGAAGATGGGGTAAAAATAATTTCTAGTGGAAAAAATATGCATTTTTTAAAAATTTTCATTGCAAGGGTAGAAGTTAGACTAGTGTTTAGGGTGGAAAAAATAATTTAGATTATTATCTTAAATTATAATTATATTATTATAATTCCTATAATAGTGATTTATTTATTCATTTTTTTTTGCAAAAATAGAATCTAGGAATACAAGTGTGTCCTGATTTTTTAGAGCATTTAAAAATGTTAAATAGTGTTTAGAGTATTTATAATACACATGTAGTGAATTGCATGTATGACATCCAAAATTTCAGAAGCTAAAAATGCACATGTAGATGTACAAATATATATTGAAGCGTGTTTCGATTAGAAGATAATATTTTTAATGATGAAATAAATAGTAGAATAAGTATCACTGAAATATCTAGTAGGTGTAGTAATCATGAAGCTCGGTGTTGCTTTATTTTATCTATAGCATGCCAAAAAAAAATATTAATCTTTTTTTTTTTTTTGAATTTTGATCAAGAAAATATAGTGAATTAGATCTAAGCAAACCCTGACAATTGATACTGCAAAAAAAAAAAAAAAACAATTAATAGTGAATATATAAGACCATCACTGCATTTGAAATGATCACTTATTCTAGCTATCAGCTAAGAATTTAGGTGATTCATTAGTATTAGGTGAGAATAAAGAAGCCAATTCTATAGAATATACAAGTCCGGTATAAATTATAACCAAAATTTTAATGTCTTTTTTGCAAAAAAAAAAAATTAAAACTATGGAATATAATTCTTTCCAGATATTTTTTTTTCTTATTGGAAATAAATGTTTTTTTTTCTTTAACCAAATATTTATTTGGTTAATAAAATTCAATAAATATTACTCATACAACCTTACCATAAATTGTGTTCATCACAAAAAGGCTGAATCCAAATAAATCCCAATATATATATATATATATATATATTCAAATAAAGAAACTGTATCAAAACCTATCAAAAAAGCCTTACCGTGCAAAAAATAATAAAAATATGAACTAAAAAAATTAGATTGTGTTCATCACAAAAATTTGTCATAGCTCATCAACATAGTGTGGAAGCTCTTTTCCAAGAGGCAGTTACTTTCTTTTCTTGAATAAAACTATTTTTTGTACACCAAATTTCATCGATTACTTATCAAAGATATTTAGGTTTCCATTTTATTGATAAAATTTTATTTTAAATAATCTTTCTGATGATTATTAAGAATGAGATTATTAGTTCATATTATGATTTTATGTGGGTTGAGAATGGATAAATTGGTTGATAATTGCTACTATATTGTTGTACAAAAAAATGCAAATTGATTACCATAGAGGTTGTTAACTTAAAAGTTTTTAATTGAAAAAAAAATTATTGAGAAATTATTAATGTAAGATGTCAAACCTATTTGTTATAATTTTGGTGAATATAATAGCGAGTATGGTGTTAGGCGCGAGCACGCGCGCGCACACACACACACACACACACATTTTTGGCTCATAAAAGTAATCTATTTATATATTAATTTTTCTCAGATATCATGCTAAGCAGAAACCTACCTAACACACTTCTAAGTACGAGATTGTTTTATAATTGATTAAAAACTAACAATGGCAATTATGGGCAGTATGTCATAGTGACTCAAATGGAGTAAGAATTAATGCCTTTACAACAATCTCTTGTAAATTAAAAATATCAATTTCATGATTTTTTTCAAGTTACCATTCTCCTGCCCTCTAATGTCTATGGTAATTCAACACTAATGGTTAGTATGTTATCAATTTCATGATGATTGTGGGTGTTTTGTCATGGTGAAGGTCTTGGGTTCGAACCCCAATTCCTTTATGGTCAGACAATTTATTTTGAAAAAAAAAAGTAGATACCGAATTCCAAAACCAGTTTCTAAATTCAGATATCTAGAATTTAACTTTCTTTTAAAAAAATTTCAAGGAACAAAATCAAATTGATACACTTCAGAATGCCAAACTTAACTATATTTTAGTTTGATACATTTATTTTTTAAATTTTAAGAAATGGGACCCCATGCCAAGTAGGAGCCTTGCACATTGGGTCAGCTTTTTTTTTACATGTACATTTGATTCAAAATTGATGTGGACAACCATAATGAAAATTGTTGGATGCAAAATAAAAAAATGCAGGCAAAAAAAAAAAACACAATGAAATAGCTTGCTTTGAATTATGAAAACATGTCCCCAGGTTGTAAAAGAACGGCAACACTCAAGGCCCAACGAAACAAAAACATTGCTCAGAAAGAAAAAAAAAACAAAACACGTCCAAATTAAAACCTTTCCCCACGTTGCCAGATTTTAAATATCAAAAAAAAAAAAGGGGGAGGGGGGCGGGAGGGGGACCCGATTGGGTGGAAACAAATGCGAGAAGCACGTTACAAGCTGCAGCATTTTGGGATACAGACTTTGAATTCGAAGAAGAAAAAAAAGACCAAATTGGGGGTGGTCACAATTCACATGTATTCCTTCACTAAAAGATGGGCATTCTCTGTGAGCTTGTTTGCAGGCCTGCTCCCAGTCGGGCTCCCAAAAACACCACTTGCTCCCAAGGAAGCGTTGCCAATCTTGGTGAGAGGAGTTCCACCAAAGTTGAACTTTGATTTTTTATCTGCAGGCTTCAATATTTGGAAAGAGCACATTAGGGTGTTATCCACGGTCATCATGGCGCCTGCATTATCAAACTCTCCGCAATAATTAGGCGCGGAGAATATGGTCACCAGCTTCCGGTCCGCAAAGAACTCATATCCATCCTCCACCACCTGCACACACATACTACATTGCCTTCAACCACAGCACATGCAAAATACGCAAATACAAATTGTAATCTATATCAGTCAAATCGAGATGCATATCATTTACGCTACTGTTGAGGTCGTGGTTTGGTATTTTTATCCAAGGGCTGTGGCGGTACATCTCGGGTTCGAGTCGTCAGACGAAACATCTCTGACTTTCAAGAATAAAATTATCGCAACATTAATTTCTTTTATACCTCATGCTAAACAAGAGCTTCGTGCCCCGGGCATGACATTTTTTTTTATTATTATTTACATAATAGTGGAGGTCGTGCCTTGGTGCGGCGACAAGACTCTCCTCATCCAAAAAATAGTAGATCTCAGGTTAGAGACTCGACAAACGAAACATCTCTGATTTTCAATAATAAAATTATTACAATATTAATGTCCTATATCTCATACCAAACAAGAGCTTTATGAACCAGACACGCCTTTTTTTTAAAAAAAAAAAAAAATTTATTTGCACGATAGTTGGGGTCGTACACAAGTGTGATGAGAGCATCTTAATCTAAGAACTAAGGATCTTGGGTTTGGGGCTCAACAGATAAAGCCTCTCTCACATTCAAAGATAAGATTATCATAAAATCAACATCTCGCAGATCTAATGCCAAACGGAAACCTAGTGCACCACCAGGCATGACTTTTTTTTTTTTTTTTTAATTATTTGCACAATAAGGTCGTGCCTCAATGCGATAAGAAGTATTTTCATCCAACAACGATGAGTCTCGCATTCAAGACTCAACATACAAAGTTTCTCTAATTTTTAGAATTTAAATTATTACAAAATTAACTTTTCCTACACCCCACGCCAAACAAGAGTGTCGTGCACTGGGCACGACTTTTTTTTAAAAATTATTTGCACAATAGTAGGAATCACAGTACCTTAGTGCGACGATAAGTATCTTCATCTATGAACTATATATATCTCGAGTTCGGGACTCAATAGACAAAGCATTTACCCTCTCGGCTCTTTTATTTTCAAGAGTAAATGTATCACAGTATTAATCTCTCCTAAACCTCATACCAAGCAAGAGCCTCGAGTATTGGTAATACTTTTTTTGAATTACTTACACAGTAGTCGAGATCGCACCTAGGTGCGATGACACGAATCTAGTAGATTCTTAACAATAGGAAAAAAAATACATGCGAACAATTATACTTGGAAAAAAAAAAAAAAAAAAAAAAATCACCCTCAAAATTTTTTGTTGACGCAAAACAATATCAAAGAGAAAAAAACAAATAACATTAAAACCGTGTTACTTAAGAATACAACTCATAGAAACGATAATAAATAGACTCAATAATCTAATAATTAGGAGCCTAGAGAATAAGGGTAGAATGGGCAACAATATATGAATCATCGAAACAAGATGTGATATAGTCTAAGAGAAGTCTACCATACTATTGTTCATTAAACGGAATCAAATCAATGAGAACGCACCACGAAGAGCCCTAAATGAGCTTAGCAGTGCAAGCTTGACAGGCCCCAGGTGTATTAGAGGTCATGCCATGTTGTTCAAGACTCATCAGATGCAGCCACTCCAATTACTGGAGGTAAGGCTGTCGAAATATGCAAGCAAGCGTAGGGTGCAATATACGAAGAGAATACAAATAGAAAAATGAAAAATTATCAGAGCATGCTCGTATGACGATCACTGTACTGCCACACATTAAAAAAATGCATAACGGACTCAGAAATATCAAAATCTCCACGGCAAAAAAAAAGAGAAAAAAAAAAAAAAGAGTGAAAAAAAATGAAAAAAAAAAAATTACATGGCACGTGTACAACCGACCTGGTGGGCACGGCAAATGAGATCCAAATCATGCTGGTGAAGAAACCGCTCCACGGTACCGGGGCCAAAAGTACACGAAACCCCCCGATCATTACTTGCCCAATCTTCCACGTCTTTACTCGGGTCAGACCAGAGAAGATCACAGAGTAAGCCTGTGTCTGGAACATCAGTGGGGCGCTGTAAATTTCTGATCTGATTCAAATCACGGAGTTCATGGGAAAGGCCCCCGTGCATGCAAAGAATCTTCTCGTCAATTAGTGCGGCCACTGGCAGGCAATTAAAACAATCAGTAAACGTCTTCCAAAGCCTAACATTAAATCTTCTTTTACACTCGTCGTAAAAGCCATATATGCGGTTTATAGAAGCACACTCATGGTTTCCTCTCAGCAAGAAGAAGTTTTCAGGATACTTTATTTTATATGCAAGAAGAAGACAAATGGTTTCTAGACTCTGTTTGCCACGATCCACATAATCCCCCAGGAACAAGTAGTTCGCCATGGGTGGAAATCCACCATATTCAAACAGCCTTAAAAGGTCAGAATACTGCCCGTGAATGTCGCCTGCAAGGCAAACACACACCCACATAAACAATGGCACTCAGTAGAAAATGAATGCTAAAAAAGATACAATTAAAATAATAGACAATCTCTTGTTTATTTTAGCATCTCTATTAAATCATAAACCCACAAACCTAAAGTATGCAAGAGGATCCCTATAAATAACTTCTAGCATGGATTGAGACGACCTGCTTATAGGACACACTCGTCCACAAGAGATAAAATTAAAAAGAATAAATAAAAACAGACAAAAAAAAAAAAAGTAATTCACAAACCTAAAATTACTATGCAAAGATCCAGGGCACAAAGACAAAGACTAAATGTGAATTGAGCATTCTTCAAAGTCTTTGAACATATATTGGCTTGCCGACCCACTGTAATAAGGTAGACTATAATAATAATAATAATAATAATAATAATAATAATAATAATAATAATAATAATAAATGTGATTCATCCATTCGCAAAATATCAGATTGGAAATCAAGTGCATCATTATTTGAATGTCATAATAAAGAATAATAATAATAATAATAGATAAATAATATTTTCGAATAGATGTCAGACCCAAAATATCTCACAGATAGCTATCATCGTCACCCTAGCCTAAATACACCTCTATAATTAATCTCAAGACTACCATAATTCCCTTACTTTTCCATGAGACAATATTATGTCTAAGAAAAATATCATATAAACTTATAATAAATATCCACTCGACGCAATTTGATGTCCAACTTGAATCAAAAAAAACCAACCAGCTAAACATACATGCGATCACTTAAATATATATCAAGGCCTAATAATTTTTCTCATACCTCGGTATTCCAAGAGTTATATTTAGATGAACCTGTCGTGAAAATATTATAAAATGATAAAATATAAAGACTGCATAAGTTATATATCAAATATAATGATAATCAAATTAATAATTTTTCATACGAAACATGCATATAATTGAGCTATTTAGAGGACTTCATTGTATAAAAAAATCAAAATCTTGCTCAATAAGAATATTTACCGGAACACAATCAAGAAAACTAATCATTATGAGAATATAATTGCATCTCTTATATGAAAATAAAATTTCTCCTAGAGCATACCACTTCTATCCCAAGACAGTATCTGAGCTTTCTGAAATCCATAATTATTTGAGAGTTGAGAATCAAGATGCATTGAGGCATAAAATCATTTTAAAAACTTGAGGCGCAAGTCACAATTTAAGGTGCGAGTTTTTTTTTTTTGAGACGCACTCAATTATATATGTATATATATGTATGGCTATACATATACACACATACATATAGATATAAAAAAGAATGCATGTATATGTATATAAATATAAATATAGGAATATATGTGTGTACATGCACACACACACACACACACAAAAATGAACTATTTATCCAAACTTGTTTCAAGAATGAACTACCCAAGAACATGATGCTCGAGCTTATTCCAAGAAAGAGCTACGTCAGATGGTTCGATGAGGTGCACCTTTTTCTGGCACCTCTAGTGCCTTTCAAAAATGATGAGGCACTTTTGCTGACATTTCATGGCACTTGCACTTTAGGCATGTCATTAATAACTATGCTGAAATTACTTGTCTAAAACAATGACTAGAAATACTTAATGAATTAGAAAAGTTCATCCTCATGATCTCACAAAACAAAGATGTTATCTACATACATAACAAACAAAATAAATTTGCCACTAGAACTCCTTCAGAATTTAACGAATTACCTATAACACACGTGTATACACTATAAGATATAACTACGAGTGAAAAGCTTACAAAATAACTTTTTGATAACTACTTCATATCATACAATATATTTCATTATATGCAAATAAGTTTGTACTATTCTAAACTCAGTTGACTACTTTACACACGCATTCTCCTTTGTGGTATCATAGAAAAAAATATTTTTTATACGTATCTAGTATATCTTCAAACTATGATAAACTACCGATGACATAAGTATCCATACCGATATCATATTTTCCATTGGAGATAATTTATCCAAATAATCAATTCCAAATGTTAGGTTAAACTTCTTTGCACCAATTCTCACATTTAGACGATCTATTTTTTTCACCTAGAGTGAATTTCACTGTGAATATCAAGATAGTAGCTCTTGAGTTTCATTAGAATTGATAGAATTAATTTTTATAATATGATATGACATTATTCTAAATAAGATAATAATTCCTAATAAGACTAAAATATCCAAGTACCAAGTAAAAAAGATAAAAGTAAAGAAAAAATACGAATAAAATAATATTTGTGAAATAAAATATTGAGAATACCTTCTCTATTTCTTCTTGATAGCAATCTAAAAATCAAAATAAGACAATTTGACAACGAGATTATATGCATTCTTGGGAGATTCTTCTTTTACTCTGAACATGTTACATGTCTCATTCTCCTAAAGGTGTCAAAGGGATCGTGGTGTGTCATCGTGCCATGCCGGGCACAACACGAGCCACAATAGAGGCCTGGTAAGGCTGGCCCGCAAATTATTGGGTCATGCCAAGCCATGCCAAGCCATGCTAGGCCGTGACTAATGCAGGTCATGTCGGTTCATAACAGTACGAAATGAATCATTTTTTGTCAATTTTTGACCTTTTGAGCCAAATTTTTAAATTTGAATAAAACTTTAAATTTTAAATCACGATTGTGACTTCACATCGTGACTCATGTTTAGTTCAGTTCAAATAGAAAAATTTAAAAATTATTTAATTTTAATAATGAAACTCAAGTATTAGTACAATATCGCTATCACATAAATTAAGAATCATCAATCGATGTCTTGATATGATAGTGCAGATAAAGATGTAGATCATTATTATCATGAATGTATCTAAAGAAGTACTAGTGCCCTTAATATCCTTGATTTTCATGTCTCAAGAATCATCATTCACCATTAATTATTGTATTATCCTGGATGCCTAACTTTGAACTTTTCAATCCTTCAAATATGCAAGTATTTATATGATATTTGGTCATTAATTCAATCTCTTTTTTAAAATAATATTAACTATCACAGAAAAAATAAATTTTGATACTATACTAGGCATCTTAAGAATCAATAGATAATATGTCATCTTAAATAGCACGGGATAAGTAAATTTATATAATTCCTACGATAACAAAATATCCAAATTTTATTATCATCATATAATAGAATAAAATAGTAATTAATATCTAATTATTGAGATAACTAACTCATATTCGATGGGTCACTTTTTCGTTTGCTCATAGCTAACTAAATAGAGAAATTATCATCTTCAAAAATAATATTCATAACCATATTTAAAGTAGAGGTGTCAAACGGGCCGGCCCGGCACGGCCCGGCCTGTTTTTTTTTGGGCAACTTCGTGCTACCGTGCCGGGCCGGGCACGGTTTAAAAATTGCCGAGCCCGGCACGGCGGGCCGAGCCCGGCACGGCGGGCCGTGCCTTGCCTGGCCCGCTCAGGCACGCCTGTCCGAGCAGTTCAGGATACGAGAAGACTGCGGGTCGGGTCGAATCAGACCCGACCCGCGATCTTTTTATGCTGGAGGGGCTTCCTGGGGTCGGGCTCATGGGACACCCGGCACGAGACTGACCCGTGCCGGGGTGCCGTGCCGCGTGCCGAACCGTGCCGCGTGCCGGGTCATGCACGGCACGGCTCAAGCCGGGCACGGCACGGCACGCGCCTAACCCGGGCACTGCACGGTTCAAGCCGGGCACGGCACGGCTCAAGCCGGGCACGGCACGGCACGCGCCTAACCCGGGCACTGCACGGTTCAAGCCGGGCACGGCACGGCACGCGGCTAACCCGGGCACGGCACAGGCCTGGGCACAGAATTTTTTCTTGCCGGGCCGGCCCAGGCATGGCTGAACCGTGCCGTGCCTCATGCCGGGCCGGGCCGGCCCGGTTGACACATGTAATTTAAAGTCTAGCTAAAACTTACATACCTAGTATCATAATAAATATATAAGTTAGAAAATTTTAATGAATTAACCCGTCAGATTGACATATCTAATTTATGCACATGAATATGTACGTCAAAATATTTTCTACAATTCTCATCTTAACTTTAGGATCCATACAGAGAATCAAACAATAGATAGTTGAAATAAAAGATTAATATTTTAAATACATAATTTATATCTCAATTACCATGATACTAAATACAAGATAACTTCTATATTTACAAAACACACTAATAATGATGTATATATACTTAAATAAATACAATGTAAATGATAAAAATATATACAAACAAATACATATTCATCATGTAATAAAAAATTTTCAAGAATTTTATAAAAAAAATTTGTATATCTCAATTTGAATTATCAATAATAAATTTATAATTCTTAATATTGACATAGTCAGATATCATGTGCTGATAGCCAACACAAAACTCCAACATAAGATAGATATAATTCTAACAGTGTCTCACATCAGTTTAAAATTTTATTTTGACCCATTGACAAATTAGATTTCCTAAGCTCTTGTTGTCTACTATGCCTCATAAAGTATTTAATAAATTTTTTAATTTTTATAACATGTGAGATATAATTTTCATTCATGCTTATATTGTCCGGTTAATTATAAGATACGTGTATCTAATATAAAATATCTCGCCTAACAATCCGTCTCTAATAGTCATAATAAATATACTAATAATTATTCAATTATTAGAACCATTATCAAAATTAATACTAAATATTTTATTCTAAAATTTTACTTTTTCCTAAAGACCCACATCATACATTCATATATAGTAGGACTATCTTGAGGATATAGAAACTCAAGATGCATCATCATGACTAATTCATTCAGCATCATGATTAATTCATATATCAGATATAAAGGACACCACATCATTAATTTCTTAAATTCATTAATTATTAATTATTTTTTTAACTGAAAATATTTTATTATATCATTCTTACTTATGAACATAAGAATCTCAGAATAATCAAATTGAAAATAAATCTGCATAAGACTGACTATTCTAGGATCTTTCTAAAATTTAATCGAAAAACATATAATCATAATCAGTTTTATTATGTATTCTCTCTCAATCATTTAATGTATGAAAGAAAATAATGAAAATGAACTAAATTCAACTTTAAAGGCGCCACCACTAAGCTATGTTTACCTCAAATTTAATACACCTTATTTTTTTGATACATTGATTTAATATACTTTTTTAGATTATCAATCTCACATATACTTCTATATGTATATATTTTTGATAATATATAAATTATGTTAATTTTTTATTGATACTCTTAAATTTTTTTTATTATTAGTTTAAAATGTATTCATATTATTGATGTTTGCTTAATTTGTTATTTTTTATATGTTAAATAGGTTTAGATTGAGGTCGTATGAAAAAATTATCATTATTATTATTTACATTTACGTCAATTTCATATTCATTATCATTAATTTCATTTCGTGATATTTTTTATAATATTTATATTTATTAAATAAATTATAAAATTAAAAAACTTTAAAATCATAAATGATAAATAATAATAAAAAATATAATAACCAGTTTATTATAAAAATTGCATAACTCCTGAAATTTAACCTCAGGGTAAGTTGCACAGTCAAACCACCATGTATCCTGTATGGGTAAGCATAAACAATAAGCCATAAAATAAATAATTACTCAAAAAATTATAAAAATAAAAAACAAAATATCAAAGGAAGAGAAAGGAAGGCACAGAAGAGAAAATAATTGCTGGACAGAATTCAACTAAGGTTAGATTCTGTCCAGCCAACAAGAATACAATTTTCAAATTTAAAAATAAATGAATATGTATAATAATAATATTCATATTTTTTTAATTAAGATTAAAATCAAACTATGATATTAAAAATTTTATGTTTTCATTTTATATATTTTATTTCTATATACAATAATTAGTAAACCTTTGAATAATTATAATTGATGATGACGTCTTATTTGGCAAACAACAAAATTATAGTGCATGTTTTGTTTCATTTTACAAGGTACACATATATGACTCCTAATTATTTTTAGATTTATATGCTATAATTAAAATTGTAAAATATAGGAGATAGAATAATTAAAAATATATTCTCTCTATTATCAGCTCTTTATTATATCAACTTAATTAATTCTAATAAAATAAAATTAATATTAATATTTTTTGATGATTTTAATTTAGATAACGATAACCTAATCAAAAAATCTAAAACCAATTTGTGTAATAGGCATAAATTTTCCCATTCAACTTAGTATTATTAAAAAGAAAAATATTTATCACAATACAAATACTATAGAAAAATATATAATTATGAAACTAGTAATAAAATTAGAGACGTAATGATACAAGAAAAATAATATACAAAAAAATATCATGAATTAGATCATGGGTCAATCCAGCTTAAACATGTCAAACAATTCACCTTGTAAGTTCAATGACTCACTTCATTTATTATAATGAGTTTGCAATAGATAAAATAACTAGAATGATTACTAATATAGGTCTACCACTAAAATTTATAAAAGATCTTAAACTAATTTATTATATGCAAAAATATATCTAACTTATTTTATAAGATCACTAAATCAACATGTGAGATAGATATTAAAAAATTTATAAATTTATTACATTTATTATTTTAGAAAACCTAGTTATGTAGTATTTGCAACGTCTGATACATGAACTAGTTAATATGATATTCGTTTCGCATATTTTACCATCTACTATATTGATTTTTATTGAAAACTAAATGAAAAAATAGTATATTTTTAACAAATATTGCAATATCATGATGATGTCATATGTGATAGTATGATAAGTATTTTTAGCAAATATCAAATATAATATAGTATCAAATTAAATAATACTACAAAAAATAACATCACAATTAATTTATTTCAATGAATCTTTAAAAAGTATATCTCAGATTCTCAATTGAGATTTTTCATAAATATATGTGTTATATTATTAACTTAATAATACAAATCAACCTAAAATTTATTTCACTTATTAAAATTTATTTAAAATTCAGTAAAATATATTATAATGTTTAACAAAGAATAAGAACTAAATATTATATATATTAGCTTAAAAAATAAAAACTTAAAATGAAATATTATTGAAATTAAATATACTTAATATTGAATTTATTAGTTAATTACTAAAATATTATATCTAATTTCACAAATAAAAAAAATATTGAAATCATAATATATTTACTTGATTGGGACGTAAGATTTTTATTTTTTAAATTCTTAAAATTTTTATGAAATAACAAATTTGTTCGTCTATATATACTTACACATCTTATATTGCTCTTAGTAGCATATACAATATATGAATATATTTAAATAATATAAAAAATAAAAACATTTTAGTGAAATAATAATTAAAATATAAAAAAAAATATTTAAAATATTAGATAACCATTCAACTAATTTATTACTTACCTGCTTGTATGAATCCTAAAATTAAGATAAAAGAGATCAAAAATATTACAAAATTTAAATAAATCTTACATAGAAAAAATATGACTCATACAACCGACTTCAAATAATTAATGTACAACTTAATTAATAATTATGATATAAATATTCAAAAAATAAATATGATAATTACAATGAGCCTCTAAATACAAAAATTAATATCATAATCAAAGATGATAAAATTATTATTCAATTAGTTATGATTAAATAAAAAAATCTTTTGCTTAATAAATATAAGATGTCAAAATATTTAAAGACCACTTATAATTCTAGTTCCATGCTGATATAAAAAACTTTAATATTTTAGATTGGTAAAAATTATATTAATCTACTTTTAATTTTCTATCTAAAATAATACATTATCTACTAACTTCTCTTATAACTGCTACAATATCAGAGCATGCTTTTTTGTCACTATTAAAATTATTTTAGATAAGAGAATAAATTTATAAACAAATTTATAAATAAGTATTATAAAAATTTTAGCATGCTCAAAGGGCTACAAATAATTGAAATAAAACTTGATTAATTATAATAAAAAAATTAAGAAAATGAATGAATGACTCTTTAAGTACTTGAACTCAAATATAAATTCCACAATTAAATCCAAACTATGAACTATTAAGATCAGAAGCAGACATATAATAATCATAATTTAGAAGCAGACATATAATTAAATCCAAACTATGACTTTTTTGTCACTAAAGTCATGAATAACATTGTGACTTTATATTGTGACTTTGTATTATGAGCATGAATTATTCTAATATTTTTTTATCTTATATTCAAAATTTTTGATTTTATTTTATTTTTTTAATTTCATATTATTAAATTCCAATTTATATTGCACTTGCATAATTTAAAAAATAAAAAAATTAATGTTACTTTAGTAATTTTTACAATTTTTGTACTTTTTTTTGTTTTAATTACATTATAGTATGTATATACATAGTTATGCATAAAATTGTCTATATATATATATATATGCAATTACAATTATGCATATGTATATATTAATATTAGCACACATACAAATATATATGATGCATATAAGTAGTAAGTATATATATTCAATATATATGCAACTTATGAAATATATGCATATCGATATTGCATATATGTAGTGTTAGCACATATATATATATACCTATGCACTACTAAATAGCAATATATAAACTACAAGTATGCAATGTATATGCAGTGCTAGCTTGCATTCAACAAGTGTTGGGCCCAATATGGCCCAAGCCTAGGGCCAAAGCCTTGTTGAGTTGCCAACTAGCAAGACACGACCCAACATCACTAGGTTGCCAATAGGCTATTCGTATAGTGATGGGCAATACTTTTTCAAAAGCATGTTGGCCAGGTACACCTCAACTTTTAAATTGACTAGCTTAGCATAACTCATTTATCACCCTAACAGTATGAAAAAATAATAGATTCTTATCCCATGGATTCTTATTTTTCCTAGATTCATTAAAAACTAGTTATTCTAAAAAAAATTAATAATATTAATACTTAAGAATACTCTTTCTATCTCAGATGAATAACACTCACATCACTTTTGTAAACTTTTATCAGATTTATGTGTCATCTTGTCACATCCTAAATAAATCATAAATAAAACAAATACTATCAAAAAAATTGAGATAAGCTTTATAATATCTCTCCATGATACAAAATTTGAAAAAGCAACGATAGAAAAAAATAAACAAGAATTTTCTATTAATGAGAAGCTTAAAATTAAAATCATGTATTCCCAAAAATTTTGAGGTGTAAGCTGAATAATAACTATCAATTAGAAAAGTCCGAGTCATCTCAACTGCATATGTGTTCTCTTCATTTCTATAATCACGTGTTGTGAGTGATGAAACTATTATACATATACCATAATAATGCATTGTCAATCCTAAAATTTTTTCTATGTATATCAAATATATGTTTTATTTTTTTTATTAAATAATTCAAAAAAAAAATGTTTTAGAATAAAAAAAATAACCAAGTAAAATTTATATGACTTTCAATAAAAACAACAAAACATACATACCTATCTCAAATCACACCTCTATTATGCCTCAATATGTTTGAATGAATCGAATGAATCTTTATTCAAACAATTCTAGTGGAGAAGATATACTCTATTATGTTTGTTTTAACTGACAAACCTCAGACTCTAGCATTGAAACATCTCAAATAACTAGAATCTAAAATTCTAAGATTAATAATGATGAATAATCAAATCAATAATAAATAAGTAATAAATTAATTATATTCAAACATCTAAGTAAATACCTTATCATAGAAATAAGAATATTATAAAACATTAATAAAGAAGGTAAATCACATAACAAAATTAATTAAATCATTATAAAAAAAGAATATACAAAAAAATAAAGTATCAAAATGTATAGTGACATAATCAATAATTTTAATAATTTGTCAATAGCTATTACAATATCAATTAAGAAAAAGAATAATGAACAAAACATAGTTATCCATAATATTATTGATGACTCCTAAGTTGATAACTCACGAATCTAAAATAGAAAAAAAAAAAAGTTACTGACATTGTAATACTTGAAGAACATTAAATATCTACTGATATCTTAAAAAAAAAATCTTGTGCACCCCTTCCTCTCTAGAAAGAACCATCATGATAAAACTTCATAAGAACTCCTAAACATTCATGTAGTCAATTTATCTCTGTTAAAAAATTATAATTTTCTTGGTCTATTCTATAAAAACAACTATTAATATCTCTCTGTCTTTGAAATATAAATTTCCCCTACAATTGATGCACTATCACACAATCAAAAGAATCTCATGCATTTACATACAAGAAATATAATGCACATCATTGTTCTCTCTATTGATGCCAATTATGATTTGACATTTTTAGCACACTCAACACAATTACATTTCACACTATACAATAAGTGAAGTACGAGACTGAACTACACGGATACACAATCTGAACTACACAGCACCACAGAATGCAACGCGGATCTAAATGCAAATTGCCAGTCTGTTCTCAATGTAACAGATGCCAACGATAATGGTCTCACGTGTAAGAACGTGTGTTGAGTTCCAGACACCACAGTACTGTTGCAGCAACCTGCTCAAACTTTTTCTGACCATCAGCAATCAAATTTACCAGCTCACCTTCTATGCACTCTTACTGTTGCTGCCACACCATGCAAACCATAATATTTTGAGTTTACAACCCATAGCTCTTGCAACAGGCATGTCACAACACACAACACTTGAACACAAGTTCATCCATCATGCTGTTTCAGCTCACACATGCACACACCATGTGCATACAACCTGCTTTCCATGCAGTATGCACACATGTGCATGTACATGCGCCTCATTTTGCATACACATTTAGGGTTTGCAAACACTTGCTATAATACCATATTAAAGTATAAAAAACATCTTAAAGTATAAATCATCTACCTCAACATAATGTACAGTAACCAAAAGGATCTGTGTAAATAACCTCTAACTTAAATTATAAAAGTTTGCATGTTATGTACTCCAATTCATGGATTAAAATGTCAAAAGAAAAAGAAACAAAAACAAAAAAATATGAATAACAAATCTGAACATCAAAAAACTAGTACAAAATACACACACACACACACACACACACACACACACCCTCTCTCTCTCTCTCTATATATATATATATATATATCACAACATTTTATTTTAATTTATTATAATTTTTATATTTCTAATGAGAACATCTAAGATATAGGCTGTCACAAACATTTATTTCATTTCTATTTTATAGACTTAATCTTTATTGTATTTTAAAAAGATTTTTTCAATTATTATTTTTATTAATTTATTAAATTTTTTATTTGACATTGTAGAAAGCTTCAAAAAAAAAAAAATAATAATACTGAATATATCTAAAAACATACATACAATGATCTTATATAATGAGTGAATCTTATAAGAGCTATACATGACTAATGTGCTCACATCGACAAGGCATAAAGCAAAAACAAACAATACTATTTAAGTTGAAAACAAACAACTCTTGTGAAATTATTAAGTACTAAGTCTAAATTACTAAGTTCGGAAACAACAAATATAGTTGAGCACTCTTCACGCTTTGATATTTAATGATTATTTTATAATCTAAATATATATTATAAGAATTGTCTAATCATGAATCTTCTTCCTGAAAAAAAAATAATCTAACTTTCTGTACTTCATTTTATCATGAAATACTAAATTATAGACTATATACATTTCTGCCTAACTATAATGATTAAAAAAAAAAAAGATAAGAGATACTCGAACTCATCACTTAAATGACGAATCCAAATAATCTAATAGGAATAATCACTCTGAACTCTATACTACATATTAAAATAATTGTCATATTTTTTTAAAAGAAATAATTATCTTTAAAAAATATATAAAATTATATCATAAATTACACAAATAAAAGGTCAGGACCAATCATCACAAGAATCAACTATAGGATTACATGATTAATATGTAGACTCATTTCTGATCTAAGAAAATAATGCATGTCTTCTCCACATAGTAGAAATCATAAATCCTAGGTGATCAATCATTTCAATATTTGACTTATCATGAGTTTGAATTAGAATAGATTTGTCATCTACTATGTCGTATGAACTTGAGTGAGATTTCCTCTCTTTAGGAACCTCGCTCTCTTTAGAGTCATCAAGATCTATAATTAGAAGTGTCAAACGGGCCGGCCCAGCACGGCACGGCCCATTTTTCACGTGCCCAGCCATGCTACCATGCCGTGCCGGGCACGGCACGGTTTTTTAAATTCGGGCACGGCACGGCCCGTGGGCACAGCTTGGCCAGGCGGCACGGGCGCACGGCAAGGCAGGGCAGGCGGGGCGGGTCTGTTTGGACCCGACCCGCGGTCTTTTTACCGTGGGCGGGGCCCGGTTGGGTCACGAGTCACGACTCAGTGAGTCGTGACCGTGAGTCGTGACTCGTGACTCGCGACTCACGACACGGCACGCGTGGCACGCCGCCAGTGCCTGCGTGAACCGGCACGGGATGGACCCGTGCCGGCGTGCCGTGCCAAGGCACGAGCCATGCCGGGCCGGGCACGGCACGTGCTTTGCTTCGCCCTGGCACGGCACTGGCCCGGGCACGGTTTTTGAACGTGCCGGGCCGGCCCAGGCACGGCCGAACCGTGCCGTGCTGGGCCGGGCCGGCCCGGCACGTTTGACACCTCTATCTATAATTGATATATATATATGATGACTATATAAAAATATGACTCCATATGTATATGATGAATCCATAAAAATATGATGACTCCATAAAAATATGATCATAATATAAACTAATAAGTTCAAAAATAACAAATGAATAACTCGATATATTAGTTGTAGATCCAAGTGGAACAACTACAAACAAGTAAAAAAAAAATCACTAATTTAAATGTATCTTATGGAATCTTGCTTTTTCTAACTCACTAAAAAATAACTCATGCTTCAAAAAATAATATCAATAATTAATACTCACTAAAATCATATCAATATCAAGTAAAAAAAAACTTGTACTCTCTTTAAATATAAGGAAGGCATATCTCAAAGTCTAGAGTGTCAATTTATTCCATTATAAAGAAAGACCATGAACAAAACAAATACTCCTAAGACTTTATGAAATGGGCAAAACAATCTCTCTCTAAGATAGAAAATCTAAAATAATATGTACTAAAAATATATAAAAAAGAATATCCAATTGATGAAAAAATTTACGATCAAAACTATATATCCCCAAAAATATATCAAAATGTTTCTCCCAAATAAGAGTATTCAAACTATCTCAACTATCTGTTTATTCTTCCTTTCAGATGCTCATTTTGCGAGGAAGTATCAATAAAAAAAAATTGGTATATAATCTCATAGTTCAAATAAATATGTCTTGAATCTATTTAACATATATTTTAATGCATTATAAATATCAAAAAAATATTTAAAAAATAGTAAATATTTATGATCTATGATAAAAAATACTTGTGTATATCATGAGCAGTTATCAATAAAAATAAATCAAATACTTAAAGTATTAGAGTATGCCCTAAAGTCAATCGTTAGATGATTTTTTATGACTTTTATATCATATCTTAAATGTAAAAAAATATTTTTAAAAAATTATTATATTTATTTAGATCTATATAAATATTAGATAAATATAATAATGTCATGGAGTGATATATTCTATGATATATTAATCTAAATTATCCCTAGTCAAGTATAAATATTCAAGGACAATATTAATACATTACAACTAGCATGTAGATTAACCAATATAAGATATTAAGTTAACATATAAGTAATATCCTTTCTATATGATGGAAGTAATAATAGTTGGCCACTTGATTGAGTAAGACTAATAAAATACAAGATCATGCTCAAATAAGTCAATATATAATATTGAGCTCATTTGTTTAAATTAGTGTATTCAAAGTTTAAAAAACATATAGTTTGATATGAGAATGATATAATTTATGTCTCATATAATAATTCAGATATCATGAACAAAAAAACCAAGTCATAAAATAAAATAAGTTATGAAAATAAACTAAGTCAAATCTATTATATTTTTATCACTTGGGTAGCAAAGATACATTACTAAATACAGTTCATTGTTGGTTTCTTTAAAATGAGTTTTTAAAGTCACTGTCAATATTATGCAAACCTATTGGGTAACACACACACACACACACAAACATATATATATATATATATATATATTTATAATTTATTTTATTTTAGTTAGACTAAAATAAACTGTGTCAAATTTTAAGTTTGAAATTTATTTCAAATCTTAAACTAATTAGATTAAAGAGCTTAGTCCAATTAGTAGATGCTTGGACCTTAAAAACGAGCCCAAACTTAAAGCCTATGTTTCTTTATTTTAGATAATGAAATATCCTTTTAGGAATATATGTGAAAAACCAAAAGATTTTATAAATATGAGAGAGAAAATAGATTTACTACAAAAATGTTTGTGTGGATACTGCTAGAGGCACGAACAAAAATATGTTCGACCGAACCTTTCATAATTAAAAGTTTTTTCTACACTACAAGAGGTAATATCATTGTTCAATATTTAATTGTATTTACTTGGATTATTAGTGAGTCCCTAGTCTGCTACAAAATTTTGATGTAAATTTACCAGGAACCTCATCATAAAGTCCTCTTATCACATCTCTATTATGTTTTCATATATTTAAGTATATCAAATCAAATAAATTTATACTCACATCGTATTAATAAATAAGATAAGAAACTTTGACATATTTTCTCAACTGACAAGCATCACACTATAAAAAAAAAAATATCATCTAGACTATAATACAATATTTTCAATTTGGTCCACGCTTTTCCAAAATTAAGAATGCATAAATAAAATGTCCAACATGCCAATATTTAGAAAAAAAAATGCTATTGTAGTAAAAAAAAAGATATAATCAATTCTGCTCAATCCTAAATAAAAATTTTCTCAGAATTTCTGATACTACAAACAATTTTCAATATATTGAGAATTAATATAAAAATTGAATTGCTAGAAAGACAACTTACTAAAAATATATTAACAAAATAATGAAAAAGAAATATAACATGAACAATAAATAAATAAAAATAACTAAATAATATCACATTTAATAGCATTAGATAGTTTGTCACGGGCCATAACAATTTTCTTAGAATACAAAAAATATATAATACATAAATTATGATTACTTATGAAATAAATACTGAATCTCAAATTAATAATATAGAAGTTTGACTAATAGGTACAAATAACAAAACTTATAATACTAAAGATGAAGAAATACATGTTGCTGATTTAGAGAGAAATTTATATGTTTCATTTTATTAAGTGTCACGATGAATGAGGTTATCCTCCAACTATCTTTGCTGCAATAATTTATCTCCATACTAATTTTGTCGAATGAGCTTAAGTCTTACGAAAAAAATAATACAGTTGAAATTGAATAACTTTTTTCCCGAAACACTAATTTTAGCAGAATAACTAAATTTCAAAATTTTCATAGTTTTATACCAATTTGTAAAATAAATTTTTTTTATTTTCAAAAATCTTCTGCGCACTACCCAAACTACACAGCCAAGCTCCACCTCCAGCTACAGCCCTGCCAACCGCAACAATCTAATCCCCATAAACATGGTGTCAACGGAATAGGCATCGACGCGTAGAAACTGTGCAAGTAGTAATGCACACAAACTGTGCACAGTAGTCACACAGTAATTGTGTGCTCTCGCTCTTGGATTTGCAATCCTTAACCCACACAGCAACAGCTCAGATACCATGTAGAAAGCTATGAAAAAAAGGATATTAACAATACTTAATATATCTAAAAAAATAAAAATAAACAATATAATAAACGGAAAATAAACTGCAACATGCATGATATCAGAGCTAAAATTTATAAACCCTAACGGTTGTGCATTTAACAAAGTGTACACACGAGTAATAGAAATTGTAGGTCTATTGCAGTGCGTCTGCAATGTGTACAAAAAATCACAACGCATTATTGTGGCATCTGCAGTGTGCAGTAGGCATTCTCGTAGAGCAGACACACCCAATGACACAAGCATAGGTGCAGTGTGTGTGCAGACACGCACACAAAGAAACAGCACATAGTGATGCACTCCAGCAAGTGCAACTTCCAGAAACAAACCCTAAGCAGGAAATGCACGTGCAGCTACCATATATAAATCCTAAGAAAGAAGTGTTTGTAACTGGAGTTTTATTTATTTAGGAATCCAACAGATTTTTTTTTTTACCAACAGTGCAGTTTGTGTGACAATGTTGAAATAGTGTCTAAAAGTGTGTGTGTGTGTGTGTGTGTGTGTGTGTGTGTGTGCATGCGTGCGTGCGTGACATGCAAACATGTGAAGTGGAAGTGTAATGAATTATGTTAGTGTGCAAGTAGTGCAGTGTGTATGATAAAGATCTCAACCAACAGTTGGCCTCAATCTTGGACCATCTAGTACATATCTACATTAGATACATACAGCTATAAGAGATTTTTTGTACAATACATATTGTATGAAGAGACTGAAGACACTATAGATTACTGAGTAATATAGACCATCAATTAGAGTCATCCATGAATACTCAGAGAACACCTCCAAGACAATTCTTACAAATGATTTTTCCACTTAAACTTCTTAATTATTTACAAAGAGATTAACAATCACATCACAAGCAATCGATTTTTTTTATTATATTTTGTTCTTGTTCTAAGAATATTATAATAACAAATAATAATTATTTAAAATACTTAGTTATGACAAATTTAACTTGATACTCTACCTATTTTACATAATTTTTTTTTGTCATAGTTATCCAGATCATCTTTTTTTATATGAATTGTTTCTCAAAATTATTTAACTCGGATATATTTTATCATTTACTAAAATTATTTTATAGAATCGAATAAGTACTTATATATTTTGTAGACTTTGAGAAAGAACTTTTTCAAGGCTGTGCAAAATTATTTGCATGTCATTTCTTCTATAACTAGGTATTATATCATTAGATATATGAGTGTTGTTGATCTTTTGATTATGCATTATTAATTAAACCACTTATTTTTGGTCAAACTGAGAATTTTGATTCATAGTATTTAGAAATATCTCATTCTTAAAATTGTAAATTATAAATGATGAAAAATATCTATCTATCTATTTGATTTGCAAGAATAAATGCTTATTCGATTAGATACACTCAAACGTATAGAAAAACATGATATAATTATAACTAGGAATAAATTGAAATATTTTATTATAATTATTGATGATTATATATGTTTAAGTTAATTATATCAATTTCATTTTATATCATAAATTTTTTATTTTTTTTTCAATTATGTCAAAAAATATAAAAATCAATTTAATATAAATATAAAAAATTATTAGGAATAATGATACCTTGTGTGTGTGTGTGTGTAACATCTTCTGAACTTATTGAATTAATTATGATTATACTTTAAGTACAAGCACATGCTGAAAAAATGAATATAGAAAACTCGAATAAATATTTAATTAATACGGCGATTATACTACTCATTAGTACAAGTATTTCAAAATATTTTTTTAAAAAAATATAATTTTAACCATAAATTACCTAATAAATTGAATATTTTTTTATGTTATGTCTCATCATACATATTTTTAGATTTGGCACCCTAAAATAAAATTATTTAGTCTTATTCTCGAAATTTTAGGGAATAGTTACTTTATTTAAAATTTTTTTCTAAAATAAGATAACATTTAGAATGATAAATTATATGATTCTTAATTACTTGAGTACCTAAAAAGAAATAATATTATTGAAATAAAATTGATAAAATTTTGATTAATGATGATATTAGCTTTTTCATACATAACATGTTTATTAACAAGTCTAAGTAAGATAATGATTCAGAGTATACACATAAATCTCTTACTATTCTTTACTCTTCTAATATCTTATGTGTGTCTATAACTATTAAAGAGTATTAATCATTCATTACTTCAAAATTTATAGGTTCAAATTATAATTAGACTCCTATCAAGTGACTATGCACACCAACAAGTTTATAATAGATTAATTTTAGAGAATAAAATTTTCTTGAAGAAGAAATCTACCTACAGTAAGTAAAGCTAATAGTTTTTAAATTGATTTCATACTTAACTTAGAATAAGTTAGAAGCAAGAAGAATTAACCATCCTATACTTAAAGTTTATTTCAAGATGTGACATATGCAACATGCTCATCATAGATAAGAGTCTTTTGAGAAGCCACATAATCCTAATGTGGACACTTCTAATCTTGATATTTCATGAACTCTTATGAAAATAATTTAAGGTTAGGTCAAGCAACAAATTTCATAAATATCATACTTATATCTTCTTCTTTTTTTTATGTTTTTCTTTATACGATACTAGAACACTTAAATCATCTTATGAGGTATTAGCTCATCAAGGATAACATCATGCCTTATTTGAAAAAATAAATGCCCTTAATTCTTATGAAATTTCTAAAAACCTATTATTCGTTACATATGTGTGTTTACTATGAAATCTGATCTAAATGAGAAAATTAATCACCCAAAGACAAGATTTGATATGAGATAGTTTACTAAGATATTTGCAATGAACATCAAGATAATTTCTCATATGGTCAAATTTATCTAAAGATGAATATTATACCACTGATAGTTTTTAGAAATAAAAAAATATCAATAATCCATAAAAAATGTTTTTCTTGATAACCTTGAGGAGCGAGTGTATATGAAACCTCCACCTAATTTTTGAATAGTGGCAAAGCAATATGATTTAGTTTATAAATTATAAAAAAATATAGAACAAAATAAAATTGTCATCGAGAGCTTGATTTGAATGATTTTTACTAATAATCATATCATTTCGTTTATACAAATATATTGTAAATTACTTTTTTTTTTCTAGAAATATTCAATTATTAAGTTTATCTTATTGATTATATAAATGGATTACAGCCTTATTACGTGAAATAAAAAATTGAGAATCATCAAATTTAATAAGTAATTCGAATCATAATTTCTGATAAAAAAATATTTTAAGATTCAGATATTTTCTAAAAATTAAAGTAACATTTAAAATGAGATGTATTGCATTATCACAAAAAATGATATTCAATTAATACTCAAACAAAAATTCAAGTTTTAATTTGTACTCCAACGAAAAAGTCCTACAAAGCTGGATATAGGTTATTTGTCTACCATGAGCCCTCTAATTAACTTGACTATATAAAATAGAATCATTATAAATATTAACTATTTATTAGAATTGACTTATACTTTGGAAGCTGCTACAAGTATTTTAAAGTCACAACCTATATTGTGAAAGTACAACTCAACTAAAGCTGTAATACACAATGTTAAGAAAATCAAATCACTGACTGAATTAGAAAGTTATTAATTCATAGTTCACTAGTCAAGCCAAGAGCCAAACAACTATCAAACCACTATAGAATCGATGATATCATAAATATATTTTATATATTATTTAAAATTAAAAATAGTTTAAAAAAATTATACACATATATATAGATTAAAACATCAATAATTACAAATATATAATAATTAATTTTTTTTAATATATTAAAAATATCAATAAAATATCAACAAAAATAAAAAAATTATTAAAAATTCATTAAAATAATTAAAAAACTTCAAATAGTTATAAACTAAATAAAATATACACTACATTATTTTGGGTAACTAACACAATTTACTTTATTTAATATATTTAATAATGTAAAATAAATGATATATATATATATATATATATATATATATTTATATTTTTTATATTTACTTATCACATAAATGATATAAAAAAATTATTTGAAATATTATAACGATATTTGTATATTTTTGTAGTTAATTAAATGATGTATAAAATAAAATAATTAAGATTAATGAATTTAACAAAATTATATTTTAATAGTACTATAGTTTAATAAATTAATATACATGTACAATTTCTTTGCCCAAGTAGCTTATGTGGTAAATGAGATTTTTTTTCAAGCCTCGAAGTCAATGATTTGAATCTTGTGTCCATCTCATCAAAAAAAATTGTTAGCACGCAATAATTGTTTATTCCCTAAAATCAAGTTGGTTCTGCCGATCCATCAGTCCAACTACTTGTCATGCCGATTCGATGAGATATCAGCTCAATGAGCAAAACTAAACTAATCTGATGATTGATTGACAATTGGATTAGTCTAACCTATCAGTCCAATCTAATTTTCTCATTTATGATAATGTAAATTTTGTAATCACAGCTTAAATTGTGAAATCATGACTCAAACTAAAATTATAATATGGATTTCAATCTCAAGAGCTTGTTTTGTGATATCACAATATAAATAAATCAACAGCCTTATTTTATGATGTCGTAACAATAACATAGTCAACCAATTTTATGTTGTGATCGATCAACTATTTACATAAAAGTATAAAATAATTGTTGTACAAAGATAATGAATTTATCATCGTCTCTTAACTCTTTGTTTGGTTTGTGGTTTGCTCATGTGGTTGTGTTCTCTCTCCCTTTTTTTCTTTAGTGCATTGTATGTTTGATCTGTGAGATTTCTCTTCTCCTTCTTGAATTCCTAATAATAATCACTACTCCTAGTTTGAGATCTCAAGATCATTTAGTTAAGAGATCCTTGTGATCCTTGTTGCTTGGGATCCTAACATTTGGTATTGGTTTAAGAGCGAGATTGTATGCACTATGTCTATTCTCACATTTAGCATCAAAGCTCGACCAAATTCTACATGTCATAACATTTGATATATGAGAGCTAAAAACATGTGTTCGTGGGACTTGGTATTTGATATGAAAGCCAGGGGTTCTAGTAAACCTAGATTGGCATTATATTTAGTTCTGAAGAGTAAAGATGCATGTAAATCTGAGAATAATGAGTTCAATGACACCAAGGATTGACATAGACAAATTTTTGGTAAAGAATTTCAAGATTTGACAACTAAATGAAAAATCTACTTGTGAATAGGGATTAATGGTATGCAATTGAAGATATGAAGCTAACATCAAACAATGATAAACTAAAGTCAATTTTTACTAAGATTGTCAAATAGGATAAATTAGATCAAAAAGTACAAGACTTGATAAAATTTGTATTTAGTAGGTTAAGTCTTAATAAATATTTTTGATGAGAAATCAAAGATGAATCTCTAAAAGTTTTTAGGAGTATATCAAAACAAATTGTTGATCAACAAATTATTTCTGAGAAAATTTTTATCTATTACATCCACTTCACACTTACGTGAATTTTATATATTGATTAACAAATTTTTATCTATTAGTTGTGAGATCATTGATGATGATAATAACAATAACTCTCATATGTTTACTACCAAATTCATGGAAAGACTTAATATTACCATTAATAGCGGTAAAAGAGCAATCCTATGAGATAGTAGTTTTAAGACTATAGCCTAGAATGAGATAAGACAAAATATGAGAAAATACCCAAAATATATAGTGTATGTAAAAAGAAAAAATGAATAAAGCAAGAAGTGATCCGCTTCAAGAAGAACAATCAAAAATATGAAATCAAGCCAACTCAGGTGAGAACTAGCTCAGTGGACAAGAAGTCATCCACTAAAGATGTACCTTTTGCAAATATCATCTACTTCATTTTGATGAGGATACTAAATACATTGATACATGTGTATCATATCAGATGACTTCTCAAAAAAATTAGTTCAATCAATATAAATCATATGATAAAGAAAATGTAACTATAAGAAATAACTCCGTTGTGGGTAAGTTTTTTATATACTATCAAAAACCATTCGAGTGTAATGCTCATTCTAGACTTGAACAGTAACTTAGTTTATGTGAGTGTGATGACTTATGATTAAATGATATTTTGTTGAGATAATAAATCTTATAAAAAGACTCAATGAGCAATTATACTTGCTTGTAAAACAATGTGTGATCCAATACAAGTTGGTGTCAAGCACTACCGTGTGATCTAGAACAATGATAAGTTTTATAATACTCAAGTCAACTGATCCTTTATTTTTGAAAAAAAAAAGCCTTGGAAAGCAAGCAAGTTGTGGAAAATAATAAAGCAGAGTGGCAACATAAAAAAAAGATGTCACACCATGGAATCACAAATTCGCAACATAAAACCATATATAGCCATAGCCATCAAAGAAGGAAATACAAGAATGAAGAAATCTCCTCAAAGATGAATCGGGGAAATATGGTATTGCGATAAATCCAATATCATGACATGAAACCATGTTATGACATTAAAGACTTAGATATATCAGTCAGAAGAATATGACAACTGTATCCTAGAAAAAGATGATGGAATGAATATCAAATTATTCAAAAGATTAAACTTTTAAAGAGATTATATGTACAAAAAGCAAAAGCAAGTGAAGTTCAAATCTACGATCACTAGAATAAAGCAATGATGGATTTGATTCACGGTGACTTATTCAGATGAACACCAAAGATATCTCTTAGAAAATCAAAATATTATGTAGCATTTATTTATGATTTCTCTAAGTAATTTGAGTTTTTTTCATTCAAAATAAAATTAAAATATTAGAAAAAAATTCAATAAGTTCCAAATACTGGTGAAAAAACAATTTAACAAGAAAATAAAAATTATAAAAATAAACAATAATACATAATATTTTCTAGTTGATTGATTATGTATCGTGCATGATATTACCAAACAAAACATAATCAGTATAACATTACAACAAAATAAAATAGCTGAAAAGTTGAACAAAACTTTTATAGAGAATACGAGATGCAAGAGGGAGTTGCACAAACTTGAAGTCGAAGTCTTAGGTTGAAGTAATTGATATACTAACTACAATATGCCAAATAAAGAATCACACTTCTACTTTAACAATAAAAGATTAGACACCTTTTGAGAAGTTATATAGAAAGAAATCAAGTTTGACTTACCTTCGGGTATTTGGATGTGACACATAAGTCAATATATCAAAAAATAAAGAATAAACTAAACTTCAAGTTATAAAAGTGCAAATTCATTGGTTACAAAGAAGACATCTGGGTTAAAGTTTATAAAATTTGAAACTTAGAGAAAAACAATCATCTACAATAGAGATGTGATATCCAAAGAGTGCAAGACTAGAGAAATGAATCACAAGATAAGTATTCGTGAAGAAAGTGAGTCGCAACGTCTTTCATTCGAGACATCGTAAGAAGAGTTGCATTTTGCAACATCTTCTAGTAGTGACATCAAAAGATGTGTTGCAACTCCATTCCACAAGTGGCACAGATACCTTTGATGTAGAAGCAGTACAGACAATGTCCATAAATTCTATTGAGGAAAAAGCAATAAAGGTAATACATGTATTGATGAGGACTACACGAGCTAAAAACTCACTTGAAAGATTGTTAAAATTGGCCACATTGCTTTTCATGTTACAAGGGAGAAGTCAAACAATGTGTTGGAGTCAAGCATTCGAGGTATCAAATCAACAGAATAATACTATGAAAGAAAAGCAACAATCCATGGAGAAATACAACATTTAAGAATCTTTTGAAATCAAATTGGAAAGCAATTAAAAGACAATGAATGCAAAAAAATTTCAATGATATAGATCTAAGACAAAAATGAAAAATAAATATTCACTAAGTAAAAATATATCAAAATTAACTCATACTTCTAAAACTACCACATATACTTTGGGGTAGCAATCAATTAGTTATTAAAGGTGTGCTTGATGCATGTGGCACACCTAAAACCCAAACGACATGATACGCAAACAAAAGTGCCTCACTTAGGGTGATGCACATTGACTTCCAAAGATGTTTGAGATGCCAGAAAAACTAGTCCAAGTGTGCTTCACTTCGTAGAACTAGGTGTCAAACAAATAGTATTGCAGCAAAAAGATTCATTTTAAAGTCGTCTGATCATGCCACCATGCCATGCCAAGCACGACACGACACAGCACGGCACGGCATGGCACAACACAAATTTTATTAGGCATGACAAGATCTGTTTGGCTCATGGTCAGGTAAATTCATGTTGATACATTTCAGGTAATACCCAAATTAAAATATACTAAAATATTAATGTTATATTTAATTGTGTTACGAAATTATAATATTATAAGATTAAAATTTTATATTTATGTAAAATAAAAATAAATAATCACTTAAAATAAAAAATAATTCATATGAATAATATCAATATGATAAATAACATAACATGATGATGAAGCAATAGCCAATAAGCTTAACAAGCAAAAATCAAAAAACAAAATAAATATCCTATCATTTCAAGAAAAAAAAATCTAAAATAGCACGAATCATCATCTTCAATCAGCATTAATAGTATAATAGTACAAATACAAATGAAAATCAGCATTTTCATGTATGTACCTGAATGTATCACTAGTAATTAGTAATTACTTTAGAGGTGTTAAACAAGCATGAATGGGCTACAGGTGTCAACCGGGCCGGGCAGGGCCGGCCAGGCACGAGGCACGGCACGGTTCAGCCGTGCCTGGGCCGGCCCGGCATGGAAAAATTCCGTGCCCGGGCCCATGCCGTGCCCTGGTCAGGCGCGTGCCGTGCTGTGCCGTGCCTAGCCAGAGCCGTGCCGTGCCTGACACGGTACAGTTCGGCACGCGGCACGGCACCCCGGCACGGGTCAGCCCCGTGAGCCCGACCCCAGGATGCCCCTCCCGCAAAAAAAGACCGAGGGTCGGGTCTGATTCGACCCGAGCCGCGGTCTTCCCGTATCCCGAACCGCTCGGACAGGCAAGCCCGAGCGGGCCTGGCAAGGCACGGCACGGCACGGCCCGCCATGCCTACGGGCCGTGCCCGGCTATTTTTAAACCGGGCCGGGCCGGGCACGGTAGCACGAACGTGCCCTAAAAAAATGGGCCGGGCCAGGCCGGACTGGCCTATTTGACACCTCTAGAATGGGCAGGACCGACTCATTTTTTTGTGGTCCAATCATGCCACAGTGTCGTGCCAGGCACGTCACGACTAAAGAAGTGCTGACCCAACATGGCCCGTCGGCCATCCTTGTACCAGGTTCAGGCTGGGTCATGCCCGGACTTGCCGGGTCACGCCATTTTTGCCCATTTAGATTTGGGTCATCTCAAACTTCAAAAAAATTTTAAAATTTTAATATTAATACAAAATAAATTAATTAAAATAATAAAATAAAAAAAAAACAAAAATACTATCACAAATCACAACCCACAACTCACAACTAAAAATTAAAAATAAGTATAAATTACGAAATAACAAAGCATGATGAAATCATTAAAAAATAAAAAATAATACATTAAAGATAAACTCATAAACATAAAATATAAATCATATAAGTAAGTGTCAAAATAAACAAATAACATAATAACAAAAAAAACAAGCTCAAAATCAATTGACAAAAATAAATAAATAAATAAAGACAATCAAAAAATGATATATGATTGGGAAGTAAATTCTCCAGTATTGTCATGAATAATTGACTTAATCAAATAATTTAGAAAATAAGCTCATAACCAAATTATTTGAACAAACAATCTGGTAAATGATTGGTTACACATTGATAACAAATAGACATATGGTCATCTCATTGATACATCAATAAGAATCAAAAAATATCAAAAGAATTCACGTGATAGATGAATAGACCTACATGTATCACCTAGTATACATTGCAAAAATAAAAGAGATTCTATTCTTATTTTTGTTAGTGATGATATTATAATTAATTTTCTTTGAGAACAAACAACATATGAAAATTTATTGGACAAAAAGATCTTTTGAATTTTCAGTGAATGTATACTTGAATTTTTAATGATTCTCCGCATCATTATAAACATAGGATGTCTCAATCGGTCATGTCAAACAATAAAATTATTTTTATCAGTAAACTTATGATTTACTATAGCATGTACTTCAATTATGCTTATGTTTGTGTAGTACAAATCAGAGGGAAAAAACGAATAATTTTTTCAATATATATTCTTTTTACCCGAGACAACGTTGGTAATATATAAATACGCAGTGTTGTCTTTATTCATAGTCTCAATATGATATCTATTTTATCGAATATCTTTAAAACTCAATAAATTTCTTTAAAACTTTGTAGAATATAATGTATCATCAATATAAATTTTTGTTCCTCCGGATAATAATATATTAACTCTTCCAGAGCCCTAAATCAATTTTGCATTATCTGATATTATATTCACTTATGATCCTTGCATTATTAAAAAGGAAAAGAATTTTTTATTCTTAAGTATAATATGCATTGATACACTATCAACGAGATACATACCATTTTCACCGATTGATGATCCCAACAGATGAGTTTTCATATTCTTTAATATATCACTTGAAAATCTAACAGAACTTAGTGCTGATAACGTATTATGAAATAAAAGGACAAAAGAACGAGAAATAAAGGAGAAACATGAGAGAAATTTCTTATTCCTTCGAGTATCTTGTTATTCATACATATTAAATACATAAATACATATTAAATATACCAATAAATACATATTAATCTGTGCCAATTAATACACATTAATCTATGAATAATAAGAGTCACAAAAATATTAATAATCAAGAGATTAATAGAGAATTTATAGACATCCATAATATTGTTCATAATAAAAAATAAGAAATAACTATAAAATCAAATAGATGGTAATACTGATGCAAGTTTGTATTTAACAGTGCCAAATAATATATTATCAAGTATATCATAATTATAATCAACAAAAGACATTTGCGATACTTAGATAAATATGTATGAAGTTAAGTCATTATACATCACAATATTCCTAAAAAAAGTTATGTGCTCTTCAAATGTCTAAATCTACTTTAATGATGAAACACATCAATATTCTAAAAACATTATTCTTTCGCCTATAATTTATGGATCACAAGAATAAAAAATATTTGAGAATTATAATTTCATTATATTACTATTATATTTGGATGATATATTAGTAGCAAGATCCAACAAGAATCATATGCAATAATTAAAAACATGTTTGACAAAAAAATTTGAATGGAAATATCTAGGAGCAACAAATATGATACTATAAATTTATCAAGATAGCAATAATAGAAAGATCTTACTTTCACAAAAAGAATTATAACAAGAAAATCTTGTGACACTTCAATATACAACATTGTAAGTCAATTTTTACTTATCTTCCTATTAATTTCAAATTATTAAAAAGCATGAGTTCTAAATATTAAGCAAATAAAATAGAAACATCTCAAGTACCAAATACATCAACTTACAAAAGTTTGAAATTTGTCACAGTTTATACTAGACTAAATATAATGCAAACAATGAGAATTATTAGTCAATAAATGATGATTTTGAGATAGATCAAAAATACTTCAAATTATACGATATATTATGGAGATTCAGATCACATTTTTAGTGGTTTTGTTGATTCAAACTACACAAACAACAACAACAGCATATCAACAACTAAATATGTGTTTACCCATGAAAGATGAATTATAAATTAAGTTTTAAAGTTATCATATATCATATAAACTTGTACGATAGAGATAAAATATCTTAAAACTACACAAAGTAATAAGAAAAAAAAGTTACAAATGCTATTAGAATAACTTGAGCATAAACAAAAAATTATTTTGTATTATGACAATCAGAATACTCTATACTTAATAAAGAATTAAATATTTCACTCAAAGACAATATATTATAATATAAAATTACTTTATACAAGAAAAAGTGAAATAATAATGTGTGAATATAAAAAAAATCATATAAGGACAAATTAGCTAATATAATCACAATTCACAAAGCCATTAAAGAGAGACATATTCATACGGTATCAATTTTTTATTAGCTTAGTAAAAAATATGTAGTATGTAAAAGATAATCTTCAAGTGAAAGAATATTTGGTAAACTGAAAATAGGTGAAGCGTCACCTTGCCCACTTTAAAAAAATCCCTTTGAGATTATTTTTTCTTTTATAAAAAGAACAATTTCCCTATTTTGTTATCATCCTCAATCCCAAGTGTCGTTATTTTTTATTTGATTTTATTATCTAGTTTACTACATTATTATTGTAGAATCTTCAATATCAAATTATTATTATAGATTTTATTTTAATAACATGATCAATTTGACAATATACAACTAGTTAACAATATACAATATACAATAACAATATCATAATTTGATATAGAAAATCTATAATAATAAAATCTATAATAATTATGATCATACACATAAATATCAATAAAAATAAAATAAAAATTAAATAAAATATCATTAAAAATACAATTGGTAAAATAGAATACCTTTAAAATAAAAGATCAAAGTGAATACTACCATAATCAATAATTTTTGAAAAATTTTCAATAGATACTACAATACGAAGTAAAAACAAAAAGATAGCAATAAAATAATTACATAAGTGTGAAAATGAGTCATTAGATTAGTATAATCTAAGAATATAAAGTATCTACTATTATCTTAAATATAAGTTTTATCTACTCTTCTCTAATAAGCGACATGGTAGAAAAATTTTGTAAACAACCCTGAATAGCTTTGATAATCAATATATCGCTCTCAACAAGCATCTCTTTGGTATATCATTTCTTTCTACAATATGTATACTATAAAAAAAATCTCTTGTATCTACATTGTGACACCAACAATGATGTCACACAAATACTTTGACACCAACAATGAATTGGTGTTACTCACAAATAATGCATCAGTGTTCTACCTCTTTTTTTCTTCTTTGTTGTGTACCTACTGTGTACGATGCTTGCCTACTATTTTCATTTGCAACATTATGTGGATGTTTTGAAGTATCTAGAGTTTGGCACATCTGTTAGCTCGTGCGTGCCTATCCAACCTTCTGTCCAATATTATATCCAATTTTCTGCCCAACCTCATGCGTCAGTGATACAATGGATGCCTAAGATTTGGCTATGATACCACATATAAAATCAAGCCAAAAACCACAAAAAACTCCAATATAAAACTTACTGAAAAAATGTACAAGTCATGCCCTTATAATGAGCCAATTAGATTGCGACAGCCCACATGATGGGTGCTCACATCTATAATAAAATAAAAAACAAAATTGTAAACTAAAATAAAATTAAAATTACAACCAAGAAATATTAACTAACTATCACCAAAATAAATATAACATATATAATCAGTATATTTATTTTTTAAATTCATTACGACAAGTTCACCTAGTTATAGTTTTTCACTCACAAAGTAGAGGTATCAAATAGGCCAGACAAGCCCTCGGCACAACTCGTGTAGTGCCGTACCATGCCTTGGCAAGAGAATTCAGCCCATGTGCCGTGCCAGACATGACCCAGGTGCCTGGCACACAGGACGGCTCGACAACGCCCATCAAGCAAAGGCGACGCATCATCCTAATTTTCCAATTCTAGGTTAAGAATTATGTTAACCTAGAACTGGCCCGAACTAGCTAGAATCTAGGCTGATTTTGGACTGCAGGCCATGGCGAGCTTGTCTTTTAGTGAACTATTCCATGCTAGGCACAACATGGTTATTATAGCGTGCAGCACCTGGCATGACACGCATGCCCATTCAAGCATGAAAAAAATAGGTTATGTCGGCCCACAACAACCAGTTTGACACTTGTATGCAGAGATATAGAAAAAAAATCTTCTCGCCTCAATGTCTTCTTCAGTGACCAAGAGCATATCGAACTTGACGAGTAATATTATAATTTTCACCTTTAAAATTAGTTAATTATTATTATATTTTTTTGTTTCATTATGACAATGATAGGAAAATCCAACATATAAATTATCCTAACAGGAATTGCCCATTATATAAAAGGCATATCCTATTGCGCCACCACATCACCATCGCACAGCCAATGTGTGTGATGGAAATCAACAAAACCCCCAATTCACCTACCCACTATTTGGCATGTCTAGGAACTGAAAAAACGCCCCAGCCCCCTCCAACCCACTATTTGGCATGCCTAGGAACTAAAGAAACCCCTCAACACAGTCAGGAGGCATTCTTTTTTTTATTTCTATTTCATGTGGTCAATTAAAAAACTTTAATCTGAAGTGGTCAATTAAAAAATCTTAAAAAATATAATTCTTAATTTGGTAGCAGTAAGTTGGGCACTCCAAATACTCATTCGAGAGATTCAAAATTCATTTGTGGGAAAACAATATTTAAAAACTCTGATTTGGGTTCCTAATTTGGCATTTTTACTAAAATACAGTTTTAATTTTGAAAATCTCAAGTACACTTAACATACTATGTATTGAGATAAATTATCACAATAAATATAATGGACTATGGACATGAGCCTCATTTTAATATATATATATATATATATATATATATATATACACACACACACACATATATATATACATATATATATATATACATATATATATATATATTGTGGCATAAAGATTGCAACACATAATTATTATATATTATTTCCAAAAAAAAAAATACCAAGAATACTACTCAAAAATATCTTCACTATCAAAATCATTCGAGAATTTTCATAGAGTTCATATATCAAGATACTTGCTATAAATCTAGATGTGTCAAATGATTCGGGCAGCCCGAGCCCAGCCCATTTCAGGCATGCATGGCCCGGCATGAAACAGCCAATGAGCGTGCTTGGGCCCATGTCGTGCGTACCCTCAGCATAATTCATGTCGTGTCGTGGGACTTTGGCCCAATTGTCGTGCCAAGCACGACTCAGGTGCCTGGCACGTGGGTACAGAATGGGCGAAGGTGCGATGAACGATGCACGATGTCTAACAAAGAAAGACGTGGCGACGCCCAACGAGCGACAGCAACGCGAGCGCGTCATCCCTATTTCTTGTTCTAGATTAAAAATTATTTTAACCTAGAACAAGCCCAAACTAGTCCAAACTCGGACTGATTTCGGGCCGTGTGTCATACCGAGCATGCCCTCCATTGAACCGTGATGTGTCATGCATAGCACAGTTACTGTAGCATATCATGCCTGGCACGACACACAAGTCTGTATGGGCTTGAAAAAAATGAGTCGTGCCAACACGGCACAGCCCGTTTGACACCCGTATATAAAGTAATATACAAAATTCTTTTATTACCCAAAAAAGAACACTTAATATCCCTTAGATATTACTAAATTTTGTTGGTCGTACTCATGATTCAGACTCATGAATTATTAATATAAAAGGTAATACTCAATTCACATGTAATTGTTACTAAATTTTGAGAATATTATTATAGAAAATAATAAATCATCTAAAATTATTAGATATAACAGTATTCAAGTCAATTCCTTATTTCTTGATCATATTATATTTATTCTTGAATGTCATATTCAACTACTTTTACTAAGTTATATTTATATACAATGCAATTTTAACAAATGAAAGAAAAAAGGCAAGGTGTGTCAAGCAATGGGACAGCATGTAGCATGGCCTACTTTCAAGAGCTCAAGCACCACACAACACACTAGTACCCAAGATTGTCCTGGAACTCATGCTAATTTCAATTAGGCATGACACAACATAGCTTGATGACTGAAAAAGGCCAACCCCAGCCAGGTTCCCAATTGGCGCATGTAGACCACACGCTCAATTTTAAAATTCCCAATTTAGGGGCATGTGCTTTGCATCCCTCTAATTTAAATTTAAATTGATAACGAAATGATTCTAACCAATGCTGAACATACACAAGTTGATATAATTTAGAGACTAAGACTATTATATTTAATTAATTATTAATAATTTATGAATTAATTCGTTGAATATGTATGAAATATCAAGATACTTAGATACTAATTATAACTATATCTTATCCCAAAATAAAATGATTAAGTGATCCGTCAAATAGGTATGAAATATCAAGATGCTTAGACACTAATTACAACTCTATCTTATTCCAAAATAATATAAAAAATTTAGATATATTAAATTAATAAAAATCAATAAGAATTCATATTTCTTAATGTTTTCTAAAATAACATGTTAACTATTAATTAATTCAATATCTAATATAGTGTCAAAATCTACTTTTTATGTTATTAATATTTTAGATAAAAAGATAATACCACAATCAAATATAATAGAAATTATGTCATGCTCAAAAAATTATAAAAATACACAAATGAATCTTAAAGAAAAACTAAAACACTACAACTATGTGTGCGTGGTAGTTTATATGATAAAATTTGAAGCTATAAAATCAAAACTAGCCAGGGTAACATTATCTTTAGTACTTAACTATTTTTCATATTTTTTTTTTCATTTTAAAAGATATTACTATTTGTTGATATTTTGAATATATATGTTTATGCAATATTTTATTTTTAAAAATATAGTTTAATTCACATTATTTTTTTTAATTAAACATTTTTTAATGTTATTTAAGTTTTTTTTATTTCATAATTTCAAATATTATATTATATAATAAACTATATTTAAACTATATAATGTGAATTTATATGTGTATGTATATATTTTTTAATGTGAAGTTTTTAATGTTATATATGTGCATGCATATATATATATATATATTTATGTGTGTTTGTGTGTGTAACCTGCCTATAGGTTGCAGTGCACTGTGCACTGCACCACTATGCCACTGCACTTCAGCCCGCAACTGCAGGTAGCAGATTGCAGCTCTAGCCTGATGGAGCAGCCCAGAGCCCCAGGTTGCTTGCCCATTGACCAGCCAAGTGCAATGGCCATGCCAGGGTGCTAAGCTCAACTGGTTAGCATTTAGCACCCGGGGCTAGCAGCGGTTGCACTAAGCAGTCACCCAGACTAGCCTTGGTTGGTCGAGTGCCTAGATTATTTTCAGGACACCCAAACAAGCCGTGCTGGGCCAACCTTATTTTCAGTTGTGCCAGCACCGACATCCAACTGTGACATGGTTGTGTCACATAAATTTGGGCTAAACTGACATGACACAACCTATTTGTCATCTCTAATTCTTTTTTTGTTTTTTTATTTACTAAAATATATTTGTAGAATTAGAAAATTTTGAGAAAAACTCAATTTGTGATTAAAAATAGTGAATTAGGTGTCTTCTCTCATGCAGTATGATCTCCTTCTACATATTTAAGAATGTTTGACCATTTACTTGTACATTTTCAATTTAATCATTCATCACTTGTTAAATTTTAAAATAATATATCATTATCTTAAGGATATTTCTATCCTAAAAGATGGGTGTGTCAATTAGAACATTAGTATTAGAGCTGATGTGTCCTCCATTTATGTAACCTCGATTAGGTGATAGCTATTCTCAAGTAGTTTTAAGATCTCAAAATTATTATATACCTCTTACTTTTTCATATATCAAAATTATCTCAAAGAAAAATATAAAATTTATTGTAAATATCCTCTCGACACAGATTGATGTCCAACTCGAATCTGAATATCTAATTAATATAAGTACTTGTGATCATGAGGAGGAAATGTGTGTGGAGCTACCACCTAAGCTTAGAGTAGTACAGTCAAACAAAATATGCAGGTTGTTAGACTGCCAAATACCAAATCACGCATCATAGAAACTGAATGACACTCTAGATGGATATCTAGAGTGCCACTGCCAAATATAAAAATTCACATTAAGATGTGTGGAGTGGCCACCTAAATTTAAAGCAGTACGGTAAAACAAAATTTGCAGATTGTTAGACTGCCAAATACCGAATCATGCATCAGAGAAACTAAGTGACACTCTAGACCTCCATTGAACATAGTGAAAGCAACATTAGACTTCCAAATGTTGAGAAATGCATGTTCAGTTAAAATTCTTTGCTTTTGTATGGATATGTAAACCAAAAGGTGCCTGCTATATGAGAGTGTTCCAATAGATTTTGCACTTTTCATAAATGGACACCACCAGATCTTAATGTGAAGTGTTATGAATATTTATATTTTATTTCACATGAGTACGTTTAACAGCCAGTGATACTTGTTCACCCACTCATCCTTGTCCAAAATTACAGAGAACAAGTCAATGCACCATTTATGCTTCCTGAACTTTTCACTCTACTCTCAGATCCTATCTTTCATCTGATTCTTTCCTTCACTATTAAAACTCCATAGTCACTTACCCAGCAAATCTTTACTTTCCATCATGAGACATATAACATTCCTTCACTAGCAAATCTGCAACACATACAGAAAAACCCTCAATTTACAAAATTATATACTTTCTCAATATCAAGCTTGCATGAAATATCCTTCTGATATTCTTTAATCTTGGAGTCAATGGCCTCATTGGCTATCCAGATAGTACCTAGAATATGCCTTCCCACCACAATGCATAAAATCATATAATAAAAATCCCACCATCTGTTTAATGTTGATAGCTAGAACCTTAGCCAACAACTTATATAAGCCTCCATCCAAACCACCAAGCCCAAAATCCCTTAAATCTCCGGACCCCTCATTTTTCAGCACAAATACAAGAAAGTTAAGTGTAAAACATATTGGTGAAGAAGTCATGGAATAATACTACAACAGTTCTTGTCAATCTAATGCAAGACTTAAATGTATAAATTAAAAAAATAAAAAAAAAAATACTACAATACTTCTTGTCAATCTAAAGTGAAAAAAACTAGTATACCAACCATGCAAAAAAGAAAAATGAGTTAAAAACTCTTCAATTTTTTCATAAATATATCTACTAGTTGGCATACAATATAAATACAAATTATAATAATGATCATATCATAAATCTTCTCACTCACAAAAATAATCAACTTACATTATTTTGTTTATTTGTGAAATACTGAACTGAATGTATGTCTGGTTATCTGACTATCTTAATATAGAATAATATGAGAAGTAAGTCAGTATTTAGCCTCCATCATTCTACATCATGTATTAAAAATAATATTAAAAATATAACTAATTTAAAGTATATTAAAAATAAATAAATAACAGCATCACTCTACATCATGTATTTGAAATAGATCTCCAAAATAATATTTATCTTACTTTTTCAAGAGACCATATAACCTCCACAAATTTAATGATATTTTATAATATATATTCTCTTTAAAAAATCTAATATAAAACTCAACTATTAACCAATAAACTAGAGCTATCCGAGATGACTTAAAAAGATACGAATACAAAGATTAAGTAAACTTGTTATTGAAAATCTAATAAATGACAAATTATACTACTTCATAAATTAAATATAATTTGATAATAGTTAACAAGTTAATCTTCTATTATTATTTTGTATACAATCAAGACAATTAGAAGACTCATATCTGATAATGAAAATATTATTTATCTTACTTTTTCAAATAACCATATAATCTCCACAAAATTAATTATATTTTATAATATATTTATACAAGTTAATATACAACTCAAAACTAAAAACCAACAAGCTAGAAGTATCTGAGATCAGTAAAAAAGACATGAAAACAAATTTAGTAAATTTATTATTATGAATCTAACAAATAACTAATTATATTAACTACATAAGTTATATATAATCTAATAATAGTCAACTAATTAATTTTTTATATGATTATCTTATATGTAATTGAAACAATTAGAAGAAACCTATCACACAAAATCAATATTTGGCTCAATAAAAATATCCATTATATAGAGGTGTCAAATGGGCAGTGCAGTGCCTGGCCTGGCACAGCCCACAGGCACGGCGGGCAGTGCCGTGCCTGGCCCGCTCGAGCCTGGCCGTATAGTTCGGGCATCGTGGGACCGCTGGTCGGGTCCAATCAAACCCGACCCACGGTCTTTTTTGCGGGAGGGGCGATCGCGGGGTCGGGTTCGGGGGACACCCGACACGGGATGATTCCGTGCCAGTGTGCCGTGCCACGGGCCAAACCGTGCCGGGTCAGGCATGGCACGGCTCGTGCCTACACGGGCACGGCACGGGCCCTGGCACGAAATTTTCCCGTGCCGGGCCGGCCCGGCCCGGTTGACACCTCTACCATTACAACACAAACCAAAAGATCGGTATATACAAAAATACCAACTATAAATATCTTTTGTCTTTTGTGACAACACAATTCATTTGTTGTTGAATGCATCTATTCTAAGAAAAAAATCTTAGTCTCATAAAATCATTCGTATGAAACAATAACTAATACTATTCTTTTAATTTAAACAATTTCAAATATATCATCTCTCATAATAAATATATCATTCGTATATATAATCAATGAAATAATTATCATATAAAACCCTCCAATAAAATTAAAAATAACCTATAACACACCTAGTCAAACTAAAGAAAATGATTATGAAGAAATATATCCAAGTTATAAGAAACAGCTTCAAACCATATAATATTCTTTACAATCTATGAACTAGATATGATTACTCTGTTACTACTCAAAAACCAAGTGATTCTACCATATATTCTTTCTCAATGTCAGCATGAAGAAAAATATATTTCATATGTGAGAACTACTAGTGATATAAGTATTCATATAAAGACCATTTTTGGCAACCTGAGATAATACATCGTAAAAATATATTTCGAATGTCTAAGTAAGCCTCCTCACAATAAGCCTCATCTTCATATAATTTATTTTTTTATCTAGATTTATCTTCATAGAGAATATTTTCATGCAACCATAAAGAGATGTTACTGAACAATTGAATTTAAGTGCAGTTTTTTGTAACACGAATATAAAAAAATATGAATCCGATAAGACATGTAAAATAAGATGTTATGTGCAGTTTTTTTGTTTTTTTTTCAAAAATAATTTAAAGATCGAAATCAAAAAAATTAACTCCATTATCATTTGCTTCTTAGGAAACTCTCATCTATGTTGAACTGATTATATATGCTCATTTCTATTAGAATAAACTTGAACAATTGAATTGTCAAGTATTTCTACTCTCAATTCATTTAGAGTTGAAATTTGCATCAATTCAGAAGTTACCACCTAGGTGTCAAGTGGGCCAGGAAGCCATGATCCTACACAACACAATTGATCCGTGCCTGGCCCGGTACAGCAAGGTGCAGAACTGTGTCTGAGCCCTAGTCGGGCTACCTCAAGGATAGGTGTGTCAAATAAGTCAGGCAGCCCAAGCCCGACCGAAGACACGGCACGGACCATAGCCGTGTCCAGGCCCATGGTGGGCTGGCTCGAGGCACGGCACGTAAGGTGCATTGCCGAGCTAATCAGGGCCTCGTATCTAGCCAAACACGGTCTGGTACCCTAGCCCAAAGGCATAGTTATTCGGCACGACCCGAACCGTGCCCCACCCCTCATCCCCAGATGGCTAGATCTCGTAATGGTGTTCGATCGTTTGGCACGGTTCGCATTCGAACTCCAAATGACCGAACCCGACCGCTCGAACTTCCTACACATTCCAAAAGCTGAAGCTTCTGGAATCTAAGACCATTGGGTCAGTTCGATGGTCGAACCAATCCAATAGTCAAAAAAAAATTATGCATTTTAAGCCATTGGATTCGACCCCCAACGGCTAGAAACAGAAATCCAATGATTATCGTGATTCTGCCCATTTAAAATATAAAAAAAAATCAAAAAAAAAATTATATTTTTGAAATCTATATATATATCTCCTCTCATTCTCAAATACATATCTACTTTATCTTATCTATCTCTCATAATATCTCTCCTCTATGATCCCTTTCTCTCCCTCTCTTCTTTCAAATTCAATTTTTGGGACTCAAGTGATGACTGCCAATTACAATGCAAACATCATAAAGCAAATAAAAATATACGCATTACAGATATTAATTTTTAAATTTTATTTAGTTTAGTTTTTTTATTATAATTTTAGTAAAAACGTTTAGTTTGATTAATATAAATTAAATTATAATTTTTAAAATTAAAATTACAACATAATTATTAAACTAATAAAAAATTAAAATGATAAATAATAATTTTAATGATAATAACAAATTAATTTAATATAAAAAATTTTAATATGAATAATGATAACCCTAAAAAAATGTGCGACGCCGCCAAAACTTTATTTTCTCCGATCGTCTCAACCCAAATATCTAAAAAATAAAAAACTTGAAGAAAATCAATAATTTGAACTAACTTTAATATTATATAACATAAAAATATTAAGCATGTTGAAGAAAAATTGATATAATATAAATATTATAAAAAAATATTAACATGTAAGAATTCATGTGAGGCTGAGAATCTTAAAAAGCATATTAAACAATACACCAAAAAATATTGTATTAGATCCTAGACAAACTCAAATTAGCGGTATTGTCTTTGAGACTGGATCCAATTCAGTCTCAATGTTGACCTCTTCATATATTACAACGAATTAGAGAGGGATGACATTGTCAAATTGATTACTATGATGAGTTTTTTGATTAGATTTTTGAAGAATCCAATAGTAGTCAGTATCATGCAAACTTATTTTTAGTCTACATATCATAGGATTCATAGGTCCACATCTAAGAATGAAATACTAAAATACTATCACTTAGAAAAAAAATAATTAAAAAATTTAGAGAATAAAAAGGAGACATGTCCGTGACGTCCAATATTAAAACTAGTCACGACAATGTATCTTATATATATTTTACCGCCCATTATGTAGATTTTAAATAGAGATTAAATAAAAAAAATATTAGAATTCTTAAAGATTATTCATCCTCATGATTGTCAGACTATTTATGAGTACATGATGAGAATTTTTAGAGAATATAATAATTAAAATAAAATATATAATATCATATTCGATAATGCATCTGATAATAAAGTAACCATTAACATATTTGTTAGAACTATTAGAAATAGATCATTAGGAAAAATTTTTCGCGGTAGATACATGTGTTACGTCATTAACCTCATAATAAAAGTGAGGATAACAATTACTTCTCACTTTTGAAAACATACTTACATCAATAAAATTTTTTCATGCACCTCACATACAATATGAGTTTGGTACTATATGTTTGTCTATAAGTCCAAAGAAAAAAAATTTTATTAGATGTGAAATACCATTAAAATTACATATATATTATGTTGGAGTTGTTGTATACGAACACGTGATATCCGACTACATCAATAATAAGAATGACAAACTTATTAGTAACGATAATAACTAAACTTAAGTACATATGCAACATTAGTAACATGTTTAGAAATATTAAGAAATAACCTGATATTTAGTGACATTGTTAAAATGAAAACTAAGTACTTAAAGTAATTGTCTACTATTTTATTTCTTTATTGTTTGATTGCTTGCATGAACACTAGAGTTAAGATGAAAAAGAAAAAGAATATTCTGACATCCATATTTTCGTGCATTAACCAAAAATACCAACCTAAAAAATTCATTCATGAGAAATTGACTGAGCTATTTACATACTATGATACTAAGTATAGTCATAGTAGTAGTCAAGCTCCGAGTAAGGATATAAATATCATATTCAGAAATAATTTCTCGATTCAGTTAGCAAAGAAAAAATAACGAGATGGACCGTCGAATAAAAACAAACTATATCGATACTTAAATACTGATTACTACTCAATCATATCACATATCGATAATAAAAACATTGATATTTTACAGTAAAAAAAATCATATGAGTCTACTTATCACATACTATCTAATATATCACATAATTTATTAACTATTCCAGTGTCAAACATAGCATCGAAGTTTATTTTTCTGCTGTGGTGAATATGATTTCTAATAAAAAATTGAGATTACGCCCAGATTTTATTGAGACGTTAGCATTCATTAAGAATTAAAAAGATTCGAGCTTTGACATCCAGCATCATACTACCGCTACAACAAGAATGAAAAAATTGGTTGCTGATGATGATTCCTGTAACTTTGATGATGACTGAGATTGAGCCTACTATACTGCCTATGGCTTACGACTAGTGATACAATCATATGTTTACGAGATTAATCATTTTAGATTATCTGTCTATTTATATTTATCATTTGCCCTTGCTACTTTTTATTATTATTTAATTATTTATTTATTTAAACACTTACAAAATTAATATTTTATGTTTATAAGTTTATATTTAATGTATTGATATTTATCTTTTAATGATTTGATTTTATTTTATTATTTTGTAATTTATACGAGTTTTTATTTGTGAGTTTTGACTTATAATAGTAATTCCATTTTTTTTGTTATATTAATTTAATTAATTTTATTTAATAAATTAATTTAAATTTTAAATTTAAATTTTAAATTATATTTGAAGTTCGAGATGACCCAATTCCGAATGGGTCAAAATGGCATGACCTGACACATCCCGGCACGAACCGACATGACCCGACACAACTAATATAGCCCAACATGAACCAGCCCGAATACGACATAGTCAGGCCATGTCGGGCCTGACCATTTTGAGTCATATCATGCCTGGCAAGACGGTACTCATGTACTGTATCAAGTCAGTCATACCATGGTGGCTCGAGTGGGCCACAAAAAAATTAGGCGTGTCAGCCCAGCATGGCCCGTTTGACACCTCTACTCGAGGCACATTTTATGTCGTGCCGCACCAAATCTCCAGGGCCTTGTGTCAAGCCAGGCACAACCAGACTGCCTGGCCTGGTCGATACAACTCGAACCATGACCCAGAACTTGGGTCGAGTTCAGGCACGATTCGATTGGACCATGCCTGAAGCCCATGAGTGAGTGCATGACCCATAACACCCCGATCTCAAGCCCAAAATCAAAAGCCAAACCTTCTAGAACCACCAGTAACAATAAAAAAATAAATAAATAATCTCACGTCTGCCAGCTATTAGATGCACCCCCAATGACTAATAGTAGAAATCCAATGGTTGTCGGGTTTCTGGCCAATTTTTTTTATAAAAAGTTTGAAAAATTATTTAAAAAGAAATAATTTTTTTTAAAATCTATATATATCCTACTCTCTCATTCCTAATCTCTATCTTATATATCCATTTTCTAAATTTTTTAACCACATTATCTTCTCTTTCTCTCTTATCTCATCTCTCAATCTCTCTCCTATCAGAACACAGGTGCGAGCTGTATTGCATACATCGAATATCAAACATTACACATCGATATTCCATAAATGACCGGATCAAGCAAACGGGGGTTTATACTTTACGGGTATTATTTTTAAGATTTTGTTAAGTTTTTTTATTTTTATTTTGATTAATAATTCAAAATAAAATAATATTTAATAAAAATAATTTAAAATATAATTAATAAACTAATAAAAATTAAAAATAAGAAATAATAATTTTAATGATGAAAACAAATTTAACATTAACGTAAACATAGATAATTTTAATATTGATAACCCTATAGAAGATCATATGTCACTGAAACCTTGTTTGCTCTCATCACCTCGACCTAAATATCTAAATAATAAAAAATTAATAGTTTGAATCATTTTAATATTATACAAAATAAATATATTAGGGATATTGAGAAAGAAACAACATAATACAAATATTATAAAAAAATATTAACTTATAAGAATATATATGAAACTGTGCACATTAAAAGACATGTCAAATAATACACAAACAAACATAATATATTAAATTCTAGGCAAACTAAAATAAATAGTTGGATCTAGTACACCTTCTATGTTGACCCACTTAATATACCACAACGAATTAGGAGAGGAAAGACATGACCAAACTGATTATCATGATATGTCTTCCGATTTAATTTTTGGGAGATCCAAAAGTAGTCAGTATAATGCAAACCTATTTTCAGCCTACAAACCAATTTAAACTTATAATATTTATTTTATATTATTTTTGTAAGTTATGAGATATGACTTATAATTATAATTTTACTTTTTATTATTTTTATTTAATTAATTAATTAATTTTGTATTGAATTTTATAATATTTAGAAATGACCCGAATGGGCCCAAAACAACACAGCCTGACTCTAGTTGTGCCTAGTCAGACATGACAAGGTCCAAAACTATACCTAGACACATGATGGGCTGGCTCTCAGCACGACTCATGTCGTGCCATGCTGAGTAACCAGGGCCCAATGTCGAGCCAGGAATAGCCCGATACCATGGCCCAAAAGCATGGTATTTCTTAATTTATCTCTATCTCCTCTCAACTCTCATCTCTCTCTCATATTTTCTCTTCATCTCCTCTCATCTCTCTCTATCAGTCTAACATTTTGTTTTGACTTTCAAGACTCGAGTGCGAAGTGCAACCTGTCGATTACGATAAGAACATCAAAAGACATATAATTTTATACATTACGAATATTAATTTAAAATTTTATTTAATTAAGTTTCATTTTTTTTATTTTAGTTACAACTTAAAACTTTAAAAATTTAGTTTTAGTTTAATTAATATTAATTAATATATAATTTCAAAAACATTAATTATAATATAATTAAAAAACTAATAAAAAATTAAAATGACAAATAATAATTTTAATTACGATAACAAATTTATTTTAAACATAAACATAAAAAAATATAATATGAATAATTAAAACCCTATGAAAAAGATTGAGATTGCCAAAATTTTGATTTTTTTGGTTGTCTCGACCCAAATATCTAAAAAATAAAAAACAAGAAGAATATCAATAATTTAAACTCACTTTAATATAATACAATATAAATATGCTAGGGATGTCAAAGAAAAAGGTGCACAAAACAAATAATATTAAAAAAATATTAACATATAAAAATTCATGTGTGACTGGACACTTTAAGAAGCATGCCGAATAATACACCAAAAAATATAACGCATTAGATCCTATTCAAACCCAACTCAGGGAGCTAGATCCAGTTCAGCCTCAATGTTGACCCCTTTCATATTCCACAACGAGTTAGAGAGGGAATGCATGATCAAACTGAACATCACGATAAATCTTCCGTTTAAATTTTCAGAGAATCCAATGATAGTCAGTATCATGCATGCTTATTTTTAACTACAGATGTCAACCGGGCCGGGCCGGGCGGCCCGACACGAGCACGGCACGGTTCAGCCGTGCCTGGGCCGGCCCGGCACGGAAAAATTCCGTGCCCGGGCCCGTGCCGTGCCCTGGTTAGGCGCGTGCCGTGTCGTGCCGTGCCTGGCCAGAGCCGTGCCGTGCCTGACCCGGCACGGTTCGGCACGCAGCACTGCACCCCGGCACGGGACTGACCCCAGGATGCCCCTCCCGCAAAAAAAGACCGCGGGTCGGGTCTGATTCGACCCGGGCCGCGGTCTTCCCGTATCCCGAACCGCTCGGACAGGCAAGCCCGAGAGGGCCAGGCAAGGCACGGCACGGCCCGTCATGCCTAAGGGCCATGCCGGGCTCGGCTATTTTTAAACCGTGCCCGTCCCGGCACGGTAGCACGAACGTGCCCTAAAAAAACGGCCCGGGCCGTGCCGGGCCGGCCCGTTTGACACCTCTATTTTTAACCTGCAGATCATATGATTCATAGCTCCAGAACTATGAACGACATACTAAAATACTATTACTTTAAAAATAATAATTATTAATAAATTAAAAAATTATAGTGGCGTAGTATTCATGATATCCAATATCTGGACCAATCAAGATAATGTATTTTATGCATGTCTCATCATCCACTATGTAGATTCTATATAAATACTAAATAAAAAATAATAGGATTCTCAAAGATTTTTTATTCTCATGATAGTTCGGTCATTTATGAGTGTATGATGAAAATCTTTAAAAAATATAATATTCAAAATAAAATATATAATATTACATTCAATAATACATCTAATATTAGAGTTATTATTAACATATTTGTTAGGATTATTAAAGACAAACTATTAGAAAAGATCTTTCACATTATATGCATGTGTCACGTCACAAACTTGATAGTATAAGAGGAAATGAAAATTATTTTCTCCGCTTTAGAAACCATTTGTAACTCACTAAAATTTCTTCGTATGCCTCACAAATAATAAGAGTTTTATAGTCTTTGTTTGTCTCTAAGTCTAAAGAAAGAGAAATTCTAATCAGATGTAATAAATCATTAAAATTACACATATCTTATGTAAGAATCATATGTTGAATACGAATATGTGATATCTAAATACATCAATAATATGAGTGACAAACTTATTATTAACGATACTAACTAAGCTATAGAAATTTAATTTATAAAATTCCTAAAGATGTTTTATAATACGACGAATATTTGTTTGTTACTTTATACTATCACGACTTGCATTGGACTCAGGTGCACATGCAACATTAGCAACATTTAAAAAAATATAAAGATAATTCAATACTCAGAGATATGATTATAGAGATGAAACTCAAGTATTTAAAATATTAGTCCACCATTCAATATATTTATTATTTAACTGCTTGTATTGACCATATGGTTAATATAGAAAGAAAAAAAATGTTTTGACATACATATTTTCGTATATTAACCAAAAAGATCAACTTGAAAGATTCATTCAAGAAAAGTTTAATGGGCTCTTTACATACTACAATGGCAGGAAGAGTTTTGACAATGAATTTCATCTGTGTTGACGGCTGACTCTTGACCTTTTTCTGTCGACGAATAGTTGGAGCTGGTCTCCGAACGTCGTCTGTCTATAGGTTGCTCCTTCCTTTGTTGACACCTTGATATTGGCGCTCACTGAACTCCCCCAACCTAGTCTCAGGTAGAGCGATTGCTACTAGGTATGATGGTAATAGTAGCGATGCTTCGAGTATGAATATGAATACCATATTTGGAAATGATAACTTTTCTATCCAGTTAACAAAGAAAAAATAATAGGGTGGACCGTCGAATAGGAGCAATTTGTTTCGGTATTTAGATACCAATTACTGTCCAATCATATCATATATCAATAATAAAAATCTTAATATTTTATAGTGATGAAAATCATATGAGTTCATCTATCTCGTATTATCTAAAATAATACAAAATCTACTGACTCATTCGGTATCGAGCATAGTATCGAAATCTTTTTTTTTGTTGCAGTGAATATAATTTCAAATATGAAATCAAAATTACGATCAAATATTATTAAGATATTAGCATGCATGAAAAATTATAATGATTCGAGCTTAGGCATCATGGATCATTCTGGGATTGCAACAAAAGTGGAGAAGTTAATTACTTATGATAATTCATGAAACATTAATGATAATTGATGATTGATATGAGATTAAGATAATGATGAATGAGCTGAGTGCTTGAATCTACTTTACTGGTTACTTCCTATTACTATTGATACACTGATACTAATATCATTATTGATTATACGATGATAAAATTTATTATTTTTATTTATTATTTTTGAATTGTCTTAGTTTATTTTTTTGTCATTTTACTTTAAAGCTTGATTCAGATTAAAGGTGTCAAACAAGCTGGGCCGGCCCCAGCCCGGCGCACTATAGTATTGTGCCCTGGCCCATCGTGTCATGCTAGGCACGTGGGCATGATACATGTGACTACTTATCGAACGTGGTCAATACGAAACAATGCCCGACAGGCGAGGCTCGCTGAGCCTCGAAAAAATGTTATATCATGTCATGTCTAGCCCAGCACAATAATCCAGTTGGGTGGCCTAAAATCGAACTGGGCCAAGCATGCCCAGCCTATTTGACACCTCTAATTCAAATACTTACGTTTTTGTAATTGACATTAAATTAGATTCATGTTTTATATTTATAGGTTTATTTGTAATGTATTATTTTTTATCTTATAATTATTCAATCTTAGTTTCACTTTATTAATTGTTATTTTGTAATTTTTTTATGTATTTTTAATTGTGAATTATTAGTTGTTATAACTTAAATGTTACTTATTAGCTTTTATATTTTAATTGTTTATGTTTTATTAATTTAATTAATTAAAAATTAATTAATCAATTAATTATTTTAATTTAAGTATTAAAATTTAAATTTTTTAATAATTTTAAATTTGGAATTAATAATTTTCCAAATAGCCGAACTTGGCCTGAAAGGCCAAACCCAACTTTGTTGAAGTTGTGTCATGCCAGGCACGATTGCCCAATTAGGCACCTAAAATGGGTCAGGCCAGCCCATTGGACACCTCTAGTCCCAACATGACTCGGCATGAAATCCCCAAGTCCAACATGAACTGATCCAAATCCGGTAGATTCAGGCTTGTAGGGTCTGCCCTTTTTGAATCATGTCATGCCAAGCATAACATGACTCTTGTACCATGTTGTTCCAGCCCAGCATGACCTATTTGACACCTCTATTACCAACTCAATAAGACTCATGGAAAGATGTCATTTCTAAAATTATAACTTTTTGATTATTTTTATATTTTAATTTTATTAATTTTATTTTCTTTTATGAATTAATTATAAAATAATAAAAAGATAATAAAATCTCAATCAATCTTCATTATCAACTCTACTAGATCATCATACGTCAGAGTGTATCAAATTAAATAAATTCTTGCATATACAAATATGATCGGCAAAATAAGAAATTCTATAATACTTGTCTAACTTATATACCTCAAAATCTAAAATAGGAATATTTTTAATACTCTGATCTAACATTATCAATTTAGTTAAACATGTGACCAAAACAAGAATAAACAAATAAAATATCAATACACAAATACATAGTGGGATAGATAATCATATAAGTGAAGGCATACAATTCATAATATATCTTCTTCAAGTTTTTCTTGCATACAAAATAACATTATCAAAAAAAAATGTACATCAAAGTTGGGTTATATATAAATATAGCTTAATGAAAAAAGAGTACTAAAAACTCTTGATAAAAAAAATATAAAAGAAATAAAATAACTATGATAATCAATATGTCTCCTTCAAAAACATATGGTGCTCTCAATCCCTTCTCTGAAAACAATTCCTAAGAATTATCCTTTGTAAATGCTTCTCCTAGAATGTGTGTGTAATACTAAGGATCTCTTGCATCTGTCTCTATCTCCAAGATATGTTACATGAAACATATCTCTATTAGTTCTCAGTCTACCTCACATATATATTGAACTTTCTTAAGCTAAATATATTATATAGAGGAGAAGACAATCATCCAAAATCTAGCTGCAAAATTTTATAAAATTATCAGATATGATCATATTAAGTACAAAAACATCATGCCAAGAAAATATTTCATCTATCTCGCTCTCTATTACATCTACCTCCACAAAAAATACCTTAAAAAACTATGTAGTTAGTTGAGTGAAACAAATAAAATAATTAGTGATCAATTTTAGCTCATTGGGCTCTAATCTAATCTCAATCCCACAAGCTGAGAAATTATAACATATATCTGTGTAGTCTAACATGAGAATAGAAATATTGTTAACTCTTATAATATCTCATATGTCGCACAAGATAAAAACATTGAAGACAAATCTTGCTCAGTCACATGATAATCAATAGTTAAGAATTAGTTTGTAACCAAGTCATCTCAATGCTAGAAAACTCCTTCATTGGGAGGTCAAACATTCTCTTAGTAAAAAGTCACATGAATTTTAATAGCTCAATACATGTAACTCTATTATCCAAATTTTAAGTCTTTAAAAAAAATGATCTACAAGAGAATATCAACAAAACATGAATATAAGTTGTTCTCAATATTTTGTCACCTACTGTTATCCTTTCTTACCTTTGAAACATTTTTGTAAATTGTGTCACAGACTAAAAAAATCGAAATTGCAATCAAAACAAATTTTCAATTCTAAAAGTTTGAAAATCATCAATTATATAACAATATTAAAAATTTTAAGAAACCCTAATAGACTAAAACATTTGCAAGTCTCAAATTACTCGATAAATAATATATTAAATAAAAAAAAGTTTGATGATATAATATTTTATGTACTACTATAATAATTCTTGAAATCTGAAATAATGAATAATAATAATGTAATAATACTCAATAATTAAAATCATATATCAACTATCCTAATATAATGAGTAAAAATAATTGGAACAATCACAAGTTAAGTGTTCAAATCAATAAATATAAAATTAATATAAAAAAGTAAATATAAAATACCCCTATCAAGTTAATATGTAAAAGTCCATTAAACTGAATTTAGAAATAAGAAATGTAAACTATAACATTTTCAAAACCATGAAAATATATGTTGAATACTATATTACTTGAACATATGATATAATAGTAATGTGATATTGAATCTTCTTCATTAGAAAGAAGCAGTTCACTTCTATATATTTCATCCGCTCATGAAATACTATAATTTAGGGCCATGTACAATATTGTTTAATTGTCATAGTAAAAAAATAGTTAGAGAAAAGAGTATATATTTGATCTCCTCGAACATATATCACACTCATAGTATCTCCGTAAACATATGACACACATAGTATCACCATCACTTTATACTATGTCTTTTCACTTCATATCAAAATAATTATTTATCTTTTATTTTTTCTAGAAATATAAAACTATCTCCAAAAAAATATAAAATTCTATCATAATTTTCCTCTTGACAAATTATGATGTCTAATTAAAATTCAAATACTCACCAACTAGAAGTGTTAATGATTCATTAAAAAAAATCTAAATTCTAAAAACTTCTTTACATATCTCAATATGCGAAGAGTTATACAAATATAAACTTGTTAAAAAAAATCTAAAAATCGATTAATTATATTAACTGCATAAGCTATATCTAATTTGGTCAAAATTTGATAGTTAATCTTCTTTAAATTATCATATAAATAATAAAATCAACTACATGAGTCATGTCAGCCATTAGGAGTAGAATTAATACATGAATCAAAGAGTCTCTATTAGAGTACAACTCAAAAAGTCGGTCTTTATAAAAGTATCAAAACTATTTATTTTATATGATAATATAATATCACTCATGATATAAATTACCTTTAGGCCAAAAAAAAATATCGAGTCGCTCAATGTCCTTTCTCTGGAACTATGCATGAAAGTACTTCTTAAGCAGAGTGATTCTTAACTTATCATCTCTTATAATTAAAATATTATCCCCATAGACAATCAATAAAATCATCTTTTTATTATGACACTTGAAAAATTTAAGAAAACTCATTAATATAATTGTATAATTCAAATGTAATGACAAGCTATAAAAATCGCATAAATCATGCTTTCAATTACTATTTCAGACGATATATTACTTTCTACAATCAATAAACCACACCTAAATATTTTGCTCATAATCAAGATGATTACTTCAAATTTCATCCTCAAGATCACCATGAAAAAATATATCTTTCATGCCTAATTAATATATCACCTAACTATAAGATGCTATAAGAGATAAAAAATTATATTAATATAATCTTGACTATTATAGAATAAGTGTCATTATAGTCCACATCAAATATCTAAGTGAATCTCTTAGCAACAAGTCTCACCCTAAGGTAATTTATCTTCATATTTAGACTTATTTTCATAAGAAATACTCATTTGTAACCAATAATAAATTTTCTCGAAGATCATAATAATAATTCCCAAATATCATTAAAATAGAGGACATGCAACTCTTCTATCATGATTTGGCACTATCTTTGATAAAATAATCTCTCAAAAAAAGATTTTGACATATTAATACTATCAAAAGAAATAATAAAAAGAGCAAAAAAATTATAAAAAAACATATAAAATCAAATATTAAGTATCACTCATAGTCATATATCTCTTTCAAAAAGAGATCAACAGGTCAAGATCAAAAAGAGATCAGCAGGTCAAGATCAAAAAGACTTTATACAAACTATATGAGTCCTTGATAGGCTCATCTTTGGTCTAAACAAACTGAGTATGTCTCTATCTTGTATAGTATCTAAGTTCTAAATGATCAAGTTTTCTAGATATCAACTCAATATAAATCTATACTAGCGAAGACTCATGGACTACTATATCATTTGAGCCTAAAAAAGATCTCCTTACTTGAAAAATTCTCTCCAAACTCAACATGATCTAAATTTATTAGTGGACATTATGAGTATATGAGAATAACATTATATTAAATATATATATATATATACTCAGATATAAATAATGAGTAACTCTCTCTGGTAGCAAAAGGTCTAGGGAAAGCTAAAAGCAAGAAAATAAAAGAGATAAATTTAGGTGTAACATAAGGATTCACAATCTTTTTAAACGTGTTGAAAAAAATTTTGATTAAATAAATAACATCTACATTAACTAAAATCCTATCAAACTTCAATGAAAAATACTTATATTATCTCTAAATACTAAAATATCTAAGAAAGAAATATCTTAAAACCCTAGATGTCAACTTATCACTTCCTGGAGAGCGATCGACGACAAAACAAACATATTAAAAAACCCTAAAAAACAAACTAAATAACTTCTCTTCGGGATATAGAATCTAAATGAGTATAAATTGAGAAAAGACGAAATAGAACATTTAATTGATGAGATATATTGTGATTAAAATCTTATCTTTCAAAAAATATTTTAGAATATTCATTTCAAAAATGAATATCTGAGCAATTTCAATCATATATTTATTCTTCATATTAACAACTCCATTTTATTATGATATGTTAGCGCAATAAGTCTGATATATAATCAAATAGTTCATATAGTAATTATTAAATTAATTTGACAAATATTTTAATGAATTATTACTTAATTTTTTAATAATTGCATCAAATTAATTTTATAATATTTTATAAAAAATCTAAAAATATATATAATCTATCTCGACATATATACATACATGCATACATACATACATACATATATATATATATATATATTCATATATATCTTAAATAATCATCAATAAAATTGATCTATAATATTTAAATCTCTCTCTAATCACATTTTTATTAAATCATCATATATCATATCAAATGGATTCCTAGTCAAGCCAGACTAGCATGTAAAATAAAAAATAATCAAATGCTTAAATCTCTTTCTAGTCACAACTCTATTAGATCCGCATATATTTGAGTATAACAGATCAAATGGATCTTTACTCAAGCCAAACTAATATTTAGGATAAGAAGTTCTTGTAAGTTTTTCTAGCTAATATATCTCATACTCCAAAAATAAAAATATCATTAAGACTAAAATAGAATATTTTTAATTTAGCTAATGATAAATAATCAAGATAAATATACATATAATCAATCTAACTCAAATATCTAGAAGGAAAACTTACTATTAAAATAAGAACATATAATCTACCATATTCAATCTCAAATGAAATATTTCTTAGTATCTCATAATCCTACAAATAAATACTAGTAAAAAAAACACAAAATTATAATTAATATAAAATAAACTAATAGGATAATCAAAAATAAATAAGAAATGATAGAGTAACAAAATATCAAATTGTATATTATCATATTTAATAGATTTTAGATATTTATCATTAATTATAATAATATTTTTATAACGAAAAATATATATAATGAATAAGATATGTATTTTCCTTTCAGCAAATAACACACTTTTTTTAGTAGGTGCATCATGTTATTTCTATTAAATATTTATTTTTCATTTCAACAATCTTATTTTATTATTGTGTGCATACATAATAAACCTAATATATAATCTTATAATTTATATATTAAATACTAAACCAATATGTCGTGTATTTTAATGTATTGTCATTTTTTAAATTTTTAAATATTTCTATCAAATTGATTTTTTTTATATTTTATAAAAAATCAAAAAAATTATAATCTATCTTGAAAGATAAATATCCATATACATCTCAAATAATCATCAATAAAAATGATCAAATATTTAAAACACTTTCTAATCATATCTATGTCCTCATACATCTAAGTATATCAAATCGAATGAGTTATTATTTAACTTAGACTATTGTGTAGGGTAAAAATTTCTAATAAATTTTCCCAACTAATAATTCTCGTGCTCTATGAACAAAATACCTCTAAAAGACTATAATAAAATATTCTTAACATGATCAATAATAAATTATCGAGTTGAAAATACATATATAAAAAATCTAATACACTTAAATATTTAGAAGGAGATATTACCTTAAAAAAGGAAACATACAAATAAATACTTGTTGAAGTAAACATAAAACCAATATTAAATTATCTAAAATGATAACTTATATAAAATAAATTAATAGAACAATGAAAAATAAACAAGAAAGTAAAAAATAATGATGTCTCAAATTAAATAATATTATATCTAAAAATTTTCAAATATGTATCATTGAATATAAAATATATTTCAGATTAAAAAAAATAATGAATATGATATGATTACTAGTAACATAAGCATTATATCATTTGTCAATAATTTAAAAAATTAAAGTGAGTATATAAATAAAACAACTAGTAATACTTAAAAGAAATTAAAAATATATTATTACCTTAGAAAGAAATTTTTTATATATTCTTCTCCAGTAAATATTATAATAGATGGATTATGTGAGTATCATTGAATAGTTTCAATGGGCAACTAATCCCTCTCAATATTGTATAAAGCTTTCAAAATCTTCTTTGAAAATAATATTCAATAATTATCTATGGTATGACTCATCCTCTTGCAGTATATACACTAAACTAAAGCTCTTCTCCATCTACTTCTAATGTGATAATATTTATCCACACTGATTCCTTCAAAAATAAAAGGTGACCAACTACTAAATTTTGTCTGACTAAAATGAAGTTTGATTTCCTCTTATTTTAAATCGATACGCTACCAAAACCCTAAATTGGATTTCTACCTAGAAAGATAAAATATCAACACAATCACCACCAATGACATCATCAATATCACTTGATCATTGAATAATTGTCATATGATCATTGTCTAATCGTCACATGATCATCACCTTTAATAGCATGCTATTGATTGAGCCTACTGTCATGCATCTGACATGCTTATATTGTTCTGCTAGAGATAGAATTTATCCATCATATATGTAGTGGCCACCAATGATCACTTATGTTGTCATGTATTCTATCTCATGCATTAGGCATGTGACACACTAGGATTTATTTTTAGCCCTTACCTACACACACCATAGAATTTATTTCTTCCTAGGCTATCATTATGATACTATTAAAATTTGAAATACTTAATGAATAATAATTATTACAATAACACCTAATGATAAAAATCATTCATCAAATATTCTTATATAATAAACAAAAAAAATATTTGAATCACTAACAAATTAGGTGTTATATCAAAAACATAAAATAAAAATAAAGAAAAAAATCTACAACAATGATAATATTAAAATTGTCACACCTCAAAAAATTCAAGTATAACAAGATGTTATATATGATGTAGGTTCCCTCTCACTTTGAAATAGCTTATGGATATGAAATCAACTTAAGCTCAATTTTTAATATGATATCAAAGCAAATAAGGTCCACCCACATATATCCAATCCTGCAAAAAATTCATGCTCTATATGTTCAACCATGGGCATGAGGATATATTAAAATTATATCACATGAAAAAATACTTAGTAAGATGTGATTATATGCAGTGTAGGTTACCCCTCTCTTTGAACTAGCATTTGGAGAAAAGTTCAGCCCAATCACAATTATTAATAAACATAAACAAAAGTGGAATCTCAATCTGAACAAATCTTCTGTTATATGTCACAAAACCTATAATAAGTGATTTATTTTGATTTCCCCTCAACCAATTATAAATCACATATATCAATTGATTTGAATATAAAGTTTATGTCCTTATCTCCATACTTCCGCTGAATAATACCACAAACAATTACATAATCTAACTAGTCCATACTTTGAATTAATCATAACATTCAATCAAATAACAAATTATCATATTTTATATAATTATAAACAATGTTGTAACACTACAAAAAAAACAAAACAAAACATTTGAGTCTAAATTGACTTGACCAAACCCGACTCAAATAATAGTAGTGACTCATTTCTTTCATGAATTTCATAAAAAGAATCTCCTTCCATTTATTTCTAACCATAAAAATATACATAAATACTTAGAGAACATTAATATTATGGACATTCATTAACCTAAACTAAAAACAAGCTATTATGAAAAATAAAAATAAAAATAAACTTAATACAACTATCTCAATAACTCAATAAAATAACTATGATATCTTTCTTCAAGTTGATATATAAATATCTAACATATAATTTGATCAAAAAAAGAAAACTAGGAATCACTTAAAACCTTGATTATGACATACAAGTTAACCCATGATAAAAATATAAACAATAATAATCAATCATATATTTTTCTTTAATAAAATTATAATATATCATATTATATATTTTATATGCTAATGAAATATTAATCTAAAAACTATGTCCAACTATAAAACAATCATTATATAGTACAATAAGATAAGAAATAGAAAAAATTATCTCCTCACATGTGTCTCATCCAATATAAATGTTATGATAATAATAACTCAATCTTATGCATATATATATTACATCTATAAATAATAACATGCCACTTGATTTTCTAAGAGGCAAAAATGCCTCTTGGAAAAATATTAAAAAAAAAAATAAAAAGTTATTTTACTATTCAATATTATATAATCATAATCTGAAAAAAAAAACTAGACATTTTCACATATTGCAATATGTGAATAATAATATGTTCATATATCTATCAAGAAGAATTAAAAAAATAATTCATAATAGTGACAATATACAATGTATATAATTAAATAATCATCACATAATTAATCTTTCACATAGTATTTTAATATCTAGTAAAGTCAAAAAAATATTATATCAACTAATAAATTTCACGCATGACTTAATTAGTATTTTTGACAAAGGATAATGGCCAAACAAGAAATTTAAATTCTAGAAAAATATTCATTATATATTTTTGATTAGAATCATTTATATAATGCATGATACAATTTCCATCCCAAGAAAAGTAATATCATAATTTAAATAATTATCAATTAATTATATCCAAATAATGATAATAATAATCACATAAATCAATAAGAAAATAATTATCATACGAACTCCAATAAAAAAATTAGAATAACATTTTTATATATACCATGACACCAAAAATTACAAAATAGAATAGTAGTCATTTGTGAACAAATATCAGATTGTTACTTCATAAATATATCTATATATTAGTAAATAAACATATTATTCTTGTTCAACAAATAAGCCAAACAATTGTAATAAGATACTAAAAATGGCATATTTATAAATGATACCACCTTAGTCACTAGCCAAAATTTGACTCAAATTATCTTTCCATCGTAAACAATCTTTACTATGAGTACCTATTCAACTACATCTAATCAAACTTTCTTGAATTACAAGATATGCATAAAAAATATTAAAAAAATAATAATATTTTTCAACATTCCCCTCAAACAAGTACATATTTAGCACAAGTACATTTTTGATAAAATAAAATACAATTGTGAATAAACATCTTTGTGAAGATATTTAGAAAATCATTATTAATAGGCACATAAATTATATTTATAAAATCATTTTGAATCTTTTCTTGTATGGAGAGAGAATCAATCTAAATGTACTTCTGATCATGAAACAATAAATTAGTAGCAATACATCGAGTTGCATGAATATCATTGAAAATATCATCAATCTCAAAAGTGAAAATCTAGCATCTCCAAAAAATAAATAATTCATTAAAATTAACAAGTAACTGATGTCATAACTATGTTTTATATATTTATACTCAAAATGAATATAATAATTTATTACTTATTTTTTTAGGAGACAAGATTATCTCCGAAAAAAAAATAAAACTCAATGATAAATTCTCTTTATAATCATAGAAGCCTAACTTAAATCTTAATAGATCTTAATTCGATTATTATCATAATCTTTAAAAATATATCATATCCAAAAATTCTTTTATATATTTAATAATCCAAGTAATTGAATCCATATGAATCTACTTGGAAAAATCTATAAAATAATTATCTATATCAAGAGTATATATCACATCTAATCTCATAACTATTTAATAATTAAATTTTATCATGATTTTCATATATATTGAAATGTCAATTGAAGCACAAGTATCTATATACAAGTTTACAATCAAATCAAGTGGTAATTTGATTAGTACCCAATTGATCATTTTCTCAAAAAATATTTATAGCATATCTCTGAGAAAAAAAATTTGTATCTCTTAAACAAGCAACCTAAATATCAAGAAAATATCTGACACTTAAATTATTTACCTAAAACTCAACCTACAAAAAATATTATGTTGCTACATACCCCAATGATCAATAATAATAATAATATCATCAAGATATATTACTAATATACTTATTATTCCAATAATTCATATCAACAAGATTAATCTAATGTAAATCTCCTAAAAAAAAGTGGTGACTACTAAAATAATAGCAAAACCAAATACTATAAGATTGTTAAGCATTAAAAAGTATTTCATATTCTACAAATTACACTTGCAATATGTATCGCATTAAAACTTAATAGCTACCACATAAATACATTATCCTCAAGATTATCATTAAAAAATAAAAATTTTACATCCAACTAATAAATAATCAAGTGAAAAGCAATAACATAAAGAAATAATCTAATTGTGATAATCTTATTCATGAGAAAAAATATATGAATAAATCACAACATAAGTATATGTAAATTCGCTCACTATCAACCTTATCTTAAGCTTACCATAACATATCAGAACCCGATTTCATGTATTATGATAGGTGATTCTATTTACTCTAATATAATATTTCATACTTTTGATGACTAAATATCCCATAAAGAGTATAAAAGATGCTATATCTATCAAAATAAAACAAAAAAACTAGAATATAATATTAAAATAAACATATAAAATATATGTAATAACAAATATTGGATAGAACATATAACATATTTTTAATTCTTTTTATAAAATAATTACAAGTATCAAATTGACTCTCTCAGTTGTATCAATTACCATAGTAGATAACTCGACTCAGAATTATTATGGATGAATCTATCTAGAAGTCTCCTCATTATTCACATGATCATGAAGATATCAAGTGGATCAGATATTCAAAGCACTACACGAGACAACATAGCACTGTCTAGAATCTTGCTTGGGCGGAAGTTGTGGTAGCCCGTGGCAAAGCTTGTATCGTGTCAGGCATGTTCCCATGTGTCATGGCACGAATTGTGGCATGGCCACAATTTGAAAAACAAAAAAGCAACCATTTTAAAATGATTGCTTTTTATAGTGTCGCTGATAGGATAGGATAGTGAATCACCCTATCAGCTTGACCTTTTAAAAAATAATTTTTTGACATCAAATTTTGGCCTTACCAAATTAATGAAATATAAAATATAAAAAAATTCAAAAAAAAATTATAAATAATATATTGATATATTTTATTTTTTCACAATATATCTATAATATCCTATTAACTCCTCTCCTTGTTCTAATATTCTTCATTTTGTTTGTGCCCACAATTTTTATTTTACAATATTAATTTTAATTTAATAGAATGTCTGCATTATTTTAATAATGAGCTGCAACTTCCCAACATGAGAATACAAGGTAAATGCAAAAAAAGTATTAGCCGAGCACGTAAACTTAAAATACACATTACATTGAAATTATTTTATTTTCCCCCTACTAAATCTATCCTTTTCACATTTGAGTTTGAGCAACTTTTTATCGTGAGAAAATAGGTTGACTGGCTCACGTAGTACAAGATAGAAACTTTTCTTTTTTTTTTCCTATTTTCAATCTAATCTCATATATTAAAAAATAATAAATAATAAATATTATAAAAATAAATTAAATATAGACATATATAATAAAAATAATTTGACAAAATATCTAAGATCGAAACTAAGATTTCTCTCATAATCTAAACTCACGTGCCTATAAACATAAAAATAGGTAAATTTCAATAATCTGAACATACTTCCATATAATTAAAAATAAAATATTAGTAGTATCAAAAAAGATCCAACATAATATATATATACACACACACACACAAATATAGGTAATAATGATATTGATCATCTCAAAAGACATATCAATCAATACACAAAAAAATATAATATATCAAATCTCATACAAATTAACTTAACAAACATATGACTTTCAATTTTAGGTTTGTTAATCTCATTTATTTATTATAATAACTTTAATAAAGAAGTCATGATAAAATTAATTACTAACATATGACTTTCAATTAGATTCTTAGAAATTTTATATTAGTTCATATTATACAAACCTACTTCTAGCCTGATTATCACAGATATTCCTAGGTCAAGCAGTAAGAATAGTATAATTAAATATTTTAAATTAAAAAAAATAATTAATAATTAACAAATTTTAAAAAATATATATAGAGATTTGTGTGTCATCTGACAACTATAACATCATTAAATTAAGAAATACACTTTATTAATTGCATTATTACCCACTATATTGATTCTGAGTATAAATTAGATAAAATAAATAAATTTTATAAGATCTTTTATCCTCGTAATAATCTCAATATATATATATAAATGTCTAATTAAAATTTGTTAACTATATGATATTCAAAATAAAATTTTTATTATTATATTTAATAACATTTCAAATAATAATATTGTAATTAATATATTTATCAAAAATATTAGAAATATGTTAGATTATATTTTTTTACGTTATATATATATATATCACATAATTAATGTAATAATACAAGCATAAAAAAAATTAATTTTTCTAATATTAAAAAATATAAGAAATTCACAAAAATACTCTAAGACAATTAACAAATAATAGAAGTTTTATACTAAATGTTTTACAATAGGCCTAAAAAAATTTTAAATGAATATCAAACAGCATTAAAATTATACCTATATAATATTGAATTTATGTGTTGACTACCAAAATATAATATCTAATTATATCAATAATAAAAATTATTAACTTTTATTGATAATTTAAACTATAAGATATTAATTTTAATTTTAAAATTCTTTAAAAATTTTTATGATACAACAAATATATATTTATCAAAAATGACATATGATCCACCTAGATGCATATGCTATATTAATAGTATATTTAATAAATATAAAAAACATCAAAATTTTAATATAAAAATTATTGAGATAAAGCCTGAGTATTTAAAATATTAATTATTCATTCAAACTTTTTATTACTTAATTGCATGTATAAATCTTAGAAATATAATAAAAAAATATATTAAAATATATCCACCTACCTAAACTAAGCAGAAAAACTAGATAAAATTAACAAATAATTAGATAATATGTTTAAATATAATGATGATTATATTATTTAGTTAGTTAGGAGCAAACAATAAGTAATTCTTCAAATATGAACAAAATATAGCGATACTTAGATACCAATTACCATTTGATTATATCATATGATTATAATAATAATTTTAATATATTAAATTAGTAAAAATTATATAAATTCACTTATCTCGTATTATCTAAAATGACATATGATTTACTAACTCATCATGTATCTAGCATAATATCAAAATATATTTTTCTATGATGATAAATATTATTCCATATAAGAAATCGAAATTACAATCAAATATCATTAAAATACTTATATATTTAAAATTATTAGGATTCATTGATATATTTTTGGGGTAAAATAAAAAAATCACTAGCAAATAATGACTCATATGATATAATATTAAAAATATTGAGGTTACCACTAGTTCTAGCATCAAAATCAGATGTGATGAGCTAAACCATACTATAAACTCAAACTAATCATAAATATTAGATGACTATCATTTATTGTTTTGAATATAAACCATACTAGGATCACTTCAAGACATTGGAGAATATATCTACTAACTACTTTGATGTATGAATATAAATAATAATAATAATAATAATAATTTATCATATATCTTTTCTATGAAAAAGAAAGCCTACCTATATGTATTTCATCCACTCGTGTCATATCAAATTGAAAACTATATGTATTGCTACTAGATTGGTGCAATAAAAAATAATGAGAAAAATTAAATAATCAATCTTCATAAATAGATGTTGGATATAAAATATCTCACAAATAATAACTGTCATCATTTTGAATTCTAATACTACACATAATCTAAAAATAATTTTATATCTCTTACTTTTCTAAGAAATAAAATAATCACCTTAAAAAATACAAGAAATATATCATGTATATCATATCAACAAAATACATTTAAAAAAATAAAAAAAATATAACATACTTATGTAATCCAAAAGAAGTGCATGTCTATGAAAATCTCATAAATCTAACTCTAAGAAACTTCTTCAAACCATACTATTTTTTCATGATCAATAAAGTATGCTAGATTGTACAGCTCAAAACCAAGATAATTGCTTCATTTAAACCTCCTCCTCAAGGTCAACATGAAAAAAAATTCATTCTCCTTTAGTTGGTGCATCATTCATTTATAAGATATCATAAGTAAAATAAGAATATATATGATGATCATCTTGGGCCACAAAAAAAAATTCATAATAATTTATACTAAATATTTGAGTAAATCCTCTCATAATAATTCACATATTAAGACAATCTACTTTTAATCTTGAATTATTTTCATAATAAAAATGTACTTGCAATCAAAATTTAATTTTTCCCTTAGATCATGTTATAGTTCTCCCAAGTCTCATTGAAGTTAATGAGAACTATCTCTTCTAACATAATTCAGTATCATCTAGAATGAGATAATGCTTCAAAAAAAGAATCAAGTACTCTAGTATCATTAAGAAGATTAATTAAAAAAAATATTATATATTATAATACATATATGATCATGTGATGAATATGACACTAATAGCTATTCTGGAGAGATAAAAAAGTAAAAACCAAAAGAGTCGATTGCATGATGATCTTTCTCATTAATAGACATGTCTCTGGTTTTTGATTCATCATTAGCCTTAACAAGAGTATAGTCATGAGCTATTGTATCATCCAAGCTCAAAATAAATTATCTTTCCTATGAAACATCAATCTCTTTAAAATTAACATAATATATACTTGTTAAGTATGATGACTTCATGAGTATCATCATAATATAAATCAACAAATTCATTCATAGCAAATGGGTGATTGTCTCTCCTAGTTTGAGATACAAGTGAGACTACTAGGATTTAAGAAAAAATAATGCCTAAATATATCCTATTGACTCTTACTTTTCCTAAGTTCACTAATAAAAAATTCTTCCTCAAAATAAAATAATATCAATACTCATTAAAATTTTACTAATCTCTAGTGAGAAATACATATATCCTCTTTGAACAAAAAATTTTCAAAAAAAAAATATTTCTCAAATTTTTGGGTATCAAACTTATCTCGTCTTGAGAAGAGATAATAGACAAAACAAATACTTTTAAAATTATGTGAGGCATGATAAACAATCTTTTTTCATAATACATGATTTAAAATTACACTCCAAAAAAAAACAAAATATGACATATATCAAATTAGGAAGTTGGTAGTAATTATAATGCTTTGCCAAAAAAACTTTGGAAAACACCTCTTAAATAAAAATACTTGAGTTAAGTCAATCAAATATTCATTCTTTCTTTTAAAAAAATCATTTTTTAAAGATGTGTTAGTACAAAAAATTTAGTATATAATCATATGATCCATATAATGAATATTAAATTTGTCTAGCATATATTTTAATTCATTGTCATTTCTTATTTATTTTCAAATTTATGTTTTATTAATTTATAAGATATCTAAAAAATAAAAAATATTTATGATCAAAAATAAAAATTATATTCATATATATTATGAGTAGTCATCAATAAAAATAATTAAATACATAAATATCTCTTGAATCTCATTTATATTTTATTTTCATACGTATGAGCATATCATATTACAATATTTCCTTACTCACACTAATCTAACTAGCAAGATATGAAGCATTAATGTATTTTTCTAACTAACACAGACACATTCTATAGCAAAAATATTTTTAAGATTAGTTAAATTATTCTCAACTTGGTCAATAATAAACAACTAAATTAACATACATGCAAATAATCAAACATACTCATACACATTTTACAAGATCCTACATAGAATAGAATACATTTAGTTCATCAAACTCAATCTAAAAAAAATTCTATGGAACTTTTAATCCTATAAACAAATATCTAAAAAAAAAATAAACTCAAAATTAAATTACTCAATAAAATAACACATTATTAAGATTATCATACTCAATTTTTTAAAAATTATCATTTACTATCATAATATGTAAAAATTAAAAAATAATAATAATAAATATTAAATGATAACTTTTAGGGAGTGTATTCATTTCTAAGTTAATAATCCAAAAATGTGAAATAGGAAAATAAGATACAAGAACTATAGTAGCTAAAGGTCTGGAAAGATATGATATTGCCACATTAGGAAGATTACTTGAATATCCCTCCCCTTTTAATACAAATTAAGGTGGGAATAGTTTGTAGGGACCCCTGGATGGATATGATAAATGACTTGTATAACTCAATTTTTGTAGAGTCTTCAACCTCTATAAAAATAATTTCTAATAATAATATCTATTATGGCTCATTCTTCTATAATGTGTACACTAAACTAAGACTCTCACATCTACTTCTATAATAATTAGTATCTCATCATTAATAATTATGATTTTCAAATCTAATAATAAAATTCTCTTTAATACTAAAAAGAATAACCAATAATACAAATTTGCTCTAAAATCAAAAAATAAAAATTTCTCAATTCAAAAACCTAATTTGGTAAAAAATCAAATTAAACCATCCCCTAGGTTAAGGTTTCATGAGTCCCCTTTACTACTAATACCCAAATTAAGACACACCACTAAATCATAGCACACACTACACTATCATGATTATCACACCATGTGTGCATTATACCACAATGCAAAATGACTATGTGCCTCGTTCTTTGTATTGAACATGTGTGCATTATAGCACAAACGTCCATGCGTACTATGCTGGCACAGTACACATGCCCTCTCTCTCTCTCTCTAGGATTTTGTAACCTTACAAGCCCAAGGAATTTTTCCTCCTAAAATGTTAGCTCTAATACCATATTAAGAAAAATACAAAAGAAAATAATATATGATATAATCTTTCAATAAAAGTGTATATATGAGTTAAGCTCACAAATTATGTACTATCATCTATAGTATAAAAATAAAGTAAAAAATAAAATAACAAACAATAAATCACTTCAATATTAATATTATTACAAAATTGTATTTTTACTATTAAATAAAATTTAGATATCATACTACAATTACATAATTATACTCAATCGCGATACGCCTTTCAATGTGCACAGGCTACTCCACACACTACAACTACTTCACAATGTACACACCATGTTGCACAAGCATACCACTATTGTGTGTGCCTTCACATACTACAACGGTGCATGAGTCCATACATAGACTACCACTACATAACACACACACGCTACTACACAAACTTGCCTTCACATGCTGCCACTACACACACATGCATTGACATTACTATGTGCATAGTGAATATCAATGTCACACACGCATACTATTTCAATACTTCAAAGCACAATAATGGGTTGGCATCATTACCACAATGTCAATGCAACATCATTGTACATCTAATGCATGTTGAAAAATAGTAGTTTAGTATGTTTTTACAAAACTCCTCTCCTCTTGTAAAATGTTGAAGAAATGCAAAAGAAAATTTTATTTTAAATTTGATAAAAAAAATGTATATATAAAACTAGGATTGGGGCAACGCACATGCTAGTGCTTCCATTCATATAATATGTATATAATAAATAAAACAAAAAATCTCAATGTGAGTTAACTTACCTTCCTATCAACAATAATCTTTAAGAAAAATACTGATATAATTGCATCCAATCAAACTTCCTTACATGATAAGATATTAGTTCTCGAATTTTAATAAAACAAAAGTATTTCTCTTTCAAAATGATTAATTTTAATTTTAAATAAAAAATATTTTACAATAAAATTAATTATTCTTTTACTATAATAATAAACTAGTATATAGGGATAAAAAACATCATATGATAAAATATATAAAATTAAATAGTAAATATAATTTAGTTACTTCCTTAAAAGGTACTTAAAATATGTAAATTGATAGTCATCTAGAAATTTATGTAATTTTGTTAGAAACTAATCAATTGATTATATGATTTCATCTCTCGTTGTTAGATTTCAAATTATGCATATCTACCCTCTTATATCTGAAAGATGATAAATTCAATTGAAAATGAGCAGTTGTTTGAATTAAAATAAATAATAAAACTGTATTACGAAATTATTTCATTCTAATCAATACTTTGTAATGTTGTGATAAATGAGAAATCTAACAAAAAAAACTTTCTAATAATGTGAGCTAAAAATCTCAAAAATAACAAAGAGACAAATTATACTAGTGTTCTTATATGAACTCCAATCAAACTCATACAAATTGAATCACTAGAGGTCATGCAATCAGCACAACTTTAGATAAAACCTTTAAAAAACCAACTCAATGAATGTAAAATCTATAACAATGAAAGATACATCTTAGGAATACTTAATAAAGGGCACAAGATCAAGAACAACTACCATTAAAATATTGATAATAATAATAATAAATAACTAACTAAAAAAGAAAAAAAGACATTTATAAAATTTTTTAGTAATATGTAAGATATAATTTTTTATTTGATAATAATTCATTGACATAATAAATATTACTTGAATTACTAAAATTAAAAAGATTAAATTGCACATTAAAGCTAATACAACTTCAACAACATTTATACCAATAAAAATAGCTTCAAGTTTCAAACTTCAAAAATGATGATGACTAAAAATTTCTATTTATTATTGTCGTTCATTTATATTACTTATGATTCATTGTAAATTGCTTATGATTATTTTTTGTGTATATATTAAATTTAATCATATTACTAAACTTTTTAAAAAATTAAGAAATAAACTACTTTGTAAAAAGTGCTCGCCTAATATGCCACCATAGATTTGTGCTTAGGCATGTCTTGTGACTTTCTCTGAGACAAACTGACAAGTAAATATGTGTCAAGCTCACATTGCGAATGTTAAAACAATACTTAGAGTTAATCAGTTAGCTAAAACATATAGAACTACAAATTTAAAATTTCACATAAAAAATAATCAAAATATATCATCATCATGGTAAATGAGAAAAATACAGGCCTAAATACTATATGAATCATTCACACCTCCACGATTGAAAACAATAATAAAGGCCCAATTTGCTAACTTAAACAGGGGTCATCAATGATGACTCATTGTTGGAATAGGCGTACAAACAACAAAATGTGAACAATTTCCAGAAAGAGGCCTACGTACAGTATATTGTTGTTCAAAGGTGAATAATAGAATCTTACCCTCAGATCAAAAAACTAGATATCTATCCACCACTAAAAAAGTCTGCGCCAAACGAAAATTTACCTCTCAGCTTCAATCGACGCAAGACAACAACAAACCCATTAATACTGAAAGCACATAGAAAGGATCACGTCCAAAACTCGAACCCATTGTCATAAGATAGACTAAGAAAATATAATTGAAGCAAATAACATATTGAGCATCAATCAAATGACAGAAATACCGCAAATCTTAATTGGAGCTTCGAGTTCTAGCAAATTGGGTTGTTGCACAAAAATCTCGCGAGATACCACACACAGCTGCCGGATCTCTGATTCAGATAGCTGAACCTGCTTCCCAGGTCTTCCTCGAACATCCAAAAGCCGCCTGATGATATCGTCAAGAACCGCTTGGTCCATCTTTTCCTTATTAAAATGTTTCTTCTTCACTTCAAAAAAACTACAAAGTCAACAACTAGCTCCTGGGTGTGAGCAAAAGATGAAGGGGGCAGACGAGGAGACGTATGTCCACGAAATGATAATGGAAGTCGCTTCTTTCGTGGATTTAGATTTCATTTCGATGGTCTGCAGAAAACTCGAAACACCCTTGTGGATTTAACTCCAGTGGGTGGGGGGCACACCTTAACGATGGAGGGATGGATTATCAAAAAGAGGAAAACGAAATATCCTCCATGAGACGGACGGATCGCTGGACCTGGAATCTTTGAAGACTCTTGTGTTCATAATTCATTTGAAATATTAATGTGACGCTCAGTTGGCCAACAAGCCCAACACCACTACACCAACAACATAGATATTCCATGATACCATGATTTTGAATTGGCAAAATTATTTTAGAAATATATTTTATTATTCTCCCAAAATTAACAAAATAAAGAGTACCTCAAGTAGTGAGCTGACCTCCCATCTGTTAATTGAAATAATATAAGTAAATTGTTCCTCAAATGAAGATATTTAATAAAAATACCTTAATTTTAAAATTTAAAAAGAAGTGGGCGCCAAAATTATAATTATTTTAGTTTTAGTACTAATAAGTGAGGAAAACTTAATATATCCTTCGTCCACATCATCATGCAAAAAAATAAAAATATATATTATATTATTTTTAAAAATAGTGTAGATGTTAGGAGTACATTATTTTCAAAAAAAGTACACCAATACATGTTATATATATATAACATGTATGTAAAAAGTATAAACATTATACATTTGTATAAATGTTTAAATATTTATATATAATACATGACATTTATAAATTATTAATAAATATTTAAACATTTATATTTATAAATATATAAACATTTTTATAAACACATTTTTGTTTATATTAATAAACATGTATGATTATATACATTTATATAAATGTGAACACTATTAATAAACATATAATTTAATAATCATGTTATGAATATTGTTACAATTGAGACACAAAAATACAATTCAAAATATGATTGATACTTCTAAGAACAAGAATAAGTAGAAGTCCATGAAAAGATCACAAATGTTGAAAATTAGTGATCGTTATCTTTCTTTAGTTCATTCTACTTCATTTTTGAAAGATGATACTACAAGTCAATTTTTTTCTTGTGTTTATATTCGCACTCTCAACTTGTTAGAGCTTGGATTTGTATTGTTTTTATTTCTTTATGATTGCTATGATTTGGTTCTTGGAAAACACAACTACTTCGCTAACCTATTTGATTGCGTCGTCTCTTTCTTTCTTAAGTAATAAATAAATGTTTGTAGATATAAATATGATGCTTATATAAATGTTATATCATATTGGCATACTATTTTTGAAAATAGTATACCCTTAATGTGTGTGTTATTTTCAAAAATAGTACATAATATTTATTTACATGATAATGTGGATGGGGAGTATATTTAAACTTTCTTATTTAATTGTACCAAAATCTAAATATTTTTTCTATTTTTGTGGATAGAGAATGTATTCAAAAATAGTAAATAATATTTATTTACATTCAAATGTGATGAAGAATATATTCGAACTTTCTCATTTAATAGTATCAAAATATGAATATTTTTTTGGTGCTTTTATTTTATTTCAAAGCTAGGAGTCTTTTTCTTTATTTTTTTTTTTCATTTGAGAATCCCTTTAAATAAATTTCCCTTGATAGAATATCCAAAATGACTATGATTCAACTTTCGCCATGCACTTGAGGTAATTATCTCTCATACTTATCTCTGAGACAAGATAACGGAGAAGGCATAGCTTTGTAGGATGTTAGCTCAAGTTCATTTTCTATTTATCCATTTTGAGTTTACTCATTCACATGTAATGAAAGAACTAAAACTCATGGACTCATATCATTTTGTAATTTGTGATAAGTTGCACATTCAACATTGTCAATTTGAACAAATTTACCTACATGTTTGAAAATTTCAAATTTCTCACTTTATCTAATATGTTTAATAAAAGATTAACAAACTCAATAATTTTTAGATTTGAATTCAAATATTTGGTAATAACTCATTTCATTTTAAAATACTAATAGTCTTTTAGATTTTTAGGATGAATGTAATTTATGTTGGGGTTTCAGGCAGAATATCCAATCTAATTGGAATATAAATGCAGTAGAATTTATAATTTTTATCTTTTAACCTACCAATGATCACATGCATTTTATAAAAACATGAAGAAAAGGTAGGTGAAACTTATCTCTTGTATATCAATTTGTTAAGCCTTCAAAGTGTGCATCTTGGTTTATTTAGATCTTCAAAGATGGTATCTTTCTAAAAAACAATGACCCTCTACAAGTATCCACACACAAACAAATAATAAATGATCTTGTTGAATACTAGTTCAAATTCATCTTCTCAAAACGAAAGGGTTTCTCTATATTTTATAAAAGATGACTACTTTCATCAAATATAACACACACACACACACACACACACACACATATATACAAGTATGCTAGGGTTTTAGTCATAAATGAATTTAATTATATATTTAAAATTCTTTTAAATAATAACCACTTAAATTCAAATCCTTAAAAATCCTTTTTAAATGAATTTATTCATTAAAACTCAAGTTCAAAGTAACAAATTAATTATTTATTTAAATCATGAATTTAAACTTTCTTAAAATTAAATTCGAATTTAAATAATAATTAATTATTATTTGTGATTAAAAATAATCTCATCATTTTAAATTATTACAGAGAGTGAAAAACTATAATCATTATTATTCGTTCTTAATGTGTGTCCCTATGAGTTCAAATAACATTGATAGTAAGCCTAAATCATATTTTGATCGTACAAGTCATAAGTAGCATCTAGCAAGATAGTATGACTACCCAAGTTAAATAAAAAGTTCATGATATGAGACAACATTAATATAGCTAATGTCATACTTTTTTTGTCTCATGATATCTTGATAAAATATAAGGCATGGACAAAGTCAACCTTATATCATTCTATCTTTGATTACTCAAAACCCATTTAGACTGACTGAACAAATGATATTGATCTCCATCAATTCATTTGAGCACGATCATGTATTTCTCAGTCTCAATTGTCAAAGAGACCCAGAGATATCTCTCTTATAATAAAAGGAATAAATTTCATCTTAATTGCTCATGTCTCGCTACATAATTCTTATTATGTTCAAGTATATACTTTATAGTTACTTGATTAAAGACAAAATTTGATTATATCAAAACATAATATTCCTTATGTTGAGAACTATAGTGATCGCAAGTCACAAGATTTAATAACATAAATATTAGAGATTAACTTATGACTTTGATCCACGTATTAATCTCAAGACGGGTCTGTCCAATATTTATTCTCAATAAATAGATATAAATTTAATTTATATCTTATGCATATATTTATCCCATGAATATCAATCAAACTGTATCCTAATCTTAATTCATTATTATTCCCATAACAATAATTGATTAGACATTTAGAATAATTAATAATATTATTTAGGGATATTATATATAATAAACATGCAAATAATAATAATAATAATTAATTCTCACAAATAGTTAAAATATCATGTCCATATGATAGGCCTATGAGTACTATTACTAATAATCTTTCACTTGTGCTAGGTCGATTCATCAATGTATCCAATACCTATGAACCTAGCATGACGATCATACTTTGTTTATGGTAGAGGATTAGTCAATGGATCAGCAACATTATTATCTGTTGGAACTCTGCATATCTTTAAATTACCTCTCTCGATGATTTTTTGAATGAGATGATAATGCCTAGGAATTTATTTGGATCTAATGCCTAGGTTTCTTTGCTTGTGAAATAGCACCATTATTGTCACAATAAATATCGACATGATTTGTAATGATAGGAACCAATTCAAGGTCAGTAATGAACTTCTTGATCCAAACTGCTTCCTTTACTTCATCAGATGTTGCAATGTATTCAGCTTTAGTTGTAAAATTAGTAATAATGCTTTGCTTTAACTTTTTTAGCTAACTGCACCACCTTTTAAACAAAATACATATCCTGACTATGATCATAAATTATCTTTGTCGAATTGGAAGCTTGCATCTGTGTAACCATTTACACCAAGATCATCTTCCAATCTTCCATACACCAAGAACATATCTCTAGACATTCTCAAATATTTAAGAATGTTTCTGACAACTATCCAATGACTCTTACCGGGATCTTACTGGTATCTACCCATTATGCTTAAAGCATAAGATACGTTTGGTCTAATTCACAACATGGCATACATGATAGATCCTATTGCCGAGGCATAAGAAATCTTACTCATGTGCTCTCACTCATCTTTAGTGTTAGGACACTGAGATTTTTTAAGAGGAATATCATGAGACGTGGGCAAGTATCATCTCTTGGAATCTTGCATACTAAACTATTGCAATACTTTGTCTATGTAAGTACTTTGACTTAAATAATCAGCCTCTTATATCCATCTCTATAGATCTTTATCACTAGGGTATATGTAGCTTTGCTAAGTCTTTCATTGAGAAACACTTTCTTAACCAAGACTTGACATTCTGTACGGTTGGGATATCATTCCTAATGAGTAAAATGTCATCAACATATAAGTCAAAAAAATAATTACACTCCCACTAATTTTCTTATAAACACAAGGCTAATCTTCATTTTTGACAAATCTAACCCCTTTGACTAATTCATCAAAACAAAGATTCCAATGCAAAGAGGCATGTTTCAAACCATACATGGATCTTTGAAGCTTGCATACATTACCATAATTTTTAGGTTGTGCCACGTACACAACCTCAAGTAAGTTTCTATTAAGAAATATAATTTTAACATCTATTTTCCAAATATCATAATCATAATTTACAATAATAGCAATAAGAATTTTGATAAACTAAAGCATAGCTATAGGTGAAAAAGTTTCATCAGAGTCTATACCATGAATTTGTTTGAAACTTTTTGCAACTAACCTTGCTTTGTAAGTATGCACTTTATCATCCATGTCAGTTTTCTTTTTAAAAACCCATTTAAACCCAATGGTCTTTGCACCTTCAAGTGGATCAATCAAGATCCATACCTGATTATCATAGAAGAATTGAATTTCAGACTTCATGGCCTTTAACCATTTCTCAAATTCTAGATCCAACATAGCTCCTTAATAGGTTGTGGGCTTATTTTGATCCACTGACAATACATCATTGTTATTAGTCACAAGAAATCTATATCTCTCAGGCTCATGATGTATCCTATCAGATCTATGTAAATTTTATGTCATAGAAGGTGTGTCAGTAATAGTTTGTTGACTATGAGTATTCATAGGCAGTTCAATATTATCATGTGGTTCTCGAACTTCTTCAAGTTGTACCTTATCCCCATTGGTTCCTTTAGAAATAAATTTCCTCTCTAGAAATATACTATTCTAAACAACAAATACTTTGTTTTCTATGAGATTATAAAAGTAGTATCTCTTAGTCATTTTAGGATACCCCACAAAAAGATATTTATTAGATTTATGCTCCAGCTTATTTAAAACTTGATCTTTTACTTAAGCTTTACAACCCCAAATCCTAAGAAAAGGCAAACTAGGTCTTTTATCAGTCCACATCTCATATGGTATTTTTTTTCAACCACTTTAGATGGAACTTGATTTAGCATGAACACAACCATTTCAAGTGTATAACTCCAAAAGATAAATAGAAGATCAATTGGACTCATCATAGATCAAACCATATCTAATAAAGTTCAATGCGCCCTCTCAAATATGCCATTCCATTATGGTGTTTCAATGGGAGTTAGTTATGAAATGATTCCATAAGTTCTAAGATAGTCATCATATTCTTTGCTCAAATATTCACCACCTTGATCAGATCGAAATGCCTTGATTGTCTTGACAAGTTGGTTTTGTACTTCAATTTGAAAAGATTTGAATATTTCTAATGACTTAGATTTATATCTCATCAAGTAGATATAACCATATTTGTGAAAGTTATTAGTAAATGTAATGAAGTACTTATAACCTTTTCTAACATATAAACTTAATAGTTTACATACATCTGTATGTATGAGATCCAATAATTTATTGGCCCTTTCACTATGTCCAGTAAAGGTATCATTTGTCATCTTACCCAATAGATAAGATTCACATCTATCATATGATTTATAATCAAATGAAGTCAAAAGTCCAACTTGATATAGTTTTGAGATATATTTATCATTTATATGACAAAGGTGACAATGCTAAAGATAGGTTGAATTTAAATTATTTGATTTAAATTTCTTAGTAGTTATGTTATAGATATAATAATCATTGAATTTTTGAAGGTTCATAACATAAAGATCATCCTGAAAATAGGCATTTGCATAGAACATGTCTTTATAAAAAATAGAGCAATTATTATTCTTAATAATAAAATAAAAACCATTATTATCCAAACAAGAAGCTGGAATAATATCTCTAATATTGTAGGAACATAATAACAATTATCCAAAACTAACAAAAGCCCACTAGGCAAAGTAAGTTCATAAATTTGTATAGCCAAAGCAACACCTTTTGCTCCATTTCCTACTCGTAGATCAACTTCGATCTTCTTTAGTTGTCTACTCATTTTGAGTCCATGCACATTTATATAAATATGTAATCCACATCCAGTATCTAATACCCAAAAATTAGAAAAAAAAAATTAATTTGTATAACATAAATATGTGAAGAACTAGTCTCACCAATCTTCTTCTTCTTAAGATCCTCTAAATACAGCTTGTAGGTTCTATTCCAATGGCCAGGTTCATTGCAAAAGAAACAAATATCCTCCTTTGGGGCTATAGCCTTGGGTTCATGTTTGGGTTTAGGTTGAGCATTGGACTTTTTTTTGCCCTTGCCCTTGCCATTTTTCTTGATCTTGAAGCCCTTTCAACTTTGACCATTAGAACATGCCCAAGCTTAGATTTAACATTATGCTCAGCAATTTTAAGTCGTATGCAGCTCAGAGATAGATTTGTCCATTTCATTCATGTCATAGTTCATGACAAATTGACCATAACTATTATGAAGTGAATTCAGGATCAAATCAGTTGCCAATACTTGGCTCAATGGAAATACAAGCCTATTAAGGTGCTCAATAATAGTCATTTATTTTTAGAACATGAGCACTAACTGAAGTACCCTCAGCCATTTTATGAGAATAAAGTGTCTTGGTAGTCTTATACCTTTCTTGCCTTGCCTATTTCTGAAACATTTTTTTAAGATTGATGATCATATTATAAGCTTCCATATTTTCCATTTCCTTTTAAAGTTCAGAACTCATGGTAGCTAGCATCAAGCATGCAACATCAATAAAGTCATTATGATACTTCTCATAAGCATTCTTATCATCTCTAAGAGCACAATCAGCTGGTTCTTTATGGAGAGGTTCATCCAGGACATAAAGCTTCCTTCCTTGTTTGAGAATAATTTTCAAATTTTGAAATCTATCAAGGACGTTAGTCCCGGTAAGTTTATCCTTCTCAAGGACCGATCATAGTGACATAGTAAAATTGTTGTTGTTGTTGTTGTTCATATACAATGAATGCAAAGTTCGATAAATATTTTGATTATAAAAAATCTCACTAAATTAATAACCCTCAAGAATAATCATATTAATCATATTAATCCATATTAAGGTGATAAAAGATTTGATAAGTAGTTAAATATGAATGACATGTTTACTTTAAATTTTATCTGAGTGATCTTGATTGATTATAATTTTCAATTAATAGATCTCACCATATATCTAGTATCACATACTCATGTAACATCATATATAGCATCTCATACATGCATATAATAAACATATCACAGTATGATCTTAATCTAGATTGATCTCCATAATCAAATATGAAGATCAATAGTCATTCCTAGGTAGTAATAAGTAGCTCCATAAAGTTGAATTGACCACCAACTTACACATAGACACCTAGCTCCTTCATCATCATGGTTGGATTGCATTACTTCAAATGGCTTGTTTTGTCTCTCTTGTTTATTAAAACAATTAAAAAATTACAATAAAACAAAAATGACATGCAAGCCATATTTAATAATTATAACTCTTGAAAAAAAATAATAATTTATCAAACACATTGGTTAAAAAGGTCATACTGTATACTATGTGAAGCAACATAACATTCAAAATATATAATATTATTATATAGCATAAATAAATTGTAACGACCCATACCAAATAATATGAGGTTTGACCAAGTTTGACCAAGTTTGACTTTTTCGAGGAGGAATAGTTTTAGATTAAAAAAAGCACCATCTCGTAGACCTCATTGATACGAGTTCACATAAGGGTGGAACATCCCAATCTGATTTACGAATAAAAAGTCACAGCTATGAGAAGTTCAATAATAGCACTTTATCAGTGTCCAAGTTCTGTCTTGGATTTTTACCTGGAAGCAACCCTAGACCCTATATGAACATAGCTTGAAATGCCAAATGAAACCTTAGCCCTTAAAATACTTTCTTGAGCTCCAAAACACTAGGAAAAGCTCTCCAAACCTGGGACACAAGTTGGACCGTTTAACCTTTTTGTGCACCATGGAAGATTGGACCATAGGAGGCACCTCTTGCCAACCACTAGCTACACGTGCCAGACCATGAGGTGTGCTACTGCCAGACGATGCTGAGTGTGAAATTTCAAGGCCAACCGCCACCGGACGCGCTGAGACCTGGCCATCGAACTCGACTACAGCTACATCATCTTTTCATTGGATTTTTGTGATTTCTAGCCACTTCTGGCCACCCTATATCACCCTTCCACCATTTTGGACCCCATGAACTCATTTCCATGATCCTTTTTTATAGATTCATCACCGTTTGAAAGATACGATGATAACAAAGTTGGCTGATGATTAGATCGAGTTTTCCGGCCATCATAGTTACTGTTGGACCAAGGTAATGGTACTAATGAGTTCATGATCTCTTGGACTTTCTATTGATATGTAGTTTGTAAATTGTGGACATCATTTGGTTGATTTTCCATTTTTGGGTAATTTCGGGTAATTACGGAAAAGTTTGGATTGAAATCAGATACTAATTGGTCAAGTTAGGAAAAATTAAAGTTGCATTAGTGAAATTAGATATTTTTATGAATTATTGGATAGTTCAATTTTGAGATATTTTCTCTCGAGTAAAAAGTTCTAATTTTGAGTATCGAGTCTATAGGGTGCACTGTGTAATTGAGCTGGTCGAGATCAAGTTTAGCAGGCTTCATAGTTATAATAAGTATACTAAGGTATATACTTTTAAATGATTTGGGGTATTATATTAATATATCTATTATGATTTAATACTTTATATATATACTATTTTGATCAGATGGTTGGTTGCATTCAAACTTGATTTTCAGTTTCATATAAAACAAGTTATTATTTTATGTGAATTTTGTCAATATTTTTACTATTTGAAAGTTTTACTACATTTATGGGTGAGTTGGTGGTGTTTGGATATTTTGGGTACATAGATTGAAGTCGTAAACTATTTTGAAAAACTATTGTTTCAAATAGGTGGATCTTGAGATTTTTTGGACTAACTCTATACGGTATTATTGGGAAAAGTACATGAGGAAGGAAATATTTATATTGGTTATCACGTGATGCCCGGGTTTATCCGGAGGTTCATTAGAGGACATGAGCCAATAATATAATTATTTTCATTATATACTTCATTAAATAAAAATGCATTTTATTATTATTGAATGATAATTAATTTTATGAATAGTTGATTTTGTTCATGACCATCAAGTATGTGATTTGATAGTATAACCCTAAATCTTACATAGTATTGTTCTACAAGCCCCTACTCACTTATTATTTGTGAAATATTAATGAATTAAGACTAGTATAAAATTTGAATAATGATTATATTTCACTTATCATAAATACGTGATATTGAGGCAGCATATATATACTTATAAAAGAATATTATACTTGATCAACTCATTATGAGAATATTATATGGATTGAATGTCATGAGTAATTCTTATATAATGATATTTTTCAATCATTAAAATTGAATTCATAATGGATCCCATCATGAGAAGCTCTATGATTTGATACAGTCCAATATCATCATAATAGAATGATAATAGAAAATGTGATTAGATATACATTGAATCATGTAGAGAGATGTGTGTGAATGAGATGAAATTTATCATCATCTCATACTCGAGTTAGTTTTTTAGAAAATGTAGTAGAGTTTCTACTAAGTATTAAGATAAATAAAAATTATATATGTAATGTCTTGATGTGTGTCATTTTATAACTAAGGAGTGGCAATTGTTATGCTTTCTTTTGTGTGATTAGTATATCACCAACTTCCAATGATTTATTCTTTAATAGTTATAAAACATTAACTTTGTAACACATATTGATGAAGCTATGAATTATGCAAAGATGTTGTATTTTTTATTCTCATCTATCTAGACATAACTAACTAAAAAATGCCTAATAAAAATCTTTTTTCCAAGTTGGTTGTTCCTAGTGCTGCCCAAGCAGAGTCCATTATTGAGTAGTTTACATTGAATGGACTACCGCATATATGATATGAGAGAATGGTCCTTATTGAAGCAAGGCTCTCTTAACGGGGCATGATTATTGAGCCACCATAATTTCTACCATTTCTTTTAGCTAGTTGGAGTGCCTTCTAACTAATATGGAAGGAAAAAGAGAACTAATACCTTTTTTCATAAAAATGGAGTAGACATCAGTTAAATATTTAGGCGGGGGGGTGGTATAGTTTGTATATAAGTCATCATGTTTTGTCCATTCAATATCCTAGAAAATTCCTGGATATTGTTTGAAGCTTGTTTACTATCAAGAAAATTTTCATAATTTATCATTAACTATTATTTCCTTCACGTGAGGATTTGAACGTCTATGGCGATGCAAGGGTTAGAGAATATCTCAATTAGATAGCCAACCAATATGAGGGAGTCTTACATGTTTGATATTACTCCCAATCACCATGTGAAAGTAATGGATATGATAAAATTATATGCTTCTTACCAAGTTCTACTTAAGCTAGAAGTGTGGTTTTCTATTAAACCAATTGAATGCACTAGGAAATTTAATAATCATGTTAATAATTTCATTAATGCTTAGTTTTTGATGAGGTTATAATTTTTCACGTCTTATATAGTATACAATATTTAAAATTTTTTGAAGATACCATTATTCTTGGGGTTAGAGAACGACTATTCATGTTGGCACTAAAGACCTAATAGTATGCTATATAGTGCCATCCCCTTATATAGAATCTTCTTGCCATTTAGTGCAACTATCATTAACAATTGTAATGACTCTCCTCATGTATGATACTTTTCCCTTGTTTGTATAATTATTCCTCTCACTCATACAATATATCTCCCCTCCAATATATATATATATATATAAATTAATCAAAACTACATAACTATAACATAGAAAAAATTAAGAGAAGAAAACAACAAAAAATGTGTTTCTTCACTTAATTAGTGTTTTCATTACAACATTTATACTTATGAATTTTATTGAGAGTAATGTGCAATAGAGGAATAATGTCAATCTAAATCTATTAAAATATGAGTAAATGATAATGATGTTGAACAAGTTATGGATCTAGCCAAAATTTTGTCACACATTTCAACTATGATCAAGAAAAAAAAATATGTAGGGGCTTGTGTGCCACATGATTTTTGATCTTGATTTTAAGACATGGTTTTAATAAGTATAAAAAATGCTTATTTTCAACATCAAATGAGATCATTTCTTTCAAATAAAAAAAAACATCTATAAACATAATTATAAGTGACTCAATTTAATTATATGACAAAATATGAGTTGCTTCAATTAATGAAATGAATTATCTAGGAATCTAGTTTATCCTTACTACTAATATCCATAGTAGAAAGAAGTCTTGAAGTTAAATTAATTGGATTTCAGACATTGAATGTTAAATATAATGTAGAAATGATGTCCGACCATATAATTTTTGACTTACATGAGAACCATAATCATGATCAGATAATTTCTATTTTCATAGATACTTTGACAACCAACATTAGGGCCACAAAATTTTATTTGAATTAATTATATTCTATGTTGGTAGCATGTGGTTTTGAATTTTTAAAGGTAAGATAATTTTTTTAAGGAAAGATGAGATTATGGTAATATATGGAAAAGAAAACACACATTATTTTCACTTTTATTATTTGAAAATGATGACTCTCAACTCTCTTTTGGTGTAAGATCCTTGTAGAAGATAAAATGATGAATATTAAAATAAAAATCATTGTCTTGGTGTACATTACCATAATCATCTTCCAAATAAGTTGTCATGCCCTTATTGGAGGACATTCTAAATCACACATTGAATTAATGGATATATTATTTGTCTCACTCATTTTGTGTAGATCTTATTAAATAATGTGTTATTATTTTATAAAATAAACTATGAAGAAGTTTTTAGTTTTTATATTAAACATGGTGTGTATTTTAATAATGAGATACTAATACAATCGTCATGGGATTGATATATAAATGAAAGTCTATTTTAATATTTATACGACCCATGCACTTAAAGATATCTATTGATGAGATATTCTCATTAATGAGCTTTTGGGATATCATATAATTAATAACATTATATAGCATATTGCAAAACATTTAACCCCTTCCATAGAAAGCTTAGCTGGTTAAGGCTCTTGGCAATGTCCAGGAGGTCACGAGTTCACATCTTAGCAGTGAGGGGTACTAGGGATATTTCTTACCTGCTCGGTTCTCCGGGGGCCCATGTAAGTGGGCCCTGAAACCATTGGTTTTCAAAAAAAAAGTTGCAAAACATTTTTGACATCATTGATAGGGATTATTTAATTTATTTATTTCACATAAATAAACTAAATAATATTGAGCAATATTACTTGGTAGTTTGTTACTACTCAAACTCGTATTGAGCAATTTTTTGGATGTGCTTTCATATCACTTGGTAGTTTGTTTGATGATCTTTCCGTTATTAATAATGTCAATTGTCCAAGATGATGCTCAATATTACTCATCACCAAACTCATTTGATACATCCTCGTTTCCAGCACCTCTATTTGATTGTCCAAGATGATAGATGAATACTTTGAGAAGCTTACCAATAGATTATGAAAATTAGAAGTGAGCACACCATTTAGCTATCCCAAGTGCACAACTATATGAAATTTATGAAAGAAATAATGAGTAATAAAAGAAAGTTAGAGACATGTGAAACCATGAATATGACTAAGAAGTATAGTAAAATTATTCAAAGAATACTTGCAAGGAAATTGAAGGACCCTAGAAGCTTTACTAAATCTTACACTATTAAAGATCACATATATTTGAAAGGCATGCGATTTGAGATAAAGTGTTAACTTTATATCCATGTTAATTGCTTTAAGATTGAATCTTAGAAAATTTACTCCAAAATCTCACTCTAAATGATGGGTTGGACTTTTAAGTATTCAGATATAATTATCAAAGATGTATTAGTCAAGTTAAGTATATTTATATTTCTAGTGGAATTCATTGTATTGGATATGGATAAGGATATCTATGCACTATTAATATTGAAAATATAATTTTTGGCCATGGGATAAGTCTTCATCGATATCAAGAAATGGAAGTTCACTTTATGTATTATTGAGGAACAAGTAAAGTTCTATCTTTAAAATGACTTATAGGGTTTAGATGATAAAATTATGTGTTGGAGAATCAATAAAATTTTTTTGTACGATAATGCAACAAAAAGTATTTTTCTAGTGGAATGATTTTATTGAAGATTGTTGACTGGATTAAGATGATGGATATGAAACAATAGAACAACTTTAAAGTTGTGATCAATGATTAAAATATCAGTTTCTACAGATATATCGGTACTTGGATTTTACGGATATATCGGATATATCGAAGATATATCAGTGTATATTTGTATATGAGCACCAATCAATGATAGATATATCGGTATTAATGAAAATATTAATACTTAGAATTTATGGAAATATCGGTGGATATATCGGAAATTTTTATCATTGGCTGTGATAGAGATGAAGATGAGAAGTACAAAAAAGATAAATTATATTATAGCTTTGAAAATGAGAAAAAAGATAAAGATGGCTACTATGAGGCTGTAAGAGGCTATGGCTTACTTCAAAGTCGTGACCTTGGAGGAGTCATATATGGACAACTCTAAGAAGCTGAGAAATCAATTGAGAGAGAGACAAAACTGTGATAGAAATTATGGAAGAGCTAATCAAATATAAGGCTATGAATATTCATAGTCTTGTGACTTTAGCATTACAAAATGAAAATGACCAATGAAATCTTGAAGAGAAATATATAGATGTGCATAGCATAGTGAGTTTAGTGTTACATAAAGAAAATGGCAAAAGAAAAGACAATGTCATGGATTTGCCTAGTGCCATGACTTTAGGGATACATATTGGATTAGTCTATCAGAAGCTTAAAGACAAAGTCATGATTATGCATAATACAATCACTTTGGAATTACAAAACAAAAAGGACAGGAAAAGTTGTTGCAGCTTCACTCAGTAGCATTGGAGTTAAAAGGGAAAAAAGGGAAAGGAAAAACTTAAAGGTATATCCATGTTTGTACTCACTACCAAGACTTTTGGGATTCATGAAGAAAAGAGTCAAATCAACATAGAGAAAGGAGATATAACATTCACTAAAGTCGTAGCATCAAATAATGAATAAACCTAAGAAAAAAGTATAGCTAAAGCCAGACTAACGAAAGAAACAAACAAGAAGACAGTAAAATAATATTCTGAGAAGATAGTCTAATCTTTAGAAATGATGAAGACTTTATTATGAAAGAGAAAATTATTTCTTGGGATGAGTAATTATTTTAGTATGTGAATTTATTTGGTAATCAAACTACTGAATATTCATTGATATTTTGGTGTATTATTATATTATGTAGGCATGAAATGAGGAAAAATATGGATTGATTTCATTACTTTAAAGTTTTGGTAAGTTTTACTGAATAGTCATTAATTAAATAGATTTTGGATATATTTTGCAAATGAGGTAGGATAATGAGGTAGGATAATGAGTATTGTATAGTTTTAATACCTATTTTGTCCAAAACGCTATCTAATTGGTCATGATAATCTTTTAATGTCATGAACCAACCAACTTTTTAACACAATCATTCCACTATGTGATATATTCTTAATGGTAATAATATTATTATGGAGTCATAGCCAAATCTACATCATAATACCTATCTTGTAAAATTTAAATGACCACATTATTAATTCTACATCATAATAACCAAATACCCCTTAGGTTCTCAAGGTTATGGCCAAGTCTAAGCATCATAACTTGATTTTTAATTTGGCTTAATAGTCTCAAGTTAGAGCAAATACTTTTATACAAAGCCATGAATTTTGAGCTACATAATATTATAGAGCCAAAACTACTTAGGCCAAAGCTATAATAATAATTCAAAGCTACAATTTTTATGGCACTAAAAGTTATACAGAAAATTACTCAAGTATGGCCTTTTCTCAAGGCCATGACTTTTGCCCACAATGGAAAACAAAATACTAACTTTACACTTAAGTTAATTGGCAGTGTCATTACATTCTCACAATATCATTATATCTTGATATATGAGAGCGTAGATGGTGCCATGACCACTCGTAGTACAGGTGAAACTTGAAACTTAAAGACACATGAAAGCCAAATTTTGTCTCACCACCATTTTGTAGTATAATGGCCACAAGATACACAAAACCTTCTCAGTGTTGTAGCTATATCACAACACCATTGGCTATATAATACTCAACAAGGACTAATGCCAATACCACTACTTTATCACAATGCCATGATCATATATAGATACGAAAATCCCTTCACCATATTGTGATCATTTTACATCATTACTACCCTTTATTAAAGACAAAAAGAAAAACACATGACATCACAACTAATTCATAGTGCCATGGCTACATGCTATAGAGACAATGAGCCCAATTAATGGTCATTTTCAGTAGTACAAATTTGTGTTACAAAAATATAGGGATGTAGTCCAAAGTCACGACCATTTTTTCGAGTTGCAACCTCGAGCATTAGAGATGACGGCTAAAGTTATGACTTTTTTCTCAAAGTTGTGACTTTATACTTGGAGTAATATAAATATGCCCACGTATAAAATTGAAAGATTAAAAAATTTTGATATATTTTTCATTTTTCTTCCCCTCTCTCTATAGGAACGGGGCATGACTCTCAACCCCCCCAACTCTAGTGTAGATTTGAGATTTTTTACTAAAATTGCATGAGTCTTAGGTTTGTGTAATTTGAATATATGTGAAGTAACATTGGTTTTTATTTATAAATTAATATATTTAATTTATTTTGTACTATTCATATTGATTGATAGTGATTAAATAAAATGTAAACTAAAGTTTTGACTATTAGTAGGTATTGTGACTTTATTACAAAGTCTAATTTTTTTGGTTAGGAGATATTCTAAAAACCCCCTAAGGAGAGTTTCTTATCAATAGAGATTCACAAGTACATGAGTTGTATAAGTAGTAATACAGACTTTCATTCTTATACCAATCTAATAAAAATTATATTAGTAGTTTGGTTATTCAACAATGAGACAACCTAGTTTTAGTAAAATAGATATTTAGATTATTAGATAATCTTCAATCTATCTTTTATACATTTAATATATGTGATGAAATTTGAGTTGGTCGACTTATATTATGTTGGATATAAATTAAATGTTGGGATGTTGTGCAAAATTCTTTTTCCGTAATAGTATACAAGGCAGCTGTCACTATTAGACACATCCTAATGGTCCCATAATAGTTATACCCTTGGCATGTCACCAACAAAACAATGATTCATCTTTGTTCGAGAGTTATTCATAATCTCATACATTTTATACAACTTTCTCAACTACCCTGTATTGTTGCTTCATATGAAAACTCTTATTCTCCATCCCCAAACATCATTAAGACCAAAGATTAATATGGTTTGTAAGCATTTATACTTTTGACTTCATAAATATGATACTCGCACAATCAATTTATGTTTACCTCAAGGTACACTAGTGGGAACCATACAAGTAATAGTTTCATTAGGGTTATCATACTTCATGAGTTATAAGATACTCATGTATGTCCTAAAAATTTCATCTCACCATCCTCATTGATGATGTGAATTTTACACTAAAGGTGAAACCATTGAAAGAACACCCCACACAAAATCTATCCTAGTTAAGAACCAATTCTTTTAAGATGTGTACAATATATTGACATATAAAAATATTCAATATTTCATCTTCATAAGTATCATATGATAATTAACATATATAAATTTTAAGTTTCAAAGTATATGTTTATCTCATGTATCATAGTGAGAAGGGTTATCACTTTCTTTATACAATATGTATGAGTGAGTCTTATGATTTACATGTCACCATCCACCATGATAATCTCTCACAAACCCTAGTTTAAGTTCTATTTAATCACCATTAATAAATACCCAAAACATAAAACAAGATGAAACACATTCATTAATTGATTAAAACTAAAGTCACAGTACATATCTCAATTTATATAAAACCTAGACCCACACTAGTTTGGTACATATTTCCAAATCCACTTTAAAGAAGATGGGTTTGAGAGTCATGCCCTCCAACTCTAAAAATTAGTATTAATCTCGTGTCCCTTGCTTGCTTGTGGAAATCCTAGGGAGCAAAAAAATTACCCATAAAATTTGATAGTTATTATGGATTCACTTGTGTGAGGGAGAAGAATAAAATAAGATATTTTCTCAAATTTTTCTATCTTTCACATTTATAATCAGTCGACCTTGCATTATTCTAAGTAGGAAGTTGTGACTTTTAGTAGAAGGTCACAACTTTGGCCATCATCTCTTTAGATTGAGATCATAACTCTAGAAAATGATCATGACTCTAGGCTATATTTTAATCTTTCTGTAACACAAAGTACTAATGCTAGAAATAATTATAACTTGTGCCTAATGTCTCTATAATATAAAGTCATAGCAGTGTAAAGTGACCATGGATTCATGCATTTTGTAATCTTGTCATCCATAAAGGGCTATGCTGTTGAGATGTGGTCATGACATTGTGAATGTCTTCTCATTTTTTATATAGCCATGATACTATGTAGAAGGTCTCTCCTATTTTGGCCATAGCTATGGTGAAAGCAAATAGCTATAACATGCAATTTTTTCTTCATATCTTTTATATGTCTATAGTGTTATGGGTGACCATGATACTGACATTCTCTTCTATCATATATAATTTTACCATGGTGTTGTGAGGATGTCAGGACACATAATTAGCTCGAGTTGTGGCTCAGAATATTTGATGCAACTTTGGCCTAAGCAGTTTTGGCTGTGTGATTTTTTATAGTTCAAAAGACATGACTTTTTAAAAAGGTCATGACTCTAACTTGAGACTACCGAGCTAATATTAAAGATAAAGTCACAGTGCTTAGACTTGGCATTGACCTTGAACTCTAGTGTGATACTTGGTTCCTTGATATAGAATTAATATCGTATCTATTTAAATTTCTCAAGATAAGTATAATTATGACTCTATGATAATATCATAACCGCTAAGAATATGTCGCACAATAGAAGGATTTTACTAATGAGTTGGTATGGTCATGACATACAAGAAATTTCTTAACCAATTATAGTAGAGTTTCTACCAAGAATATATACCAAAACTATATGAGACTCAATATTCTATCTCATCTACTAAATACCTTCAAAAGCTAATTGATTTCATTATTATTCATCAAAACCTTCCAAAATACTATAGTTGTGAAAACAACTCACAATGCCTTTTATTCTGCATGTACACATTAATATAAACTACTAAAATATATAAGAATATTCAATTATGTGAATATTGAAAAACTCTCACACTAAAATAATTACTCATTCTCAAGTAATAACTTCTCCTTGTATGATAATGGAAAAAAAACAATATTTCAATATCTCAATTCAATTCCATGTAATGATACATCATTATAATATGGGAATAAACAACAAATATACAGATCAATAGTAGTAGAAAACTAGATGACTTTTCTAAATTTTTTTTCTATATAGCAGCTTCATCCAAAAACTTTATCAAAATATCATGAAGTGCCTATTGTCTTCTTCAAATCAAATTCAATGGCATTTTCAAAGCATCCCATAATAAAATATAATTCTTTTTTGATTTGCACTATACTTTCTTATTTTCTCTATCTAGTAGTACACCCAAAATGTTGTTTCATCCCCATTGGAGTTATCTCTAGCCTCCATTGTTATCTTTCAATCCATAGTGACTATCTCATTTAGTTTTCCAAATGATTTAGTGCATCCCATCAATCTAATATCCAACCATCTCATTCCTTCCTCCAAGAGTATGTAGGTCTAATGTTCCAATGTTTATTGCGTTGCTATAAAAGTTATCTTTTTTTGAAAGAGATGTTTTTCCTACATTGTATCATACTTTCTAACCTCATTTGCTACTCCTATGCATAGATAATGGATTTCTCTTTTCAACCATTCTTTGATTTGCTTTACACTCCACTGCACATTTTCCATAATGCACAAAACATCCATTATTTTACCACCATGTGTAACTAAGGAATGCTCAATGAGGGCTGACTCATCTTCTTCCATTCCTCCCATTTTTCCATGTCTTGTGTGCTAGCCATGGTGAAGGATAAGCCTTCTTCTTAAAATTTGGTCAGTCATTCCCCTTTAAGTATCGACTTCTTCTCTTTTTTTTGTCTCATTCTATTTCTCTTTATGTTTGACAATATTTGGGAAGATACCATTAGACACATTGTATTAACTTGTTCATCCACATGAACGTTCTTAGCTAAACACCTCAAAGTAATAAAGGAATGGTGGGTTAGTTAATCAAAAAATTCACTTTCAAGAAATCCAAGAATTGATTTGTCCAAAATTTTTTCCACATCAAAATGATACACATTGAGGATAATGTATAGTAGAATCGTTGTCTCCATAATAATCATAAAAACATGGAGAGTGGTTAATATAAATGAGCATATAAAATACAACTATACTTTACTTACCTTTGTGAGTTATTCCCTCATCAAATATCCATATGTACTCTTCAACAACACCCTTCATGTGTCCTTTCCATTTGTTAACAATTTAGTAATAACTAGAAAATCTATTTCCCTATGGTGAGATTTGAAATCATTGCTATCTTCTCTGTTCGGGAATCCAAACATCTTATTAATAATTCCTCTATCAGAATGAACCCAAATCTCTCTCACATAGCATACCTTATCCTACTTATCCTCCAAATTAATATATAATTTTTTTTATAACTAAGATATTCCCATTTCACATGCACACAAAAATAATATCCAAGTTCACTTTCTTATAATATCCTCAATGGTAAAAATGAATTTACTAAATTTCCTCTCCAATAAACCTTTTTTTGGATAACATGAAGTCTATTCATCTCTACCCGGTCTTTATAATGAAAGTCATCATGAACATCGTGATGTCATGTGACATTTCTTATGTGCTAGTTTCCATCTCTTATGTTTCTTCTTATGGCTCATCATGATGACATTTTTTTTTTCAATGATCTTCTTTCTTCCATTATCGAATCAACAAACATAGAGAGTTTATGATAGATTATTATGGCATCGAGAAAAAATTTAGGATTTTTTTGAGGAGATTGTAGGGTTATATATTTATAGTAATGACCTAGTTTTTAAAGTCATGAAACTATGAGTTTATTGTTTTTCTATAAATGAAAAATCATGATAAGTAAGTAGTTCCTTTAAAGTCACAACATTAGATCAAAGTCACAATTTTTTCACATAGCTTCTATAATAATTTTTCATCTACTACACCAAAGTCATGTCTCAAAAAAACTACCATGACTTTGCCATATAGTTTCTATGACACTATGGATTTATCATGGCTCTAAAATATTATTTAGCTTTGGGAAAATAAAAAAAATTAGAATTACAATTGGTTTGAATTTGCAATTCTTTTGTGTGGTGGGTGTATGTGTAAATCTACACTTGTAATGTTTATTCTCATAACAAACACGCATCTACAAACAACACAAACAAAAAATTTCTTGGGTTGCCTCCCAAGTAGTGTTATGTTTTACAACCATAGCTAGATCTTTAAAACTTCTTCATTTCCATCGGATATCTCAGTTATCCAAGCAAATTTTTCAGTATATTGTTTACCTCTTTCTTTCTCATACTTTTGGTTTCAGTAATGGATAATAGATGAATGATTGTCTTGATTCACTCATTTAATAAAATAGTTTGCATGTGGCTTTTTCATTTTTATCTTCTCTCTGTCCTTGATATTATAAAATATCTTGGCTTTTTCAATTTTTTGCTCACACACCTCGACCATATTTTCTTTATGGTTCAATTCAAATTTTTCTTCTTAATTCATGTAGGTTAGATCTTTGATTTTCATTTCTAGATTTTTTATCACAATTATCTCTTTTATATCCATGGAGATTTGATTATTCACTTTATCTTCTTCTTGAATAGTGAGATCGTATCTTTGATTTTCTCATTAAGATTTTCTACCAAAATTATTTCCATATTAGCTACAAAGATTTCATTTGCTTCAATTCTTTTTCTTGAATAGTTAAGGCTATATTTTTTTATTTTCTCTTCAAGATTTTTTACCATAATTGTCTCTGAATTAACTATAGAAATTTTCTTTACTTTAGCTTCTTCATGAATAGCTGAGGTTATATATTTGATTTCCTTTTTAATATCTTCTATACCATATGGCTGTAATGTTCAAGAGGTGTTCAAACACTATTAGGCTCATTGTCATCTTACTTGATACCACTTCTGACATGACACTATTAATTTTTCAATAGTATATTCTTCTTTGTAGATTTCTAATCCACTTCACTCTCTATGTTCATTCTATTGCACATTTTATTTTTTTTGTTGGAAAACTCTTGATGCTCCTTCTGCATTGTGAGTCTGAGGGGATGATGGATTTTTTTATATGTTCTTTACTATTTAGCTTTGTACATAGAATATTTTTTTATCCTTCTAGGTTATTCTATTAAATGTATATATAAATATTGTTGGATTGTTGGAAGTTCATTGATATATTTTTTTACTTGATCAATAAATTTTATTTTTCTTCTCATTCTTTTTTCAATGGTTCTTTGATTATTATCACTTGTTTACTAATATAGCACAAGGGTAGCATGAGCATAAGGGTCCACTTATTTACAATAAACATTTTACTGCCTGAATGCATATGATGGTAGCATGAGCATATGCACTCTAATTCATCTAAATATAGCACAAGGGTAACCATTTAATTCATACACACTTCACAACCATATACTGATTTACATAAATATTTGTCCACTTATTTACACATGTGCGCACACACACACACACACACACTCACTCACTCACTCACACACATGCATACATGCATATCAAAGTATGCCTACACATGCACAATGAAATAGCATGTCCATATGTACTTAAAATGACATTTGCATCCTTATTTAACATATATTAGAGAATAAAAAAAATACAAGTATTTATGTATATTTATGTAATAAAATTCTAAGCTTATATAAGCATTAATATACATATGGACAATAAACATTTGGAAGTAGTCAGTTTGAATCCCATGAGCTACCATTAAACATTTGGGACAATAAACCATGCCTCCTAGAGCACAAGTGGTTTACATTTGGTCCAATTGGGCCCAAAAGATTCCACCTAGATTGAAAAAAAATCTAACATTCTTTCAAATATACAGTTTTTTTGTTTAGCATAAACATACATGACCAAGATTAAACTTCGATATTAGTTTTTAAAGAAAATACTAAAACAAAAAATACATAAATGAGAACACAACGACTTTTCTCCTTTCTCCCTTTTAACCAACATACAAAATGATTATTTCCTTGCTTATTAATTTCTCAAACATCCGTGCATGATGTTAATAGGATTTTGATCAAACAAATTATTAAAAACTAGAAAATGAGTAAAGAAAGAATGACAATCTTTTGAGTCTTAAACCTTAGCATAGGTTGTCCGTACTCATATAGAATATTAAGGTCAAAGTCAAATCCATATGGAAGATGCTGGAAGTTTGAAGGTTTATAATTCTGACATGTAGTTCGACAAAAAGTTTAAGTTTTGTAGTCTAATTTAAAAGTGAATGATTATAAAATGGGTATGTGCTGAAGATAAAGGATCTATTCTTAAGATTATTCATGATATTTAAGCATATTTTTCATTTCATTCATTCTCGACAATTAAGATTCCACTATTATATGGACTCATTATATAACATTCCATTGGGGTAAAATGTTCTTTCATGCCCTAGTTTCACAATAAATCATGGTTCAATTATGGTTAGTTCAAGTAAAATAAAAGAAAACAATTATGCTAATTTATGAACCTACACATTTGATGTGACATTGGTATGTTAAGAATTGCTACTGATATCTAATATCAAATCTTAAGAATTCATCAAAAAATTTTCAAGTATGGATCCAAATATTTGTCATGCTCATTAAAGGTAAATCAACAAAAATGATGGTTAAACAATAAGGGAAAAGTTAAAATTATTTTGCAATAAATGTTTGATATCTACTCAAAAAAGTTTTTCATGATATAAAAGAACAAAATTAAAATATTGAATAGAAAAGATGCTTAATAATATAAATATGATATTTTATATGAAAATAATAAGTCTATGATAAAAGACTTGAGAATATTATATATAAATATAACATACTTTTTCATCTGAGATATGATATACTAAACTCAAAAATATTTGAAAATATATATACTCATTTTTTATTACTTACATCCACAACAACAATCATTTGTTCCTTCTCTCCATATCATTTTGTGTATATATTTTAGAATATGCATATATATATATATATATAGTTACATACAATAGTGTATATGTATATAGAAATATATATAATAGTGTGTGTGTGTGTGTGTGTGTATATATACATACTTATATACAATAGAATATATATTTGTACACTCATCTATTCTCTTTTGTGTATATGTGTGTCTATATATATATGTGTGTGTGTGTGTGTGTGTGTGTATTAGTATATATGTATACACATATATCATGTATATATGTAAATAGACACATATATAATTGTATATATATGCATACATATATAATAGTATATGTGTATATATATACATAATATTATATAAGTATGTACTTTTATTCATTTACACACGCACGCACGCACACGCACGCACACACACACACACACACACACACACACATATATATATATATATTAAATATCTAAATATTACTAACCATATTTTTAGTATTTTAAGCAAATTGGAATTAGTAACCATACTATGTCAATCATGCTCCATAATGCATATACGAATATGAAGCCAACAACTTTATGAGAAGATGATTTGTTTGAAATCTTGGCAATGAATTTATATTGCATTAATGTTGTGCATACCATCAAACTTATGGTTAAGACATACACAAATTTGATAAGTGATATGTTAAAAATATTTATGATCTCTAATTTGGAAAAATAGTTCAATCACAAATATAGTTGAATTTAAGAAAGATTGCAAATCAGTATGTTTATAACCTCTAAAATTTTGAGAATCTAAGAAGCATGGTGTTACTCTACTGATTTAAAGATTAAATATAATGTATAATATAAAAATATTATTTCAATATTTTATAATATATTAAAAAAAATTTAATAATTATAATTAATTGGTCAATGATAGAAAAAATAGTAGATTTTTTAAAAAATTTTAATGATGCAATTATTAAATTATCTAATATTTATAATTCTATTACTCATTCAGTTTCCTCTCAATTAATGATGAAAAATAAGTGCTGAAAAATTTAGTGTTTAATTTTATAAGTGTTGAATTTGTATTGAAAAATTATTTATGATAATTTTCGGTTAATTGAATACTGAAGATAAATATACTATTTGATAACTATAAATTGAATACGGAAAATAATGTATTTTGCATATTTACCTTTATTATCATAGTATTACATATTATCTAACATAAATAGAATTTCTAATGAAATTTTTTTTCACTACTATTATTAATTATTATAAAAAATAAAATTACTAAAAACATATCTATAAATAAATCATAAACCCAAAAATGAAATAAAAATGTTTAAAAAATAATTAATAAAATCTAAACTCTTTAAAACTATCCGAATTTTTAATATAAAAATAAAAATTAATGAACAACTAGTTAATTTATTATTTCCTCTCTTGAATTAATCATGAAAGAGAGCTAGGGTTAGAATTTTTAGTGGTGGAGAAAGGAGAAGGAGAAGACAATTTCACAAACTAAACTATAGCGTGAATGAGAAAACAAAAAAGAAAAAAAAAACGAAATGGTAACTTTAAAAAAAATTGTTAAAAGTTTTCTCCATTCAACATTAAGTAGGTCTCTACCTACTTAATATTTTCAATGTTATTTCACTTAAAATTTTTAATTAATAGCTCCCAAGCATTTTTAATCAAACACATTAATTTTTTCAAACCATTAAAACTTTTCATTTTCAATGGTTTGAAAAAATTAAGTGGTTTATCAAACAGCTCCCAAGTCATGTTAACTTATTTGAACATGGATTATTGTATTTGTTTTTTTTTTGTTTTCTTGTATTCTATTTTCTTTTTCTTTTTTTAGCAACCTTTAATGAGATGAAAATCTAGGACTGAGCTAAATCATCTATACCCAAAAATCAAAAGGACTAGAAGAATCCTTCTCAAACAAAAAAATGACAAAGACATTATGGAGGGGACTGGGGTCTAGAAGTAACTAAGAGTTCCAAGAAGGTGATGGGAAGTTTTTCGAAAAGCAATCTACTACCATGCTTTTGGAAATTATTAGAAGCACATAGTGATGAATAATTATTATGGGATTCATTTTTAACCAATTGAAACCACTTATTTTGAGTTAAAACTGAATCTAATAGTTTAGGTCTAATAATACAAATATAGTGAAAGGGTATTAGATGACCCTAATGGATATGTCACATTATTTTTGAAGCTATGTGGTACTTTGAAAATGAATGGAGTTAGCCTAAACACAAAAAGGTTAAGATTATTTTTCATGGAGCTTGATTGAGAGTTGGGATGAATTAGTGAGAGTCTTTCTCATTAAATTCTTAGCACTTCATATTACTTCTCAACTTTAGAGTGAGATAAGTTAATTCTTTTATGAGGAACACATGAGGACTTATATGATGTTTGGAATTATTTTAAGGAGTTTTTGATAAGATATCCTAAACATGGATTCGAGTTGTGGTTCTAAGGCCAAAACTTCTATAATGGACTGAATTATATGACAAGGCATATAGTTGAAGTAGTTATCAAAGGATCTATTATGAATAATTTTTTTGAAGAGGCATGTTATTTGTTTGAGCTAGCAAAAATAAGTTCCAAACTTTAATGAATCACTCATAGGGGAGAAGATAAGTTGGAGATAGATTTTAATATGTTCAATTCTATTGAAGTAAAGATGGAAGCCTTATTGAGGATGTTAGAGGCTCAAAAAGAAAAGAGAAGAATATTTGAAAAGATCACTACTTTATATCTGTATGAATTAGTGGACTTAGATCCCTTTTATTAAATAGAAGAGGCTATTAAAATGTAGAGCAAAGGGTATATATTTTGATCAAACAATAATGTCCCAACATATTACTATTTGAACATGAGAAATCATATAACATATTCATATGAAAACTATGGGAGTGGGCTACAACATGTTTCACAATCCTCTAGAATTATAGGGAATAATACTATGAACTACACGAATCAAAGGGGCTCTAGTTTTAATTTTCAACCATCATGAAGAGAAGAAAAACTAATCGTGGATGATATGATGCAAGTTATTATAGTAGAACTTCATAAAAAGAATAATAACAAAGATAAGTGAATCAAGGCACTTGAAGTGAAGATGAAGTGAAGTTGAAATAATCAATAAAAAGAAGAAAAATGAATGAATTGCCATGTAATACAAAGATAAATCAAAAAAAAATTATTCAAAAATATTATATAGAAGTGGGAATGAGCTATAAAGGTATTTAAACAAAATTATTCTTGATATTTTGAGGATGAAAATGCCATGATTCTTCTAGGAGCTACAACTAATGAGCTATAAGATTACTTTGAACAAAAGGATTTTGGAGCTTTTAAAGGTAACAAGGCTACAATTTCTCATAAGCTGAGACTCATCCTAAAATTCTTGAAGAAACCATAGCTCCAATTAAAGAGAACTAGAATAATGATAACTATGAAGGTGTGACACATAACAAAGCTGCCAATCCAAAAGAAGCATAAAATTAATTTTCACCTGAAGATGAGAAAAAGTAAGATGAAGAATCAAATAAATAAATCAAGCTTACTTGAGGTTATGAAGAGAAATAAATGGATCATAATGAAGCCAAAGATAATTTTTTAAAATATTTCTTTATATATTTCAAAAGTTAGCAATGAAAATACTATTTATTGAAGTTCTAGCCCAAATGCCTAATTATGTTATATTCATGAAAGATATAATGAGTATTAAGAGGAAGTTAGAGACATATGAGATCATGAAAATGATCGATAAGTGTAGTACCATTATTCAAATAAAACTTCTAACAAAATTGAAGGATCCTAGAAGCTTTAGTATACCTTGTACTATTAGAGATCACATATTTCAAAAGGCATTGTGTGACTTGGGATTGAGTGTAAAATTGATGGCCTTGTCCATTGCATAAAGATTGAATCTCATTAAAATTACTTCAAAATCTCTCTCACCCCAAATTGAAGATCAAACAATCAAGCACCTAGATGGTATCATTGTAGATGTATTGTTCAGTTTTGGTATTTTTAATTTTCCAATGAATTTTATTGTGTTGGATATAGAGAAAGATCAAAATGAACCAATAATTTTGGGACAATCATTTTTGGCCATGGGATAAACTCTCATCAATGTCAAAAAGGGTGAGCTCACTCTCAATGTTGATGAGGAACAAGTAAAATTTAATCTTTATAATGACATATGAGAACTAGATGACTATGAAATAAGATAATACAGATCTACAATCTATGCCACATTGCATTGCAACCAAAAGTAGATTTTTAGTGGAAGAAATTTGTAGTAGACTGATGGTTTGATGAAGACAAAAAGTGTTAACTAGAAGAAAAACTTTGGAATCGTGTGAGTGAAAAAGTGTATGAAATGGAAGAACAATTCTATTATTATGAGCATAATATAGTATACAAAATAGAAGAATAACTTTAGAGTTGTGATAGTGATAAAAATGAAGAATATGAAGAATTATATTAGAGTTTCAAAATGAAGAAACATAGGAAGATGACTACAATGAGGTTGTGTGATTCTTCAAAGTTGCAACCTCCAAGGAGTGGGAGTATTATGATAATAATTCTAAGGAAGAGGAGATATTTAAAAAAAGAAATAAGGTTGAGATAGAATTTAGAAAAGAGTAAAGACAAAGCTACGGCTATGCCTAGCACCATGTTTTTGATGTTCCAAAATTAAAATGGCCATGGAAAAATATAAGACAAAGCCATGGCTATGCCCAACACAACAACTTTGGTGATGCGTGGTGAGTCAGTCCGTCAGAAGACTAAAGACAAAACCATGACTATGCATAATGTTGTGATTTTGGAGTTATAGAAATAAAAGGGAAAGAAAAAGGTACAAGACAAAGTCATGGCTATGCACAACACTATGAATTTGGAGCCACATAAAGAAAAAGGAAAAGAAAAGCTCAAAGGAAAAACCATAATCATACTCAATACCATGACTTTGAGGATCAAGAATAAAAGGGACACTAGAGTAGAGAAGAAAAAGCTATAGCATTCCCAAAGTCATGACATCAAATGAGAAAATAGCCTTAGTGATGAATATAGTTGAAATAAATCTAAATGAAAAAACTAACAAAAAGGAAGTGAAGCTATATACTAAAAAGATCATGTGGACATCAGAGATATCCAATAGAGTTCAAGAAGTTTTGATGGTCTAGTTACAGATGTGAAATGTAGTGCTTTTTGGTATGTAACCCAAAAATTATTTTTTTTGCATGTGTGATGGTAATAAATATCTATATCAATGACATAAACAAATCCACATACCCAATGACTTACAAGAATAGTTGTGAACCTCAAACTTTGCTACAATTATCAATATGTCTACTTGAAGTTGTTGTGCTATTTAAAGACTCTACAATACTCAAACTTAGTCATAGTAATTCATAATTGATTATGATGGTGAATATTTATTATTTATTTTTTTGAGAGGGAAGTTATTGTTTGGGGATTAATAAGTATTTTTTATATGGGAGTTTGTTTGATATTCAAATTATAAAATATTCTTGTGTATTTTGGTAGTTGACAATAATGTGTAGATGTGGAAATGAGGGTAATATGTATTGATTTCATGATTTTTGGTGTTTCAGAGAACTTTGTTGAATAGTTATGAAATCGATGAGTTCTTGGAGGTGTTTTGGCGAAGAGATAGATTAGTAAGTATCGCATTGTTTCAACATCCATTCTTGGTAGAAACTCTACCTAAATGATTTGTGATAATTATGTATGCCAAAACCCTACCAACTTGTTAGCATAATCATTTGACTGTGTAACATATTTTTAATGATTATAATATTGTCATAAAGTCATAACCATACTTAGTTTGGAAATTTTTAATGGTTGTGCCATTAGTTCTCCATCATAACAACCAAGTACCTCACTAGTACTCAAGGTCACGACCAATTTCAAATAGCCACAAATTTATGTTTATATGGCTAGATAGTCTCGAGTCAATGCCAAAGCAATGATAATTATTCAAAGATTTGACTTTTGAGATACTAAATATTTTAAATGACATTACTAAAGTATAGTCATTTTCAAAGTAGTGATGCTTGCCCTCAAAGGAGTGCATAACTACAACTTGAATGCAAAAGCTAAGTGAAAATGTCACGGCATCCGAACAAGACCATAGTAATATGTTATATGAGAGAAGAAAAAACCAATATCATAGTTATTCATAGTGTCATAGACACATGAAAGATATTAAAAGTTATTTTTGTGTTGCATCCAATTTCCATGGCCACAACCACAAATATATCAAGAAAGATTAATTGCCAGCATTATTGCCTCCTCATAGTATCTTGACTATATAATAATATATGAAGTTATCTCTACTCCATGGTCATTTCCTACAACCAAAACCCTCTATGGACTACAAATAATGAAGACATGAAACCGTTAATTTTTCATAGTATCACAACTTTGTATCACATAAAGATTAAGCTAAAGTATGGTCATTACCAATGCCATAACTTTTTGTTACAAAAAGATTAATATTTTGAACATAGTTATGGCTATTTTCTAGAGTCTTGACCTCAAGATGTAAAGATGAATACCAAAGTTATGACTTTATTCTAAAAGTAGTGACATCCTACTTAGAGTAATGCAAAGATTCCCAAGTATAAAAGTGGAAGTTAGAGAATTTGTAAGATATCTTTCCATTTCTTCTCATTCTTTCTCAACAAATAAAGCTATAAAAACTAAAAACCCTTGGGGTGAATTTCATACTTCCTAAGGGTTTCACAATCAAGGTAGGGATGGACAACTTATGTCAATTTCTAGAGTTTGTGGATGCGGCTCTCAAACTCCTCTTTTCTAGAGATAAAGTCAGAAATATGTATGAAATTCACATGGTCTAGGATCTGTTTAATTAAAATTATGTGATGTAATTGGTTTTCATTATGGATATATTAATGGTTTGGCTTAGCTTATATTGTGAATATTGATAGTTGATAATAAAATTGAACTTGAATTAGGATTTTGACTAGTTGTGGGTTTGTAAAAGGTTGTCATGATGGATAGTGATAGGTAAATTATAAAGTTCACTTATGCATATGATAGAAAGGTGGTGAAATTCATTCCAATTATGATGCACGAGATAAACCTACACAATAAACTCCAAAATTTGGATATATTAATCATCATGAGTATAATATTTACGAAGTAGAAAATATAAATACTTTTACATGTCAATTCATTATACACATTTTAGAGGCAATGGTGCTCAATTTGAATGAATATTATATGAGTGTTCTCTTAAGGGGTTCACCATTAGTGTAAGAGTCATAGTGTTATTAAAGAGGATGGTGATAGTCAATCCTTAGGACATGTGTGCATATATTGTGACTTTTCAAGGTGGTGATAGTCCTTTCAAAATACTTTATTCTTAGTGCCATAGTTATTTTATAGTGTTGTGGTTATATGACGATCAAGAGAGAAATGCCAATTTCACGATCATTCCTAGTGCAATGATCTTTCTTAGTGTCATAATTAGAGGCATCAAATGACCTAGCCGACCTGAACTGGCACAACACGATCCATTGGAGGTCAGGCCCGGCATAAGCTCGTAGCCTAAAATCTACCCAGGTTTGGACCAATTTGGCCCAATTCGAGTTGGCCGGTTTGGGTTGGGGTAGCAATTTTTTTTAAATTAGGGTTTTGATGGCCCTCCCATGCCACTGGCAACCATCGTGCCTCCCAAATCTCACCCATCTAGTGTCAACCCATCATCCCCCCATCGTGACCACGCTCAGTGCGTGGTCACCCATATCATGCCCACATGATAGGCACACATGCCATGCCCGGCATGACATGTGGGATAAAATCCCTTAGCCTAGCACGACATGACTAGTGCCGAGGGTGTGCCCAAGCATGGCACTGTAGCATGTCGTGTCAGCCCAGGCACGGCTGAACCATGCTAGGCCTAGGCTAGGCTCATGCCTGCCAAGCTCGTTTGGCACCTATAGTCACAATCTTGTATGAAGAATTAGAAAGAAAAATATACAAAGTCATGATCACTTTCCAGTACTGTGACTTTATGTTACAAAGATATTAGGCTTAAGTCATGATCATTATCCATCATCATGACTTTGTATTATAAAAAGATTGAGAAACATTGTAGAGTCACGACTATGTTTAGAGTCATGATTTCAAGCTTAAGAAATGAAAATCAAAGTGGTTGCTTTCTTATGAAAGGAAAGACTTCCTACTAAATATAATGCAGAATTGCCTAAGTATAAAAGAGGAACTAAGATTTATTCCAATAAAACACTCCATTCTTATTTCTCCATGGAACAAGCAAAGGTCATGGTGCATCTACCAAAATTTAAGAGCAACTTATGAAAGGAAAGAATCAGGGACATGGCTCTCAAACCCTCCACCTTTAGTGTAGATTCATAAATTTCTATCCAAATAACATAGAGACAAATATACTATGAGGTTCATTCATGCATACTATAGAAAAGAAGTGACTGCCCTTCTAACTGTGATGTGTAAGATAAACCAATATGTTAAAACCAAAAATTTAGAAATATTAATCATTGTGAGTATGACATTTGTGAAGCTAATTCATTGTACACATCATAGAGGAACTAGTTCTCGATTGAGATGGATATTATATAGAATATTTTTCTAAGAGTTTCATCTTTAGTGTGTGAATCATAGCTTCACTAAGGAGAATGATAAAAAAAAATTCTTAAGATATATGCAAGTATGTTGTGCCTCATAAGGTTGTGATAGCTCCTATGAGTTAATTTCACTCATATGGTTCCTACTAATGAACTTGAGAAAAGCATATATTAATTATGTGAGTATGATTCTTATGAACCTAAAAGTATAAATACTTATAAACCATATTAATTATTGACCTTTGTAATAGTTGAGGCCAGAGAATAAAAGTATATATATAAAGTAACCATCAAAAAAATTGATGAGTTTTATAAAGATATGAGATTGTGAATGACTCTTGAGTAGATATGATTTGTTATCTCATAGTGATGTACCAAGGGGACATCTATGATGAGACCACCACTAGGATGAACTCAATGGTGATAACCATCTTGTATGCTATTAGGATATTGAGTCATTACACAATAACCAAACCTCCATTCAATGTCCAAACATAATTTAATTTGAACTAATTTAAAGAAACCCATGGATTTAAAAATGATTCACAATCCAAAATATATATTTTCTTATAATAGAGTTGTTTTACTATTGAATAGCCAAACTACTGATGTAATTCCTATAAGATTGAAGTCTGGATGAAAGTCCTCTTTATTACTTATATGAATCCATGCACTTAAGGATGTCTATTGATGAGATACTTTCATCTATGAGATTTTGAAATATAACCTAACCAACAAAAATTAGGTGGCATAACAAAGTTGCAATAAGTATTTGGCATCATTGCCAAAAATTATTTAGTTTGGTTAGTCAACATGAGTTGATATAATTATCCTTGTAAAAGGATATCTCTTTTTCGATAGTTTAGAAAGTATTGAGTTTAATGAACCTTACCAAATCTAAATGCTAGGTCTTATTGACTAATATAGAAAATGGATAGTTATTTTTTGGTTTATTCTTAAATATTTTTTCATGTTTTTAGCCAATAATTTATTGATGAAAATGTTTAGCCACTCTTTCCATAAAAACATAAAGCAATTTCTTAAGGAGTTGCAAGAGAATAATGAAAGTAAATGAAATTTATTTTGGAAAGTATGAGACAAAAATGAATGAAAATATCCCAAGCTATCAATAAAATGAAACTTACTATGTTCCAAGTAGTGACTTTTATTATGCATTTTATAAATTTTAGTTATCATCCATAAAAGAGTTATGGAGGGTGGAGATATGGAAGCCATGAAGAAATAATTTTCATGATTTTCACCCATCATCTAAACTTTCATTTATAGCTAAGCTGCAAGAAATAATGATTGAATAGGCAGTATCCAAAACTACTATGGAAAAGAAGGTAAGACAACTAGAATTGAGATATAAAGTCATTGATTTGGTTAAGTTCAAAGAAATTGCTACATTAGAAATCACTATGGCTTGTTGTGGCTGAGAATTTTGAAGAAGAAAGTAAAGATATACCTCAATCATTCAAAAAGAAGAACATGAAGAAAATGACAAAATTTCCATGGCTAATATGGATATAGTTGTAGTAGAGAATATAGAAGAGAAAAAAGAAGATATGATCTCAATCATTCAAGAAAAAGAAGATGAAGTGAAAGGTAAAATCTTCATAGCTAATATGAAGATAATTATGATGAAGAGTCTAGAAGAGAAAATTGAAGATATAACCTTAGTTACTCAAGAAGAAAAAGATGATGTGAATTACGAAGTTTTGGTGGCTAATATGGAGCAAGTTTCATTAGAGAAGTGTGATAAAAAAGAAAGAAAAATCAAGATATTTTAAAATACCAAGGCACAAAGGAAAACAAATTGGAGGAGCTCCACCTCGACTATCCTCATTGATTTCATAGTACTATATATAAGTTGTGACTTTGAAAATTGTCTTTCTTGAATTTTATATGATCGTGGTGTTAAAAAATAGTCAATACACTGAGAATGTCTCTCATGTGTTGGCTAAGGCTATGATACTAGGATATGACCAAGACACATAATTTTCCCTTCATATCTCTCAAGTATCTCTAGCTTTGTGGGTGGTTGAGACATCAACATTCTCTATTATCTCATATATTATGTTGTCATGGTCCTACGAGGATGTTGTGATATTTTCAATTAGCCCAAGCATACAAGTCATAGCTATATTTTTCTTTAAGGATAAGAGTCATGGTATTGGAAATGATCAAACTCAAATAATATCATCAATAATATTTGGTGTCCCAAAAATCATAATTTTGAATAATTATCACAACTTTGGCATGTATACTTATGACTCTATAACTTTTTCTAGCTCAAAAAGTCATGGCCTAGTAATAAGGTTTTTCTGACTTAAGACTATCGAGTTATATTAAAAATGTGTCATAATACTTAGACTTAGTCATGACCTTGAGCATCAGTGGGGTACTTGGTTATTATGATAAAATTTAATATCACAGCCATTCTAATTTCCCAAAATAAGTATGACTATGACTCCATGATAAAATCACAACCACTATGAATGTATCACACAACAGAAAGATTATGCTAATGAGTTGATAGGATCATGATATACAAGAATTTCATATACTAATTATATAGAGTTTTGAATAAGAATGGATGCATAAATTATGCAAGACTCAATGATCTACCCTCTCTGCTAAACATCTCCAAAAACTTATTGATTTCACAATAATTCATTAGAATACTGTAAAATACCAAAGTCATGAAATCAACTCATATTGTCTCTATTTCTATGTATACACATCATCAGAAACTACCAAAATATATAAAAATATTTAGTAGTTTAACACCAAATAGTTTCTTATAGAGTGATTTAAAATATATGTTAACCTTAGCACCTAATAATCCAAGTAGCTCATTAATTACACCTCTAGAAAAGTACACCCATATGTCTCTCAAATAGCACATTTTCTCTTGCCTATTCGTGGCATAAAATTTCTTCACTACTGAAGCATTTCCCTATTGTCTACGCATTAAAAATAATATTTAATTTATATTCTTGATAATATCCCCAAAAGGAGAAATGAATTAACTGAATCCCCTTTCTTTGATAAAGTTTTTTTTGGATAGCACATAAACAATCCATCTCTATTTAATTTATATAATAAAAGTCATAATGGTCATCATGGTTTATGATGACATTTATGTTACACTAGGTTTATTTGTCTTTCCTTTTTCTATATGGCTCATTTTTGTGATATTTTTCTTGGAAGATTTTCTCCCATCAATCATTGAATCAATAAGCTTAGAAGATTTAAAGTTTGATTGTTATAGTATTGGTAGAGGATTCGAAATTTTTGTGGAAAAAATTTGAGGATTATGTATTTATGGTCATGATTTAGTTAATGAAGGTCATGACTCTATGAGTTTTTTTTTCTTCTATTGATGAGGATTATGTATCATGAGAGGTCATTGAGTTATAAAGACATGAATTCTAATAATAAGGATTATGTATCTATGCATTACTCTAATTAGGAGGTGTCATGACTTAGTGTTATAGAAATATTAGGCTTAAGTCATTATCATAGTAGTGTTGTAATATTATTTTATAGAAAGATCAAGATGTAGACTAGAGTCTCAACTATTTTCTAGAGTCACAACCTTAATTAAGCCAAAGTTGTGACATTCTTCTAAAAGATGCAACCTCTTAGTTAGAGTAATGCAAGGCCACCCAATATAAAAGTATAAGAAGAAAAATTTCATTAAATCTCTCATTTTTCTCTTCTACCCCCTCACACAACAAGCAAAACCATGGTAACTATCTAAATCTATAAGCGATTTTCATACTATCTAGAATTTTTACAAGCAAGCAAGAAACACAATACTAATCCATAGAGTTGGTGAGCATGATTTTCTAACCCCTTTTATATAGGGATAGGTTCAAAAATCTATACCAAACTAGTGTGGGACTAGGGTTTGTTTAAATTGAGTTATATGATATAAATTAGTTTAAAATTAATTAATGAATGTGTTTGATTTATTTTATGTTTTGAAAATTGATGGGTTGTGATTAAATAGAACTTGAACTAAGATTTTGACTATTGGTAGGTTGGTACAAAATTACCATAATGGATGATGATAGATAAATCATATGTCTTACTCACACATATAGTAGTAAAGAAGTGATAGCCCTTCCAATTATTATACATGAGATAAGCCCAAATATTAAAACTTGAAATTTGAGTATGTTAATCATTATAAGTATGATACTTATGAACCAGAAAGTGTGAATACTTTTATATGTTAATCTATTGTACACATATTAAAAAATCAGTTCTTGATTGGGATGAGCACTATATATTATATCATCATAAGAGATTCATATTTAGTGTGAGAATTGCATCATCACTAAGGAAGATGGTGAAATGTAACCCCTAGGATATGCACAAGTATGTTATGACTGGCAAGGTGGTGACAACCCTTGTGAGTCACCCCTACTTGTATCTTTCTGACTGGTGAACTTGAGGAAAACTTATGTTAATTATGCAAGTATAATACTTATGAAACTAAAAGTACAAATACTTATAAATCATGTTAATTTTTGTTCTTTATGATATCTGAGGTCAGGCAATAAAAGTGTACATATGAAATAATCATCTATGATATTTGATGAAGTTACATAAAAGATATGAGAATGTGTATAACTCATGAGTAGAGATGAATTATGATCTTTGTGGTGATATACTAAGGGGCCAACTATGAGGAGACCACTATTGGGATAGGTTCAATGGTGACAACCATCATATATTACATTAGGAAAAGGAGTCCTTACACAATATCTCAGCCTTTATTTTATGTCTAACATAATATAACTCAAACAATGTAAATATCATCACATAGATTAAATGATAAACCATAGACCTAAGATTATCTAATAATTTGAGTATCAATTTTTACTAAAAATATATTATCTCATTATTGAATAACTAAATTGAGAATAAAATTTCTATGTGATTGATATATGGATAACTGTTCATTATACTACTTGTATGATCTGTGCACTTGGAGATCTTGGTTGATAAGTTACTCTCGTTAATGAGTTTTTTGGGACATTACTTAACTAATATAATTGAGTGGCATAATAAAGTCATAACAAGTTCATGACATCATTAGCAAATATTTTTTAGTTTGGTTAGCCAAAATGAGTTTAGATAATTATTCTTGTAGAATAATAATTATTTTTTAGTTGTTTAAATAGTAATGAGTTTAATAAATATTCTCAAATCTAAAAGTTAATTCTTGTTAATTTGTTTGAATGTGAATAATTACCTTTAGGATTTTGTTTGGTTTTTTCTTCTTTTCTTTCTTTCAAGCCACTAATCTACAAAATCAGAATGTATGGTCAATCTTTCCAAGATTTCATAACAAATTACCTTAAAGAGCTATATGAAAAGAATGAAGCATTTGAATTTTGTTTTGGGAAACTTGCAAAAGAAGTGAGCAAGAATGTCTTAAACTATAATTACAATGAGACTTATCATGCTCAAATAAGTGGTTCTATTACAAAATTAATAGTAACTAGAATTAGCCTTATTATCAACCAGAAGAGAGTTATTAAGATTGGGAATATGAAAGCCATAAGAAAATGACATTTTATGAATCTCAACATCTTCTGAATCTTCATGGAAAACTAAACTTAATGAATAGCTGAGATAATTAACAAGTCATGATTTGTTGAGGAAGAAAAGATGATATGATTGAGAGAGAGAGAAAGAGAGAGAAGAATAAGTCACATATTGGGTTAAGTTTGAAGAAAGTACTACATCTGAAATCTCTGTAGCTAAAGTGGAAATGGTTATGGTTAAAAATTTATAATAGAAAATTGAAGATACAACCTCAAGTATTCTAATAAAAGAGGAAGAAGCAAATAATAAAATTACTATGGCTAATATGAAAATATTTGTGGTAGAAAAGCTTGAAGAGGAAATAAAAGATAGTCTCAAAAGTTCAAAAATAAGAACTTGAAACAAATGATTAAATCTCCATGGCTAGTACATAGATAATTCTGATAAATAAATTTGAAGAGGACTTGGAAAATATGACCTCAACTATTCAAGAAAAAGAAGAAGTGTGAAAAAATTTTTATAACTAGTATAAAATAATTGTGGTAGAAAATCTTGAAAAGGAACTCGAAGATATGAGCTCAACTATTCAAGAATAAAAAGCTAAAGTGAATCATAAAGTTTTGGGGTCTAAATTAAAGAAATACGATGAGTTTTGTGAGCATAAAATTGAAAATACCAAGATTTTTCACAACTTAAAGGCTAGGAAAAAAAATAAAGAAGAAAAGCCATACACAACCTAATTCTATGGATAAGGAAATATTAACAATCATTCATCTATCATTCATGATTGATACTATAAGTACAAGAAAAAAAGAAGTAGAATAATATATTAAGATGCTAATTTGGATAGTGGAGATACTGATGAAGAGAAATAAGTTTTGAAGGTTTAGCTATGACAATTAAACATGGTGATGCTTTGGAGGTAAAGTGACACCAATTTTTTTTGTTACTTGTGTGATGAATTGTGATATTTTTTGTTACATGTATTATGTTTTTTTGAGAGAATATAAATTTCACACACACAAACACACAAACTTAAAATCCCCCCCCCCCTCCCCCAACATATAAAAGAATAAAAGATTCAAACCAATAAATATTCAACAATTTTTGGTCAAAATATGATATTTTTTCATAGCTTTGATTTTGGTATTATAGAAATAAATGACCCATCATAATCTACATGATAAAGTGGTGATAATTTTTTTATAGCCATGACTTTGGTGTTATATATGAAAAAGTATTACCGAAGCTATATGATAAAACCATGATAATTTTTGTAGAGCCATGATTTTGTGCTATAAAAGAAAGAACATTATAAAAGCTATATAGATAGTAATGAATTTGATGCAACTTCATGATTTGATAGATACTATTTTCCATAATGCTATGAATTTTCATTTACATATGAAACACAACCCAATAGAGTTGTGACTTTCAATTATAGATCACGACTATAAATACCAAACCCTCAAATCTCCTCCTCAAAAATTCCTAATTTTCTAGCAATGTTGTGACAAGCCACCCTAAATCATCTCAACCTATTGATTGGACAATGAAAAAAAAAATATTACAATGGAAAATATCATGGAGATGAGCCATAGAGAGAAAAGAAAGAGATAGAAACCTAGCACTGTAGAAATGTCAGTCCTAAAGTTGCGACACCCATGATGACTTTTATTATAGAGATTGGGCAGAGATGGATGGATTATGTGCTATGAAAAAGGGGGTTTACTGGAGAAAGGAAATTTAGAAAATTCATCCTTCCTTTGGGGATATTATTAAAAAAAATTGAATATTACTTTATATGTATAAAGAATAGAAGAATGTCTCAATTATGAAGGAATTCTATGTGAGTTTGGAGGATACGTGGGGAAGGCATGTTATGTGATAGGGATTTAGCTTCATTTTGATAGGGGAATCATTAATGAGATACTAGGATTCTTTAGAGAAAAAGATTACATGGATTTCAAATCTCTCCAAAGGCACATGAATTTTCTAGGTATCACTAAATTATTGACATCTAGTAATGGAACATATAGGCTGACATCAAAGAGCATATATAGATATTTGATGAGGGGAATCTAATATAGGTAAGTAAAGTTTGGCTGTTATCCAATATCAATGTTTCTATGATTATTCTAGAGAGAGTGATACTTTTATATATCATCTTCATTGGGTATCACTTTGATGTGGAAAAGATTTTGGAGAAATTGATTCTTCTATTTCATTGAGAGTGAATTTTCTAGCCAACTAATTTACCATTTTCTTATTACTTTGTTGTGTTTAGCTTAGTGGGTTACTACAGATAAACAAGTTGATATAAATTGTCTGATGGTGTCTTCCCGTCCATTATCAAGAATAAAGAGAGAAATAGGGAGAGACAAATGGAAAGAAGTGGATGCTTAAAAAGGATAGACTAATTGAAATTTGAGAAGAAAGTCAATCCTTTGCCATGGGTGACACACAAGAGATGGAAAGAAGTGGAGGAACATGAAAAATTGAGCTAGTCCACATTGAACATTTCTTTATGCTGCACATGGTAGTATATTTATGGATATTCTACATATAATGGAAAATGTGCAGTGGGGTGTAGAAAGAAACGAGGAAGAGCTAAAATGAGAGAATCATTTTCTTTTCATAGGAGTAGTAGAACAGGATGGAAAACACGATGCGATATGAAAAAAATATCTGTATCAAAAAGGATGACTTTTTCGCAACAAGGTTTGAAGAAAATATTTACAAAATCTTTGAGGAAAAAAATGAGATGCATGAATATTATATTGATGGGAAGCACCGAATATTTGGAATTTTATACAAAATGGTTGTTGTAGATTGGAAAAGTGTAATGAAAGAATGAGACAAAGTGAATGAGAATGAAACAAAATATAGGGAGTGCTAGTGGATGGAAGAAATAGGAAGGTGTAGTGTAAATCAAAGAGACTTGTATTTTACACTGGAATGTTTTGAAGGTGTACTAAATTTAATTGGGTAAAATAAGAGGGTTTTTATGACATTTTGGTGAAAATATTAGATGGATTATCTACACATATGAGATATTAAGAAGAGCCATTCAATTCTCAACCACCATTTGAGTACTCAATATCAAATTTCACCTTTAATAAGTATTATAATAAAAAAAAATCACACTCACTACCTCTATCACTATTTAAAAATATATTTTTGTTGTTTATTCTCATATTGTCATGATGTGACCATTGTGTGGAGCAAATTTGAGATATTTCATGTGTTGGAGAATTAGTAATTCAAATTTTTTTTTTGTTTAATCATGGTGATAATACTTGTGGAAATATTATTTTATGTTTTGAAAAAATTTGAGCAAGGAAATACCTAGTTTCAGGTCCACAAATGGTTTTTTTCATCTTTCATACTACCTCCACTAGCACAATATTCAAAGATGGCGATGCTATAGTAGTTTTGCGTCTTTGAGCCACTATTTAATTATATTTAAAAATAATAAAATCAATTCATTAATGCATTAAAACCAAGGATTTTAGTTTATAATTAAATTTAAAATGTTATTAAAGATTTAAGATATTTATTATGTGTGTGCGTGTGTGTGTGTATAATAAAAATTAATTTAATAAAAATCAATTAATTTGACAAAATCAAATTATCTGATTAAAATTAAACTAATTATCATAGTTATATATATGCACATATATGATTTATATTATATAAATAATCAAAATTTTGTAATACTTTTATGGCATCTAGATAAGGCTACAAAGGATCTCTAGCCTCAATAAGATCTTGAGCTTCCAATATAAATTATTTCATAGAATAATTTATATTAATTATAATTCATATCATTATAGAATTATAATTTTACTCTCTCACTTATTCAACATATTGTATATCTTTTATTACTTAACACTAATTAAACTCTGCATGTTAAGATTATAAATACTTATTAATTAAATCAAATTACTTATAATACAATTTAATCAATCTCTAATTATTTTCTTTATACTTTCCACATAACTTATTTAAATTGGCAAATTAAAAACTACCTGCAAGATTTAATAATATCAATACTTATAAGCTTCCTCAAGGGAGTAGCATCAATATTTTTGACAAGACATAAATTCTATCAATAATTAATATTCAACATATATTTCATAAAATTATTCAATTCATAGAGTTCTCAAATCTATATCAAAATCCAATTCACTATAAATCAAAATAACTATTAATGAGTATACATAAATAATAACTACTTCAAGAATAAGAGTAATAGTATTTATAATAAATATGGTGTATTTTATTTTATAAGTCAATACAAAATAACTATATCATGTTGGTCCCATTCAATATACTCAAGTGTACTATTACAAAAAGTTAGAATTTTACCATTCATCATAGTTAAGATAGGCCTACTTAAATCTAGTGCTGCAAACTTACCGATTGGTTGCCCAATTATATCTAGATTTTTAATAACAAACTTATATTCTACAAGAATCGTTGATATGATCTTATGTGTATAAGTTACTTTCTATGCACTGAATCATCTACATGTAGAATAAAGGATATATATTTTTTTTTACAAATTTAGTTCATTATAAAATCTTTTATTAAAATAAAAAAAAAGATGTAATTTAAATAAAATAATCATAAATGACTTTTAGTGTAAACTAGTTCCAACATTATATGATTTTTCTATTCCTTTTTTTAGAATAGGAAGTTATTTCTCGGGAATGAGTAATTACTTTAGTGTGTGAGGTTATTTTGTGTTCAAACTATTAAATATTATTGTATATTTTGATGGTTTATGATGAAGGGTAGACATAGAAATAAAAATTAATATGGGTTAATTTCTTGACTTTGATATTTTGAAGAGTTTCGATAAATTATTATTAAATCAGTAGGTTTTAGGAGGTGTTTAGCAAAGGACGTAGATCATTTTGTCTTATATAGTTTTGACATCCTCTCTTGTCCAAAACTCTATATAATTTGTCGGGCTAATTTTTATACACCATGACCTTCCCAACTCGTTAGCAGAATCTTTCTACTACATGATGTATTCTTAAGTGGCTATAATATTATCATGAAATCACAATCATACTTAGCTCAAGAATTTAAACTGGCTGTAATATTAATTCTTTATTACAACAACTAAGTACCTCACTATTACTAAATATCATAACCAAGTCCAAGTGTGATTTCTCTATCTTTAAAATGGTTTGGAGCTTGATAGTCTCAAGTCCAAGCCACTTTTTTTACAAATTCATGGCTTTTGAGTTATAAATAATCATGGAGTCGCAACTACTTATGACAAATTCATAATAATTATTTAAAGTCACTACTTTTAGGATACTAAATTTTATAGAGGATATTACTCAAGTATGATCATTTCTAAGGCTAAAAAAGTCTTAACCAAGACTTGTATGCTTGAGCTAATTTCTAGTGCTATAGAATCCTCACAAAACTGTGACAACATAATATATGGAAGAAGAGAAAACCAATATTATGGCAACCCACAATGCCATGACCACTTGAAAAACATGAAGGAACAATTGTGTGTCATAGCCATTTCATAGTACCATGGTCTCAGCTACTACACGAGAGACCTTCTCTCAGCATCATTACTATTTCTTAGTGTTATAGTCATATAAAACTCAAGAAAGACCATTTCCAAAGTCATGATTTTCACATAGCATCACGCCTATATAACAAAATGAGAAGCAATTCATTACTTCATGGCCACATAACAAAATGAGAAGCAATTCACTACTTCATGGCCACATAACAAAATGAGAAGCCATTCACTACTCCACGACCACTTTTAAATGCATTGGACCTTCAAGGATGACAAGAAGACAAAAGGCATCAAATTGAGACCATTTCATAATGCCATAATTTAGTGTTATATAAATATTAGGCCAAAGTGATAGTTGTTGCCAGTATTGTAATTTTGTATTACATAAAGATCAAAATGAAAACTAGAATCATGGTTATTTTTTAAAGTCATGACCTCAAGTCAAAGAGATGAAGGCCAAAGTTGCAACCTTTTTTTTTGAAAGTTGTGATTTTTAATTTAGAGTAATACAAGGTTTCCTAGCTATAAAAGTGGAAGATAAAAAAAGTTAATGAAATCTCTAATTTTTCTTTTCTACCCCCATACACAACAAGCAAACCTATGAAACCACCAAACCCTAATGGTGAATTTTGTACTCCCTAGAAGTTCTAAAAGCAAGCAAGAGATATAAGATTTATGTTGATTCCTAGAGTTGGGGAGAATGACTCTCAAACCCTATTTTGTCGTGGATGGATTCTAAAATTTTACCAAATTAATTAGGGTATAGGGTTTGTCTAAATTGAGATATGTGATGTAAATTATTTTTAAATCAATGAATTAATGTTTTTATATATTTTATGCTATATATATTGATGGATGATTATTAAATAGAACTTGAACTAGATTTTTAATTATTGGTAGGTTTGCATGAGATTATAGTGGTGGTCGATGATAGGTAAACTATAAGGCTCACTCATGCATATGGTAAGAAGAAAGTGACAACCCTTTTAACTATGATGCATGAAATAAACATATATGTTGAAACCTAAATTTATGTATGTTAATCATCATAAGCATGGTACTTATGATGCTAAAAGTATTAATATTTTTATATGCTAATCCATTGTACATATTTTAAAAGAACTATTTTTTGATTGGAATTGATATTATATATAACATACTACCAAGAGGTTATGTTTTAGTTTAAAAGTAACATTATCACCAAGAAGGACAATAATATGAAATTCTTGAGACATACATGTTTATTTAGTGACTCACAAGATGATAATAGCACTTGTGAGTTACTTTTACTTGTCTGGTTCATACCAATGAAACTTTAGGGAAGTAAATATTAATTATGAAACTAAGGTATTTATGAAGAAAATAGTGCAAATGCTTACAAATAATGTCAATATCTAGTCTATATGATATTTAAGGTTAGAAAATAAGTGTGTACATACAAAGTTACCATTATTGAAAGGTAAACAAATTTTCTAAAAGTTATGGGATCATGATTGAGTCTCAAGCAAAGATGAATTATTGTTTAGATTGTTGTCTACATGGGGACTACCATTGGGATGAGCTCAATGGTGACAAAAACATTGTATGCCATTAAGATAAGGAGTCATTGCACAATACTTTAACATTCATTCCATGTCTAACATGCTATAAGTCGAGCAACATAAACATCATCACATAAATTAAATGAATTTATTTTACTAAAAAAGGGTTATCTCATTATTGAATAACTAAACTAAATTGTTGATTAATGTGAGATCGATATCTAAATAAAAGTTCATTTTATTATTTGTATGAATAATATACTTGTAAATCTCAATTGATAAGATATTCACATAAATAAGCTTTTATGACATTAACTAATAGATAAAATTAGGTGGTATAACAAAGTTACAAGAGTAACCCAATTTTTTATCTATCGCTAGTTTTTTGATGGATGGAAAGGATACATAAAGAGTTACTATAAAGAGCACATATGGATATTTGTTAAAAAGAGAACTCATGAATTTGAATAGAGTTTGGTTGTATTTCTAATACTGACATATATTGCCAACTCTCAATCTCTCGATGATTATTATAGAGTGAGAGATTTTGTTGCATGCCATCCTCATTGGGTACCATTTTGTTATGGGAAAGATTATGAAGAAATCAATTCTTAGGTTCCTTGAGGGTGATTTTTTGGCCAACTAATTGATCATTTCCTTATTACTTTATTATGTCTAGTCAAGAGAGTCTCCCTGATATTATTGGGCATAAAAGTAAAAATAGAAAGAGATAGAAAATGGAAGAAGCTAATGCTTGAAAAGGAAGGGCTGATAGAAATTTGGGAAGGTCTATTTTTCACTGTAGCTAACATACAAGAAATGGAAAGAAGAAGAAAAAAAAATAATATGAGCTAGCATGCATTAGCTTTCATTGGTTACACATAGAGGTACATTTGTGGATATTTTGTTTGTTTTGGAAAATATGTCGTGGAATGTTAAAAAAATAATGAAAAACTAAAAAGAAAGATAAATTCGTTATGAACAACAATAGCAGAATAATTTTGAAAGCATGATGCAATATGTGTAATACATCTCCATCAAAAAGAAATATCTTTTATCACAACATAAGAAAAGTTAGAAAATATGATCTTCAAACTCTTAAATGAAGGGATGTGATGCATGGATATTAGATTGAAAAGCAATGTTGATCATTTGGAATGTTGTACGAGGTCACCATGGTGGATTGAAAGAAAGAATGGAAAAAAGCAGAACATAAATGGAAATGATATAAAATGTCATGAGTGCTAGTAATTGGAGGAAATACAAAATATAGTACAAATCAAAAGGACTTGTATTTTATGAAAGGATCCTTTGAAGGTGCAAAAATCTGATTGAATAAAGACAAAAGACACTCAGTGATATTCTGGAAAAGATATTGGAATGGTTAATTACACGGAAGAAAAATTCAGAGAGACCATCCACTTCTATGCAACAATTTGAGCACTCAAAATCTGATATTACCGTTAAAGAGTATGATCCTAAAAAGAAATCATATTGGCCACCCTTTTCACTACATTGATTTGTATTATATTGTTTACTTTCATATCATTGTAATTTACCCATTGTGTTAAAATGATATGAGATGTTGAAATATTTTTTTTTATTTTTATGGAGGGGGAAGTTAATACTCAGGGATTGGTATTCATTTTTTATATAAATAATTTGTTTAATATTCAAACTACCAAATATTCTTATATATTTTGGTAAATTTTGATGATGTGTATGTATATAGATAAGATAATTATTGATCAATTTCATGACTTTAGATTTTTTAGCAGATTCTGATAAATACTCATGAAATCACTCGGCTTTTAAATCTATTTAGCTTAGTAATAGAGTATGGAGTCTAACATAGTTTTGGCATGTATTCTTGTTTGAAACTCTACCTAATTGGTTGTGTAAATCTTGGAAAGCTAAGATCCTACCAACTTGTAGCATAATCCTTCTATTGAGTAACATATTCTTTATGGTTGTGGTATTATCATAGAATTCCAACCATACTTATCTTATGAAATTTAAATGGTTGTGAAATTAATTTTACATCACAATAACCTAGTATTCTACTAGTACTAAAAGTCTTGGTTACATCCTAACACACTGACTTTATATTTAATATGAATTAGCAGTCTCAAGTTAGAGCCATGACCTTTTTATAAATCCATAAATTTTGAGCTACAAAAAGTTAAGATCTAAAACTGCTCGAACTAAAGCTATGGTAATTATTTAATACCATAATTTTTGGGATACAAAATATTATAGAGAATATTACTCGAGTATGATCATTCCCTAGGGCCACGACACATGTCTTCAAGAAAATAAAATACCTTGGCTTTTATATTTGGGCTAATTTTTAGTGGTGCAGTATCTTTGTAGCACTGTACTAATATGATATATGAGAGAAGTGAATGCTAGTATTGAGACCACTTATAGCACCATAGATACTTTAGATACATGAAAAATTAATTGTTGTGTCATGACCATTTATTAGTGTCATAGGTGATATGCATGAGAGATATCTTTAATATCATGACTATCTCTCAACATTACAGCCATATGATGTTCAAGAGTGACTGCTTTCAATGTCATGGCAATTTCCTAGCACTACATTCAAATTATGACATCGACTATCATTCCCACCTATGAAAATTGAAGAACGTACATGTTAATTGTATGAGTATCCATCTTAATCGAGAGTCACAACATACTCATACATATCTTCATGATTGCTTGTTATGCTCAGTGAAGATGTGAATCTAATAATAAAGGTGAACATTATGGTAGAATATTTTATATAATATTCATCTTAATCGAGAACTTATTCTTTTAATATGTATACAATGAATTGGTATGTTAAAGTATTCACACTTCAGTTTCGTAAGCATCATACTCATGATGATTAACAAACTCAAATTTTAGGTTTCAACATATATGTTTATCTTGTGCATCATTGTCAGAATGACTATTACTTTTTTTCTACCATATACATGAGTGAGCCTCATGATTTACTTATCACCTTCCACTATGATAACCTAGCACAAACCTACCAATAGATGAAACTTTAGTTTAAGTTCAATTTAATCACTATTCATCAATATCCATAACATGAAATAAATAAACTCATTCATTATTTAAAAATCAAAGTCATATCACATATCTCAATTTATATAAATCTTAGACCAATACTATTTTAATATAAATTTCTGAATTTACCCTAGAGAAGTATGTTTGAAGGTTGTATCCCTTACTCTTGGAATTAGCATTAATCTCATGTCTCTTGCTTGCTTGTGAAACATCTAGTAAGTATAAAATTCACCTCTATGGTTGGTAGTTGCTATGGATTTGCTAATTGCATGAGGTAGACAAAGAAAATGAGATATTTTCTAGAATTTCTCCATCTTTCATATTTTTACTCAGTCAATCTAGCATTATAGTAAGTAGGAAGTCACAACTTTCAGAAGAAAGTCCTAACTTCAACTTTCATCTCTTCGGCTTTAGGTCATGACTCTAAAAAATAGTTGCGACTCTTGTCTGTATCTTTATATTTATATAATACAATTTTTTTGTGCTAGAAATGACCAAGATATTGGCAAAATATTGTAAAATGATCATGACTTCATGTCTATGTCATATTATCATCCATAAAGAGCCACATCATTGGGATGTGTCCACGACATGATAAATAACTTCTCTTTTTATTATATAGCCACAACATTGTATAGAAGTGTAACATTCAGTAATGCTCTTTTTTAAGTTTTATATGGTTGTAGAACTAAAAAATAGTCACGAAACCTGAGAAGGCCTTTTATGTGTTGGTCATCTCTATGCCATTAAAAAATAGCTATGGCACATTATTTTAACTTCATGTCTTTTAAGTGTCAGTAATGGGTGCCCACAACACTGATATTCTGCTTGTCTTATATATCATTTTGTTGTGATACTACAAAGATGTTGCAATACTAGTAATTAGCTAGAGCATACAAGTAATGGCTATGTTTTTCTTAAAGGATAAGATTCATGAGCATACAAGTCATAATTACCATAATTTTGGCTAAGTAATTGTGACTTTATAATTTTCAATTTTTGAAAAGTCATGGCTTTTTAAAAAAATCATGGCTTTAACTTGATTATACCGAGCCATATTAAAGAAAAAGTCAAGATGCTTGGACTTGGCTGCAACATTATGTACTAATGGGGTACTTGGTTGCTATGACTTAGAATTAATATCCCAACCATTTAATTTTTTTGTGATAAGTATTGTTGTAACTCCATGATAATATCCTAATCACTATGAATGTGCCACAGAGTGGAATAATTATGTTAATGAGTTTGCAGGGTCATAGCATATAAGAATTTTTTTAACCAATTAAGTAAAGTTTTGGCAAAAAATAGATACTAAAATGATGGAAGACTAGAGGTATCAAATAGGTTGTACCATGTTGGTACATCCCAATTTTTGGTGGCCTAGTCAGGCCACTATGCCGTGCCATTCACGACACGATAAAGAAATCATGCCATGCCAAGCACAACATGACACAAAAATGGCTGGCTCAGCACAACACAATTGGCCCGAGGATGGCCAGATTCAGGCTAGTTCAGGCCCGGTTATTCTAGCCTACCACTACCTTACTAGTTTTGGCCTAGATATTCCATCACCGGCCACTGATTGTGTTTGTAGAATTCTGGATTAATTATTTCAATTTTTTTTTTCAAATTTCATATTTTAAATTCAAAATATGGCTTAATTGAGAAATAAGACATGATGATATTATATTATTTATTTATTTCACATAAATGATAAATCACAAAAAATAAATATATTAACACAAATGATAAAGTATAATATATATAATCAAAAATATCAAAAAAAATATATATTCATGAGTCACCATTCATCATTCAATCCAAAAATAAATAAATTAACACAAAGTTATAACTCACAACAACATAAAATAAAAATTGTAAATCTCAATCATGATAAATAACAATGCAGGCACAATGCCTCAATCTCATTGTCAATCGGTATAAGTATGCAATTGATCATTATCACATAAGCATATGATGGTACAACTAGAGGTGTACTCAACATTTTCAAAATCTCATGAGTCATATTCTTTCAGCAACTCCTCCACTTTTGTTGTAGCACGATCTTGGATGCCTAACCTCGAATCTTCACAATCCTTCATTCATGTTGGTACCTCAATGATATATTGTCATAATCTCAATATTCTATCTGAAATCACATTAATTGCAATAAAAAAATGCAAACTTAGATGCAATGCTCAACACCAGAGAAGTTAGTAGATCATGTGCCAACTTAGACAATACGGGATATGTGGACTCTTATGATTTCTACCATTGTAAAATATCATGGTTCTTGTTATTGTTATGTGATAGGATTGAGAAGTAATCAGTATCTAAGTTCCAACATAGCTCGCTACTATTCAATGGTCGACCCCATCATTTCTCCCTCGCTAACTAAATTGAGAAATCATTCTCTCCGAATAAGGTATCCATGTCCGTACTCGGAGCCTGGCTACTACTACTACCATACTTAGTGTTGTAGTATGCAAATAACTCAGTTAACTTCTCATGAATAAACCCTTCAGGTTGGTGTTCCTGGTTCATGTACGATGATACATATGTCAAAATGTTCTCTTCCCCTTCCACTTTAACCCTAGGGGTCCGTGCAGGTAGCCAGAAAATAAAAAGATGAAATGGTGGACCAGTACTTAAAGTATTTAATTTCTATCTTAACATCCATGTCACTAAATATTGAGTCATCTTTAAACTTCCTAAACATGCTATTAATGTTACATATGCATATGAGTACAATGCAAGTGGTGGGAGTATAAATTGATGAACACATATCTATCATATCATAAAAAATCTTCAAATATTTCATAAGCACTATTTCTTTATCCCAGTAAGTGTCATCAATAATAAGTTTGTCACTCTTACTATTGACATATTCAGATATCATGTTTTTATATCCAACACATGATTTCAACATAAGGTATGTGTAATTATAATGGCGTCTTACATCCATTTGAAATTTCTTGTACTTTAGACCCACAAACAAATAGAGAGCAACAAACTTCCATTGTCTGCTAGGCATTAGAAGGTATTTTAGTGAGCTACATATTTTTTTTAAGTAGGTGAAATAACCTTCATCTTTGTTTGTGCTATCAGTTAAAAGATGCTACACATGCATCTAGAAGTGTCAAATGGGCATTGCTGTGCTGGCAATGTCCATTTTTATAAGCCTAGTTGGGCCACCATTCCATGCCATGCAAGACACAGTTAAAATCTCATGTCGTGCTAGGCACAGCATGGTGCATGGTCCACCAGCTCAGCATGATATAGTGGGCACGGTCATGACGACCATGTCATGCATAAAAAAATGTCCACATGGCAGACCAATTACAATATGCCATGTGGTCACACTTATTTTAAAAAAGTACCACCTCATGATGGGGTGGTCGAATTTTAAAAAAAATAAAATTGATCGAATGATCCCTAACGTGGATCTCAACAAGCGTTCATCCGAGCTAGTTTATAGTGCCGTCAGGCCATGCACATGGGTCATGCCTGGCCCGACACGAGGCATGGTTCATGCCAGCCCAGCATGGCATGAACTATGCCAAAGGGTAGCCTAGCCTAGCTTGAGGTACGGTTCCAAGCCATGCTATGCCGGGCCAGGTACTACTGAACTAGCCCAGGCCCTAAGCCATGCTCTAGCTACCCGTCCCATTAGACACGTCTACATATATCTAATGTGATTTTTTTAATGGCTCATCTCAAATGGTCCTAACAAACATGTTAATGACTACTCCATTGTTAGATACGTTATCAATTATAATACTATATATTTTATTTTGAATATTATATTCTTAAAAGATTCTCATCATGCACTCATATATGACCGGGTCATCATGATGATTGAGATTTTTTAATGCACTCATATATTTTTTTTAATGGCTCGTCTCTAACGGTCGTGACTAGTCTAGATATCGAATGTCACGGGTACTACATTATTATATTCTCTAAATTCATTAGTTATTATTTGTTTTTCTAACTTTTAGTATTTTAGTATATTGTTCCTAGATGTTGATCTAGAAATTCTATGATATGCAGGCAACAAATAGGTTTGGATAATACTGACTAATCTTGGAGTTTTAAAAAATCTAATCGAAAGATCCATCATGATGATCAATTTGGTCATGCCTTCCCTCCCTAAATTGTTTTAGTATATGAAAGCAAACAACATGGAAGTTGAACTATATCCAACCTCAAAGATATCGATGCTCAGTTGGGGTTTCCTAGGATTTATTTTATCATATATTTTGGTGCATTGTTCGGCATGCCTCTAAAGGTGTCAAATGGGCTGGGCCAACCCATCCTATTTTTTCCAGGTACACTCGGGCTCACGTGTCGTGCCAAGCAAGGCATAGTAATTTGGAGGGCATGCCTAGCTAGAGGTGTCGGCTGGCCCTGCCCGGCACGAGGCACAGCACGATTCTGCCATGCCTGGGCCGGTCAGGCACAGAATTTTTCTGTGCCTGGTTAAGGCATGATTTGTGCCGTGCCGGGCTGAGGCTAACCGGGCCTCATGCCGTGCCTGACCTGACATGGTTCGGTGGCCCGTGGCACGACCCATCGGCATAGGTAGGGGTTACGCGCAGACCCGCACCCCTCGTCCTGGGCTACCAGCTTTCTGCACGCTCACGAGTCACGAGTCATGAGTCACGGCTCACCCTCTTACCTCAGTGACTCGGGCCTAGCTTCCCGCACAAAAAGACCGCGTGTCGGGTCTAATAGGACCCGACTCGCGGTCTGGCTCACCCGACTCGATTCCCCCCCTCCCCGCCCAACGGGCAAAAAAAAAATTTAAAATGTAGCAATTGTATCTTGCCTCCAATGGCTAGGGGGCAAAATCCGACGGCCCTCATGATTTTGCCCCCTAAAATATTAAAAAAATTTAAAAAAAAATACTTAAAAAAAAATTTATTTTCTTTAATCTATAAAATCCTCCTCACCTCTTTATAAAATTTATGTTTTTCATAAATATTTATTCTCTCAAATCTCATATTTTCACTCTCGGGATTTCGTTATTTAGATTAGTTTTTCGGGAATCTTATCTCGGGTTTAGAATTTTATGCTAGACTGTGGTGCACCCTACACGTGATCGACCTCACTGCTTTACCGGGTAATTTATTTATTTTCTCTCTCTCTCAGTCTCTCTCTAGTCTCTCTCTCTCTAGTCCTAAAATAGTTAAATTTAAAATCTATCATCTAGTCTCCACATAAGTGTACTATTTAACAAAAATCTTAAAAAATAATAAATACTAATGAAACATATTTAAATTTAGAAAATGAAAATCTTACACAGAGGTCTGAGGCTGCCGAAACTTTGGTTTTTCCAATCGTCTCAACCCAAACATCTAAAAACAAAAAACTAGGAGGACTTATGTAGTTTGGACTCATTTTAATATAATAAAACAAAAAAAATATTAGGGGTGAGGAAGAAGAAATGGCATAGTGCAAATATTGTATGATAAATTTAACTTGTAAGAGTTCGTTAGAGACTGTATACCTTAAGAGACATGCCGAATTATGCACCAAAAAACATGATCAATTAGATCATAGGCAAACCCAACTTAGCATTGTATTTTTTGAGACTAGATCGAGTTCAGTCTCAAAGTTTACTTTCTTCATATACTCAAGGGAATTGGGTAGGGACGGCATGGCCATACTTATCACATTGATGGGTTTTCCGATCAGATTTTCAGAAGATCCAAGGGTAGTGCACATCATGCAGACATATATTCAGCCTGCTTATCATAGGATTCCTGGGTCCGCATATAGGAATGACATACTAAAATTATATAAGTTAGAAAAACAAAAAATAATAATTAATGAATTTATGGCATATAGTGGAGTGGTGCCCCTGACGTCCGATATCTGGACAAGTCACGATGAATCATCTTTTGCATGTCTCACTAGCTACTATATAGATTCTAACTAGACTATGAATAAAAAATTTTTATGATTCTCTGAGATTCTCCATCCTCATGATGGCCTGGCCATTTTTGAGTGTATGATGAAAATCTTTAGGGAATATAAAATTCAAGATAAAATTTTTAGTATTACATTCGATAACGCATCTAATAATGGAGTAGCAATTAATATGTTTGTTAGGAATATTAGAGACGCACCATTAGGAGAGATCTTTCATCTCAGATGCATGTATCACGTGATTAACCTGATTGTTCAAGTGGGTATAAAGGTGTGTTCCCCCACGTTGGATAATATACGTAATGCACTAAAATATATTCGCACTCCTCATAGACAACAAGAGTCTGGTAGTCTATGTTTGTCTACAAATCTTAAGAAAAAAAAATTCCAATCGGATGTGAGACATCATTGGAATTACACGTACCTGATGTTGGAGTCATGTGTTGGATATGAACACATGATATCTGACTATGTCAATAGAAAGAGTGACGAACTTATTATTGATGACACTGACTGGGCTTCACAAATTTTATTTATGAAATTTTTGAAGATTTTTTATGACACGACAAACATGTGTTCGTCAATTTATACTACCACGACTTGCATTGCACTCAGGTGAATATGTAATATTAGTAGCATGTTTAGGAAGTATCGAGCTGACTCAACACTTAGCCCTATGGTTGCAGAGATGAAAACCAAGTACTTAAAGTACTGATCCACCGTTCTATCTCTTTATTGCCTCGCTGCATGCATGGACCCTAGGGTTAAGGTGGAATGGGTAAAACCCTGACTTATATTTTCTCGTGCATGAACCTGGAAGACCCACCTGAATGGTTCATTTATGAGAAGTTGACTAATATGTTCACATACTAAGATACTAGGTATGGTGGTGGTAGTGATAGTAGTGAGACTATGATTACGGACATGGATACCTTATTTAGAGATGATGATTTTTCTATACAATTAGCGAGGGAGAAACATCGGGGTGAACCATCAAATAGGAGCGAGCTTTCTCGGTACTGATTACTGCTCAATCCTATCACATTTTTATACTAAGAATCTTGATATATTACAGTGGTGGAAATCATATGAGTCCATATTTCCCGTGCTATCTAGGATGACACGAGATCTACTGACTCCTCCGGTGTCGAGCGTAGCATCATAGTCTACTTTTTCTATTGCAGTCAACATCATTTTGGATAGGAGATCGAGATTACGTCCAGATATTGTTGAGGCCTTGGCCTGTTTGAAGGATTGGGAAGATTCGAGGTTTAGCATCCATGATCGTACTGGAGCTGAGATTGAGACAGGGACTACAACTACATCCACTACGATAGTGGAGGAGTTGATTGCTGAAGATGATGATCCATATGATACTGATCTTGATGTTGTGGTTGATAATACTCATGATATGCCGATTGATGATTGATGATGATCCACTACTTTTTGATTTCGATGTTTTGTTTTTTATTGATTGTACGTTTTATTTTTACGTTACGTTGATACTTAAAACTTATATTTGTTTGGTTCGGTATATATTGGCTGATTGGTCATTTTTCATTTAGTTTGCTTTTGTTTTTTTGACTTTGTAAATTTTTTTAACGAAATTTTTTGTTTAATTTATTTTTTATTTAAAATTTTCATTTAAAAATTAAAACTCTATAATTTAATATTTTAATTCTAATAAATTATAATCTAAATTTATATTAAATTATAAAAAAAAATAAAACTCTTTTAATATTTTCAAGTTACAAATTTTTAATAATTGTCAATTTACCAATTTAAATATTAAACTTTATAATTTATTTACATTATATTTTTAATAAAAAAATTTAAACCTTTTAATTTATTAAAATTTAAAAAATTTTTATTTTATAAATTTAATATATTATACATTATCTATATATAATATAATATATTTTTTTATTTAAAATAAAATATAAAACTTTTAAAATTTTTTTAAAAAAATTTAACTAGGCCCGTACTGGCTTGGTTTGGCCCGACCGGGCCTGGCCCTGCAAGACACGGTACATTAACCGTGTCGTGCATGGCCCGGCACGAAAGTACGACTGTGCTCTAAAAAATGGGTTGTGCCGGTCCGACCCGGTCCGTTTGACACCTCTAAGCCTAGCACGGCCCATGGCTTGAAATCAGCCCGGAGTTCAGGTTGGTTTGTGCCGGTTTAGGATAAATTTAGGTTAGGGTGAATTTTAAAAATTAGGGTTTGAGACCCACTTCACCACAACATCATCCCCGTCGAGCCTACCAAGCCATCGCCCATCGGGCGACACCATCTTGTCCTCCATCAACTATCATTTCGTCAGCCATCGAGTGTCATTTCGTTAGCCATCGGATACGTCGCCCATTATGTGCCCAGGTAGTAGGCACCTGGGTCATGTCTGTCAAGGCATGCGGGCCATGCTGGTCCGAAGATCCTATGCCAGGCATGGCCGAATCGGGTATGCCCCTGGTCAGGCAGGGTTGGGCCTATGCTGCCCGACACATTTGACAACTCTACATACCTTTTTATGTGTCAAGTCTCATATAATCTTATATGATAATATTTTCTTACAATATTTGTATTGTGTTAATTCTTTATTAATATCCCTAATATTTTTATTTTGTGTAATGTTTAAAATAGTACAAACTACAGATTTTCTTCTAGTTTTTTTAGATATTTGAGTTTTGTTCAAGGACATGAGAGAAAACATGTTTTCGGCCTCGAATTTCTCCATAGAGTTATCAATATTAAAATTATTTACGTTTAGTTTATTAATTATATTCTAAAATCTATTTTTTAAATTAAATATTATTTGATATTATATTATTAATAAAAATTAAAAATAATTAGCTAAATAAAATTTAAAAAATAATTTCCTAAGTCTGATGTCCGATTTCCATAGTCCACACCCAAGTCTCAAGAATGAGAGGTGATAGGAAAGTTGAATTCCGAGAGGAGAGAGAGAGAGAGAGAATATAGATAGGATTGAGAAAGAGATGAGAGTGATGTGAGAAATGAGATTGAGAGCTAGGAGGAGAGAATATATATATATATATATTACAAAAAATTTTATTTTAATTATTTTTTATTTATGGTTTATTTATTTTTATTTTTTTTAAATTTTTTAATAAATATTTAGGGCAGAAACCTGACAGTCATCGGATTTCCTACCCTAGCCGTTGGGGGTGCATCCAATGGCGGAATGCATCTCATTTTAATTTTTTTTGGACTATTGGGAGTTGGTTCCAGAAAGTTTGGGGGGAGCGACATTATGTGTTGTGGTTCCAAGTGGGCCTGGATAGTTCCATGCGGATGTTGTCCGTAAAATACGTGGTGATAATTGTAAAAAATCTCACCATGTGTAAAAAATGGGGTGGTTTTTTTTAATTAAAAATTAATCTTTTTTAATAAAAGTGGGTGGATCGTGCCTAGCCCAACACGAGGCCTGGTACCCCTTGGTTGAACATGGCACAAGTCATGCCTCGAGTTGGCATGGCACGGGTCCAGGCATTGTTATGGACTGTGTCGTGCTGGGCCAGGCACAACTTAGTCGGGCCATGCTTTGGGCCATGCCTTGGGCCATGCCCAGGCAGCCTAACCAACTTGACACCTCTATGAAAGACTAAATATTTTACCTACAAAATACCTCCAAAAGCTAATTTATATCATGACTATTCATCAAAACTCAATAAAACATAATACTTCTATTTTCATATTTAGACATTATCATAAACTACTAAAATATATAAGAATCTTTTGTAGTGTTAATACAAATAGTAGGTTTGTGTGAGATTGTCATAGCGGATGATGATAGTTAAACTACAATGCTCACTCACATTTATAATAGGAGAAAAGTGATAAATCTTTCAACTATGATACATGAGATAAATATGTATGTTGAAACCTAAAATCTGGGTTTTTAATTATCATGAGTATGACAGTAATGAAGCCAAAAGTACAAAATACTTTTATGTGTCAATCCATTATACACATCTTAAAAGAAATAATTAATGATTAGGATGAACAGTATATAAAATGTTCTCCTTAAGAGTTTATCTCTAGTCTAAGAGTGGCATAGTCACCAAAAAAAATTCCGATAGGCAATCCTAAAGACATGTATGAGTGTGTGGTGATAATCCTTGAGAGTTGCTTTTACGCATATGGTTCTCATGATTAAAACTTAAGGGAAACATATATTAATTATGCGAGTATGTCACTTATGAAGCTGAAAGTAAAAAATACTTATAAATCATATCAATCTTTAGTCTTTATTACATTTGAGAGGTTAGTGAATGCATATGAAGCAATTGTTAAGGATAGTTGATGAAGTTTTTTAAATGGTATGAGATTATGAATAACTCTTGAGAACATATGAATTATTATCTCATTTGTGTAATATTGAGGGGATAGCTAAGAGATGTCTATCAATGAGATATGCTTAATGGTGACAACCATCTTGTATGATATTAGGACAAAAAGCCATTGCATAACACCACAACCTTTATTACGTGTTCAACACAATATAAGTCAATCAACTTAAATATTTATCACACAGATTAAATTAATAAACTTTTGAACCTAAGATTATTTAAAATCTAAATATCTATTTTGCTAAAAATGATTTATCTCATTATTAAATAACTCAACTACCAATACAATCTCAATAGGAACAATATCTAGATAAAAGTCCACTTTACTACTTGTATGACTCATGCACTCATGGATTTCTATTGACATAATATTTTTATTAATGAACTTTTGGGATATTATCTAACTTATAAAATTAGGTATCATATTAAAGTTACAAAAGAGGTACAAACTCATTGATCATCTAGCTATGAATGTTAATCATAATGTTGATTAGAAGGCAACCCAATGATGTGTTTTCTATACTATGTGATATAATAATGATATGTAGGTAGTTATACATAACATAATTCACAATTCATTAATCCTGAAAGTTAATCATGGAGCTCAAACCCCACAATGACTCTTTAACTAACCACAAAAAGAAGTAGTCCTGCCATCTTGTTACATTATGATACTTTAACTTAGTCATATCAAATACTTATTCAAAAGGAAAGAATTATAAATTTTTTTGTAAGTGGGGGATGGATTTCTGGAAGAAAAATAATAAATTTAGTGCGAGAGTTTATTTTGTATGTCAAATATCAAATAATTCTATTCATTTGATATGATTTTCATGATGTGCTTGAAAGATGAGGTTTATTTGTAATGATTTTGTTAAAACTTGGATAATTTTTACGAATAGTTATGAATTTGAAAGTTTTTTATGTGAAATGTGTGACTTGGTAGAGTTGGTGACTAGAATGAAAGTGAAAAGTCATGCAAGTCATATTATTTGACATGCCATAACTTGATTATACCTTTAGGTACTTATATATTAATTTTAGTATATATTCTTGGTCAAAACTCTTTACACACAGTTGTAGCAATCTTTATATACATAACTCTACCACTTTATTAATACAATTCCTTTACTATATAATATATTCTTTTGGCTACAAAGGTTTTTTATAATCATAGTCAAACTAACTCGAATTAACATCATAGCTATAATATTAATTTCATGTCATAACAATTAAGTACCCCACTAGTGCTAAAAATCATGACAACCTATAGATGTCCTAACTTTTTTTACTAAACCATAGAATACTAAAGTCAATGTTGCTACACTTTTATGGAATCATGACTTTTAGTTACAAAATATTATAGATTGAAACTCAAGTCATAGATAACACAAGAGTCATGACTCTTAACTCAAGAGAGAAACCAAAGTAATGGCCATTCTTTGATGCCATGACTTTGGGTTATATATACAATATACACAAGCTACAATCATATTCTAGTGCTATTACTTTGTGTTACAAATGCTAAAAAAATCATCATGAATATATTCAATGTAACAACCATCAAGTAGATAAAATAGACCAAAGTCATGACTCATAACCAATGATATGACTTTATGTTATAAAGGCTAAATGAGCTATTATGCCTTTTTTCAATATCACGACCATCAAGTAGAGGAAAGAGATCAAAGCCACAGCTAGTACCTAGTACCATGACTTTGTGTTACAAAATAGAAAGACTGATACCATGACTTTTAATCACCATTGTGACTTCAAATTATAAGAATTAACACCATGCTTGGATATATAAAGAAAACCCTAAGAAGCCAAGAAAAAGAATCAATGTTAGGAGCGAAGAAGATGACCCAAAAAGCTCCACAAATCTATTTTTTAGATGATCTATGAGCAATAAAGAAAATACAAGGCACAAGCACAACCCCTACAAAATGAATTTCCACTTATTTTTTATGTTATTCTTCCTGATTTCAGACAAAAAAAAATTTAGGGATAATGTAATATATTTATTGTGATGGATGCTTTATTTGATATTTTAATGTGATGTTTTGTTGTGATATTCTTTGGTTATGGAAGGTTTGGTAATTAATTAGAAGTGAGACTATAATTTTGGTCGCAAGTGGGTTTTTTTATGATTAGAGTGGTGAATGGTGATTGGTATGCCATGTAATACACTAACATATATCGTAGGAAGGAAGTGACAACCCTTGCAACCATGATGTCCAAGACAAACTCATATGCCAAAACCTTAAATTGAGGTATATTTAATTATTGCGGGTATGGTACTTACAAAGCTGAAAGCATGCGTATTTTTATAGGCCATTCTATTATGCATGCCTTAAAGGAACTAACCCTTAACCAATATTGGGTGATAGTTTGAATATTTTCCTTTAAGTTTCACCATTATTATGAGAGTCAACTATCATAGTGGGGAAAAGGTGATAGGTAAGCTACATGATAGGCATGGATAGATGTGATTCATATGATGGTGACAAACTATGAAGTACATTCGGTTGTATGGTATCTACCAAGGAAATATGAAGTAATACATATATTAATTATGTGAGTATGACACTATTAAAGCTGAATGTGCAAATACATTTATTACCACATCCATTCTGATCGAAAAAGAAGCTAATGGTCAAAGAATAAGAATGTATATTTAAAGCAATTATGAATAATGATTAATGATTTACCTAAAAGATGAGGACTTGTGAAGACCTCCAAATAAAGATGATGTGTTATTTTAGTGGTAAAATATTAAAAGAATAGTAATAAGAGGACTATTAATGGGAAGGGCTCAATGGTTGATAACCACCTTATCGTAAGGAATGAGACAACTCTACAATTATCTAGCCTTTATTCTATGTATGGGCATAATCACAATAAAATTATTTAAGAATTTCATCACAAATAAAAATATGAATCATCCCTAGAATCTAGGATTTATAACTTGGGTCCTATTTATTGTGTCTACTAGAATAGTTGCTAATTATATTTGATTGTTCTTATATTATGTATGTAATCTCTATGGGTTTGACATCTAGACTAAAAGCTCAATTTATTACTTATACAACTCGTATACTTGCATAATGATATTAAATGAAAGACCTTTGCCCAACTATCTTTTGAAACACCTAACTATAAAATTAGATTTTGTAACAAAATCACAATAGTGCTCCATGTGACAATGCATACATTATTGATGATGGATGGATTTGTTAGAATCTATATGTGCATGTCATGAAAAATGTGCATGTAAACCCCATGTTATACCCTCAAAATATCTAAAAGAATGTCGAATACAAGTTACCCATGCAAAAGAGTAGAAATTTGGGTAGGCCGGGCATATGTGATGCACCCACACCCCCAACCACTTGGGTCTTTGAGTCTAGGATATGACCACTTGCATGGCTTTATCTTTGTAAAGGGCATGATTCCTTTGTAGTAATTATACAATAAGTAATGTACATAGCCCATCAATGCTCTATACACACTATGGTATACACTATAAAAATATAATTTTAGAATTTTATTTTTTGAAAAATTTAAATTGTAAAAAAAGTGAAACAAATAATGTCATTTCATATAAAAATATACAAACTATAATCATAAAATAGAATATAGTAAAAATAAAAAATAATGCAACTATTCCAAAATATCATAGAGAACCAATTTTTGTAAGTATACAAGATGTTATTTATATTTCAAGATATATTAACTTTTATATCAATTAGTTCCTATTATTTTTATGCATCTAATCACCTTGACCATTTCTTGTATTAATTTTGTTTTATATGTCAAGCTAAATGTTGATTCAAATGAAACTATCAAAATTAGAATTATTATTAGATCATGCTAATTGAGAAAGTACAAGAAAATTTGTAGAATGCAATCTCTACCAGTCCAAAATCTTTAATTCATTGTTACTTGTACAGCCTATCAACAAAATTAATTTTTAAATATATCATGAGCACTAAGTATATCATACTCTTATGAGCTAAAGATAGTGTAGCTTACCAATTGTAGTGGCATTTGAACTAGACATTGCTAAAGTGAGGCTTATTTTCCTTGAAGAAATACTAATAACTTCTAAAATCTTTTTTTGGTCAATTACTAAAACATTTTTAGTAATGAGATTAAGTGATTGCTTCAAGCATTCAATTTTATAAATCTTAAACATTTCTAAAACTTTTCTTTGCATTATTAATACATGTAACAAATATGTGCAAGAAAAATCTTTTTTTTTTTCAAAATTTCAACAATATGAGGATCATTATATAAAATAATCAATTTAATTTTAGTATCTAAAAGAATGGCAACACAATATAATATAATAATGTTATTATAAATATGATATTTATTGAGTAATTGAACTACTATTTAAGTAATTGCATAATTTAATAATTACTCAACATAATTAATAATAGATATTCAGTTTCCTCACAATTTCTAAAACAATATGATATTCAGTTTCCTCTCAATTACTCTACATAATATACATAAAATAATTTAATAACAACACATAAATTAAATAAATAAACCATAGACATAAGATTGTTTAATAATATTAGTATCTATTATATAGAAAATAAGTTATCTATTATTAAGTAATTGAACTACTAATATAATTTTTATGGAATCAATATCTGAATGAAAGTCTATTATACTACTTGTATGACCCATTTACTTTTAGATTTCAATTAATGAGCTACTCTCATTAACTAGCTTTTGGATCATCATCTAATTGATTAAATTAAGTAAATAATCAAATTCACAATAAGTTTTTAATATCATTATTAAGGAATAAGAGAATAAACAGAAAGATTATCTCAAAAAGTTTCTAACTTTTACTTTTATAATCAAGAGGTTTTGCACTACACTAAGTAGAAAGTCATGACTTTCAAAAAAAAAGTCATGATTTTGACTTTCATCACTTTAGCTTGAGGCGACAACTTTATAAAAAATGATCATGATATATTCAAATTCTATAACAAAAAGTCATGATACTAGCAAAGACCATGACTTGGGTTTAATCTTTCTATAACACAAAGTTATGATATTATGAAATAGCAGCGGCATCATTCCTTCATCATTTGTAGTCCATAGAAGGCCATGGAACTATGAAATTAATTAAGAGTGGAGAAGACTTTATATATTTTTATATATTCATGAAGTTGTGTGGAGGCCTTGACACTTACAATTGGTCTTTTTTGATATATGTGTAGCCACAACACCATTGTGACACAATAACTTCTTTGAATGAATCTTTGTTATTTTCATATAGGATCAAACCACTCGTACTTAAATAATACAATCCTATTATTTTCGAGTCCAGGATACTCCAACTCAATAACTTCTTTGAATTGACCATAATAATCAATCTCATCTACACTATAACCTGAGCCTTTAATGCATACACTACTATTCATTATTGTTTTAGAAGAACTGTGCCCAATTGAATGAAATTTATATCCATTAACAAAATACCCAGGATAGGTTGTCACATCTCTAAACGGGCCTTTACTTAGATTCTGAATTAAAATATTTAAATCTCTATTTGAAGGATCAATTGCCTATAACATAAATTAAAAAAATGATATTAACAAATAAAAGATACTAATAAATTAAATAATTCAAAAATATAAAACTTAATAATTCTCACATAATTTTTTAACCAATTCACAAATTTAGTTTCTAGCATATAATCGACATCATTGCTAGAAATTGCTGGATGTCTATATTTTAACTGCTCAACATAAATACTGTACAAATATAAAAAGAGAGAAAAAATGTATATAAATTGTTAATAATTTCTATTAAAGATAAAATTAAACTATGATTAAACCTGCACCCATTTTGGGTATACATACTCAATATGTGGTGCAACCTTTTCACAATTAAGTAAAATGTAGCTTCGGGTTGCTTTGTACTCTTCATCTATCATACATCTTTTCATTACTCTTTCAAATGCTCTTCTAGGGTGCTTGAAGATATATAGTTTGTCCAAAGAATCATCTTCTACGATCACATGACCTTCATACTTCCACGTCACATTTCTATTCTTTGTATTGACATGATCCTCAAAATAATAAGAACAAAATGATGATGCTTCTTCTACTAAATATGCATTGCAAGTTGAACCTTCAACTTTTTCCTGGTTTCTAACATTAAATTTCAACTTATGAAGATACCTACATACATAATGTTAGGTTTCAATTAGATTATATTACAATATTACTTAAAGTACAAAATAATAAAACACAGCAAATTATATGTATTTACCTCTCAAAAAGATACATCCACCTGAATTGCATTAGCCATGCAATCATTACTTCATATGCCAAATGGACCGGCAAATGCTGCATCGAGTCAAAAAAACTCTATGGGAATATCCGTTCAAGCTTACAAATAATAAGTGGAATGTCATTCTCCAGCCTCGTCATGTCATCTATTTTGATTGTGTTTGTAGTTAGCTATTTGAAAAACAAACTATGTTCTATAAGGACCTTCCAAACACTTAGTGGAAATAATTCACGGAATGCAATTAGTATTAATCTCTGCATAAATATACGACAGTCATGACTTTTCATTCCAAATAACTTAAGATTCTTCGTATCTATGCATCTACCCATATTTGAACATATCTATCAGAGAATTTAAAATTTTTAACCCATTTACACAATATCTGTCTTGCCTTCTTATCAAGTGTGTAGCTTTAGGGAATTTTTCTATTTCCTCATTCAGTTTCAATTTAGGACGCTGACAGTAATCATTCAGCTCTTGCCTTGATTTTAAAGTGTCTTTGGTTTTTCCGTCTACATTAAGGACAGTGTTGAAAACATTGTCAAAAACAATTTTTTTCAATATGCATTACATCTATGTTATGACAAATTAAATTGGACTTCCAATAAGGCAAGTCCAAAAATATACTATGTTTCCTCCAGCAAAATAATTTGTCTATTGGTCCATTACTTCCAGTATCTTACTTTTCAGTTACCTTTTTCAAACCTAAACTCTGAATCTCATAATATCATCTTCTAAATGAACTATTGGTGCAACTGTCATCACAGTTTTATTTTTTTTGTAATGAAATTCTATTTTTTCGAAATGGATGATTCATAGATAAAAACTTACGATGGTTATCAAACCATGACTATTTACCACTAAATTTGAGGGTTGATGTATCAAAATTTGTCATGCAATACAGGCATGTGAATCGTCTTGCAGTACTCTAGCTAGAAAATATTGAATATTCATGAAAGTCACTTACCATCCACATAAGGGCTGCCCACATAATAAAATTTTGCTTCTTTGAGATATCATATGTATTCATGCCAATATCCCATAAATGATTTAACTATGCAATAAGAGGCTGTAAAAAAACATCCAGCATGTCTTTCGGATTTTTTGGCCCTGGAACCAATATTAACAAAAACATATATTGCTCATTCATACACAACCATGAAGGCAAGTTATAAGGTGTCACTATCACTGGCCATGTTGAATACTATTGTCCAGATTGCCCAAATTGCTGAAATCCATCAGTGTAGCGACCCAATCTCACATTTTGACTTTCTGCTACAAAATTTTGATGTATATAATTAAAATGCTTCCATGCAGGTGAATCTGATGGATGTTGGATTACCCCTTCTTCAACCTCATACTCAGAATGCCACCTCATATCATTTGTTGTAGTATTTGATGCATATAGTCTCTGTAATCGAGGAATTAATGGAAAATAATACATCTTCTTAAAGACAACCTTCAATTTTTGTCGCGTATCTACAACATGAGGTATCTTCCTAAAAAAGGATGATCACAAAACTTATAGCTAGTTAAATCACTATCACCGCCCAAATATAACATGCATCCATTTAAACAATAATCAATTTTTTCCACTGGCAGACTCATTTATCATAGTAACTTCTTAGTGTTATAAAAGTTGTTAGTGATCAAATTATTATCTGAAAGAATCTCCTTTATCAGTTTTGTCACCTGATCAAATAATTTCTCAGACATATGATTTTCTGACTTAAAGCTCATTAGTCGAGCCACAAGTGACAAGTGCGAATGTGTTTTACAACTAGGCCACAACTCTTTATCTGTAGCTTTAAGCATTTTATAAAATTTCTGAGCTTCAGGATTAGGTGGTTCATTCATGTAATCCATATTGAAGTCAGCACCAGCAGCTTCCGTGATCATTCTATGGTATGTGTTAGATGATTCTTCACCACAAGCAAACGATTAAATACCCTCATTTTGGTCAATATTCAGAGTCATTGTATGTTTCCCATGATAAATCCAAACAAAATAATTTGGCACAAAACCATATTTAGCCAAATGATATCGTATAGTGTTTGCATCACGAAAAGAAATATTCTAATACTTGTGATGATTACATGGACACTTAATTTTTTCTCCATCCAGCAATCTTGATTGACTACATGCAAGATTGATGCAAGTATCAAGCCCAGTCAAAAAATCTTTATTCAATAATTCATTAATAACCCTTCTATAAATCCACTGATGATATGAGCTCATTTTGCCCTATTTTAATTACAAAAAATAATGTTCAATCATTATTTTGAATAAAACATTATATTACTTCAAAATATACAAATAATTAAATAAAATTACTTATAGATGAATATTTAAAAATTAAATATCATGAATATCGAGGCAATGCGTTTGCAAAATCTACATTAATAGATAAAGCAATTTTTAACACGATAAAAATTAATAGATATCAAAGTTATACTAGATAAAGGGTGCAAAATGTGATAATGCACAATAAAGGAAAGCAAAAAAAAGACATTTAATGTTTGAAAGAGGAGAGAGGGAGAGAGAAAGAGATAAGGTGGGGAAAGAGAGGGGCAGAGAAATGGGGAGACGAGGGGAGAGAGAGTGTGTGTGTGGGATAGAAATGGTGAAAGGGAGAGATGGGGAAGAGAGGGGGGAGAGAGGGAGAGAGGGAGAGAGAGGGAGAGAGAGGGAGGGAGAGAGACGGGGGGGTGGAGAGAGAGAGAGAGAACAAGCAAGAAAGAAGAGCCAATAAAATAACAAGAGAGAGTGTGTGACACATAAAAAAAGAGGAAGAGAATGACTAAAAGAATTATAGAGGGAGACAGAGACACATAGAGAGTGTAGTGTTAGAATGAAGAATTATATAAAAGAAAATATAAGTTTTTCAGTACAAACCTATCAAATATTATATTTTTTGTTATACATAAGTTAATATTTAAGCCTGAGGCCCAAAGGTTGGGATTAGGTAAGAGTACGACCATTGTTTGTATTATACCATATATGAGCCTGATCAATAGACACCCTCATGCTATGTGCTTACATATTGTTGATATTATATCTTTAGCCATTTTATTTCAAGTTAGTGCAACAATATAGTATTATCCCATATATGATTATATGTTAGGATACATATAGTAAATATAGTTATAAATAGTTACATTTAGTTTAACATTTAATTATATATAGACATATGCATACAAGTAGTTATAAGTAAATATAAATAAATGTATACAAAGTTATAAATAATTATATAGATTTACATATATGTATACATATATGTATACATAATTAAAAATTAAGTTATATTTATTTATATAGAGTTTATTATAGATATACAAATATTTATATATAGTTATACACATTTAGTTAAGCTTTATGTTGTATGTTTTTATACATATAATTATAAATATAGTTACATGTGGGTATACATATAGTTACACATATAGTTAAACTTATATTTATACATTTATGTATATATATTTTTCATATAATTTCATATATTTATACATATAGTTATGTATAGGTATGGACATACTAAAATACAATTGTTATACTAATATATAAACATGTATATTAAATACATGTTGTTAATTATATATATATATATATATAGTTATGTATAAAGTTTTTATAGTTATACATATAGTAAGATAGAATTATTTATAGTTATATGTTATTATACATATAATATATATAGTTATAAAAAATTATATATCGTTAAACATTTAGTTATATATATATATATTCATACAAGTTGTTATATTTAGTTATACATAAATATATACAATGTTATAAACAAATATATAGGATTTCATATATGTATACATATATGTATAAATAGTTAAAAATAAAGTTATATTTAATTATATAAAATTTTATTTAGTTTTATAAATATTTATATATAGTTATACACATATAATTAAGCATAATGTTTTACATTTTAATACATGTAATTATAAATATAGTTACATGTGGTTATACATTTAGTTACACATATAGTTATACTTATATTTATACATGCATGTATATATATTTAATCATATAATTTTATATATTTATACATATATGTATAGGTATAGATATAGTAAAATACATTTTTATATACTAATATATACAAATGTTTATTAAATATAAGATGTAAATTATATATTTAAATATAGTTATGTATAAAGTTGTTATAGTTATATATATAATAAGATACAATTATTTATAGTTATAGTTATATATATAAATATATTCATACAAATAGTTATACATAAATATATAAAGTTATCAATAAATATATAAATTTACATATATGTATATATATAGTTATAAATATAGTTATATTTAATGTTGTAGAGTATTATATAATTATACAAATATTTATATATAGTTATACAAATATTTATACATAGTTATACACATATAGTTAAATATAATATTGTATGTTATTATACATGTGATTATAAATATAGTTACATGTGGGTATACATATAGCTATAAAAATAATCATAATTCTAAATACTTAATAATTTTATTAAATCCTACTTCCGTTATCATTATAAAGATTTGTGAATCCAAGATTTCTAAAAAGTTACTAGTTGGATGGTTGGTGGCAACATTAAATGGGTGTAAGCCCTAGGTTTGAACCTATCATTATTCTTTGAAGAAGTATATTTTGGTAAACCCTATGAGAATCAAAAATTAATTTTTGAATTCTGAAACTATTATTTTAGATTTAAAATTTTTAAAAACTTCTGTGAGATAAGCAAAGTTGATGCATTTTGGTGCATCAAAAGTGAATAAATGTTATAATGTTATAAGAAAAAATGTTAAGGGGACCCAAAATGAAAATAATTATGTTTTATTACAATTTTTAATTTTAATATAATATTTGGGGACCCTAATCCAAAATATTTATGATTTGGGTTTTCCAAATTCCTATAATGATAATTACATTCCTTTATTCTTATGGTATGCATATACTCAAGTATGCATATGAGTTTATGCAAAAACTCATTTTTTCATAAACAAAAACATATGCATATAAAGTTCATAAATACTCTGTATACATAAACATATGCATAAACTCATTATTGCATACTGAGTAAGCTGAAATGAGTTTATTCATAATGTTTTTTTAAAATTATATTGGGATAATTATGAGTATTCGAATTTAGGTACTAAAATATAACCCAAATCATAGATATATATATATATATATATATATATATATATATATATATATATATATATATTGGATTCCATAGCATAATTATCCATTATATATATATATATGTGTGTGTGTGTGTGTGTGTGTGTGTGTGTGTAGATTAAGCATGAAAATATTAAGTATTATTATTATTATTTTAGTGTTGTGGAGGAATTCTATTTTTTTTTGCAAAGTTAGATAAAAGTTAGTGCTGTTTTTGAAAGTCATAAAAGTTATTATTATTATTATTATAAGAATAGTACTTTCATTGTCAAGAAAATCTATTTAATAAAATTTTGAATTTGAACTAATTTAAGAAAATACTTTTCAGAGCAATATTCCTACTTTTTAGTGGTATCAATGCATAATATTAAATTATTTTTGTTATTTTAAGAGATACAAGCCTAATCTTTTTTTTTTCTATTTGAAGATTAGAATGATTTGGTATTCTTGTTATGCATGTAATTTATTTTTGCAATATTCTACTTAAGAGATGCAAGCCTAATCAATGCATAATATTGCTATTTAAGAGCTATAAGGCTACTCTATTTCATTTTCTTTTTACTCTTAATAATTTGGATTTTTTTGGCTCCTTTGCAAGACTAATAAATATTCTTGATCACTAATTTATTTTTGATATTTCCTTAATTACTATGTGATCAACTTGAAAACTTACAAAATACCTTTATGCGACATCATAAGCAAGGTCTCTTTGTTCAAGATTCTTTGTTGTTCCATCCAAAACTATAATAAAACCTTGATTTATCATTTTCATTATACATTATGAATAGTTATATTCTTAGTTCCTTACAAGGGATTTGAACATAATGCAGGTTGATGTGTTGGATTTAGCTTAGGTTTAGGTTGGCTCTTAACCTATCAACTTGCATTCCTACAAACAATTTAGAAATATTAAAAATTTAAGATATAATATAAAAAAATGATAAAATGGCATACAAATCATGTAAGTGACTAAATCTATTTTTCAAATTAAATTTATAATCTCTTTTCTTTGGTTCAAATTAGAAACATAATCAAACTATGGTGCTAGAATTAATATAATCAACCCTCATATGACTTATGAAATGTCATCCCTCTAGTGGCTATTAAGCTAGCATGAAATGAATATAAATCATTCTAACCGTAGGAATAATAATAAATCTTTCTTTTATGGTACAATATAAATGGATGGAGGAATTTACTTATCAATTATTGATCATACAATAAATACAAGTGGCTCGGACAACATTGAGAAGTAATTGTTTGATATTAGTACATAATGAGTTTATAACGACTCAGAATAATTTAAGGATGACATTGCACGTGGGTTTATTATCACGATCCTAGGGCACTCTCATTCAAGGGTTGTGATGTGATTAGTTTGATTAGTTAAATTCATATGATTTAAAATACTTTAAATTCCAATATTAGATGTTTTTGCATTTTTAATCATAAGTTTTTATAATTTTTATAAATTACTTATAAAGTATAGTAAAAGTTTATGTTTACTGTTTCTATAGTTATATAGATATAGTTATGTTTAAATAGTTTATGTATACTATTTTTATAGTTATATATATTTAGTTATGTTTAAACACACTTATTTAAAGCACACTTATATTTATTTATACTATTTTTGTATATAGTATGTAGTTATGTATATTGAAGAAGTTATTAATTCGGCATACCTACTATGTACCATCAAAACCCACACAATGACAATGCATTATATCACAAATGCATAAAGTATGTATACGATTAAGTATATATATGCAATCCAAGAATACCACGGTGAATAAAGGAAAAGAATTTCGGAAACAATAAATAACAGAATCAATACGCATAAGCTTAATCAAGATAATCGATGAAGAATAAATGTATAAAATGTACCTAAAATCTAATAAAAATTAAAACTTAAACCTCGATTATATGTTGAAGTAGTGGTATCGAGGGATGGATGGCCGAATGCGGAGGTTCGCATCACTTGTTGTTGAAGATAATCACATCTCGATGTGAATATAAATAATAGCAAATATTTTATATTTTTAATTATTAAAACATTAAATAAATAAATAAATAATATATATATATAATCAAAAAGACTAATTAATTTTATTTACTATCAAATTTTTTTCAACAAAATTAATGTGCATGTAGCAAGGTACAAATGAAAAACAAACACCTTAAAATTTTTTATTATAATATTAATTAAACAATAAATATATAAACAATTAAAAAAAAATATGTTTAGCCTTATAAAAAAAATATCAAATAGGTATAAAATTAACAAACTCTATATAATAAGACATAAATGAAAAGATGATTTTTCTTCTAGGCACTTGCCTAATAGTTATAAAATACTATTAATGTTAAAAAATAAATATAATTTTATATTTTATGGTTATAAATTTATAAGAATTCATATTAATTTTTACAAAGATAATATGAAATAATTTTAAAGGCATAAAATTTCATATTATTTGATATCATTTATAATTTTTAAAATTCAATAAATTACTTATAGTGAGAAGATATATAAAATAAGTTATATATATTATTTTACTAAAAACTTAATGTTGTAAGCTAATAGTCAAAATATTACTTAATTGTTATATTCGCATAAATTTTTGTAAGAGCAAACATCTATGTATTTATTTATAAATATTAATTTATTTTCTTTTAACATTATTAAAAAAATATATTTTTTTTATATTTCAAGATTTTCAAATTTTGTATTATTTATTTATTTAAAAGTTTTCTATAATAATAAAATTTTTTTTACTTATAATAATATTATTTTTTACTAGTTTATTCATCAATTCAAATAATTTTGAAAATATTTTCTATTTTATCATACAATGAATTAATTTATATTTATATTAGTAGAAATTTTAATATATATTAATTTATTTTTTAAAATATAGAAAAAAATTATTATACTTATTGAATTTATTATTTAATCTTATTTTGATACAAAATTTTAAGTTTCTTATTTTAAAATTTTAGAAAAATTGTTTGTATAATTTTATAAAAAATTAATACATCATAAAAATAGTTAATTTAGTTCTTATTAATAGATATAATTGTTTTTTGTATTTTGATATTTTTTAAATTATTTATTTATAATATAATTTTTTATGATTTTACGAGGAGAATGTGTTTCAAGGATTGCTCATCTATAGACCATTAACATACATTTAAAAAACAAAATTAAATAAAATATTAAAACATATAATAAATAAATAAAAATATATAATTAAATATTGGCTAGGGAAATACCATTGCTAAATCCGTAGCTAAATTACAGATTTTATAAGCTAGGAAAATTTCGTCACTATATTACGGATTTTATTAGCTTAAGAAAATATGTCGCTAAATCCATCGCTAAATTATAAATTTTATTAGCTTGGGAAATTCCATTGCAAAATTAAGGATTTTATTTTTTAGGGAAATTCTATTGCTAAATTCATCACTAATTTATGGATTTTATTAGCTAGGGATATTCACTTGCTAAATCCGTAGCTAAAATACTGATTTTATTAGCTAGGAAAAATCTATCGCTAAATCCGTAGCTAAATTACTGATTTTATTAGCTAGAAAAAATCCTTCACTAAATCCGTCACTAATCAAGGATTTTATTAGTAAAAGAAAATCTATCACTCAATTTGTAGCTAAATTAATGATTTTATTAGCTAGGAAAAGCCATTGCTAAATCCATCGTTAAATCAATGATTTTATTAGCTAGGGAAAATCCGTCACAAAATCCGTCGCTAATTTCAGGCTTTTATTAGCGAGGGATATTCCATCGCAAAATATATTGCTAAAATCTCCGCTTTTCTTGAGCAGAATTTACGAAAATTTTACGTCGCTAAATCCCCCGCTTTTCTTGAGCAAAATTTACGAAAAAAAAATTTTCGCTAATTTGTTGCTATTTTTTTTTCAAAAAAATTATAAATCTCTTGTTATTCCCTAGCTAATCCCTTGCAATTTAGCTAGGGACTGATCCCTAGCTAAAATTTCTTAGCTAAATCGATATTTTCTTGTAGTGTACCACATGACATAACTCAACATAATAGCTCATGTGAGCTAGTTTTGGTCTTATTGGTCAAATAGTCTATCATGGTCTTGACCCAGGCTAACTTAGAATTAATCATGCTAGCCTGATTGAACTCAAACTAGCCTAGAATGAACTATGCTAGCTTGATTAGGCATGACCTGGCTTGGCATGATCCAGTACTATCCAACAAAAATGAGTGCCAATGGGCCATGTCAGGCTGGCCATTTTCAGAGTCATTCCAGCAAGGCATGACCCATGATAAAAATAGTATCATGCCTAACACATCATGGTTGTCTAGATGGCCTAAAAAAATAGGTCATATGGCCATGGCATGGCCAGTTTGACACATCTAACCATAGGAAAAGGTAAATGATAAAATCCTTTTATATCACACAAGTTAGGGTTAGCTCATATTGGGTAAATTTTTGGCAAAAAAAATATAATCATTTATTTCAAGCCACATAAACCTATATTTGTTTTTGTTGATGACCACTTTTTGAAGGAAAACAGCTGACACTTACATTCAAAAAGTTACCTAGTGATGATAAGATAGTAGGTATAACTAGATAAAGGCATACATCTTTGTTTCTTTTATCTTCTCATTCAAAATTATCAAAAATAGTCAATCTAAATATCTTAGGTACTTATTTCAAGACAAATAGAAATCTCAGAAGGGTCCATTATGATATTGTTTTTATTCCACCCACTCCCGAGGATCATACTAATCAAGGGGGAGCTCATGAGTTGGAACTAAAGAGTAAAATTTTTACTTTGGCTACTCATGGACATTAGTTAGATCAAGATGGAGCCGATGGCTCGAAGGAAAAAATAGAGGTCTCGGGCTATAATATGAGTGTTTTTAGTTTCTAAAAAACTTGTTCTCTTATGAAAAACAAGAAACAGTTTGGTAATCTATAAAAAAGATAAATTACATGTGACTTTAATGTTATAAATTTTAACCAATGTTATGTCATGGTCTACTCGAATAGAACAATTGAAGATATTTTTGGGTCTATTCGAGTTAGGCATGCTAGAATGGTTCAACTTTAGTTTTAGTTTAATTAATTTGTTTTGTTTGATTTCAATGTTAATTTAATATAAATGACAGCACGAGTGCTCTCATTTAAAAATGGTGATATTAATAATTAAAATATAATGATAAGTTATTTTATATAAAAACTAGTTTGAACGCTAAAAAAAAAGAAATGGAATCATGCATGCCTAAAAATATATTTGGAAGGTCGCATGCATCATGACTTTTTCAAAATTAAACTAAGCCCTTTTGGCTTAGTCCACATTGTAGGTGTGTTTTTGGGGAAATTAAAAATGAGAACTTTCTAGTTTTATTTCATTTTTCCTACTATATGGAGTTCCTCTAACAATTATTATAAAAGCTTCAACTAAGCTTCGGTAATAATCAAGAGAAAGAGTAGTTTACTTCTTATTATCTTTGTTTGGACTTGTGGATGAAGAGCCAGTGTTCATGTGATTTACCCCTTGCCCCCGAAACCGTGCCACGGGCTTTGAATTTTTTTAAATTGTATGATTTTAATTGCTTGAATATTTTACAAAATTTGTGGGCACAATATTTCATTGTGACCATGTGTGTTTGTGGTGAAATTTAAGGTTTAATATGTGTGTGTGTGTGTGTGTGTGTGTTTTAGACAAAAAATTTATAAAATGCAAAACATTGTATGAAATTCAGCGTGCCTTGGTAACTTTCAATTGGATAATGGTTAAAATATTATAAAATATTTTCAAATTGATTAGCTTTACCGGGCGGAGAATCTATTTCGAAACCATTCTTAATTTTTGAGCTATGCCTCAGTCAAACCATAACATTTCAAGTTGTCACGGGGCATTAAAAACATGGTGGGCTTGCATGATGGGTCAACCTTGACCCACACCACAAGCACATGTGCATCACGTGACATGCAAGTCACCCATGAAGACTTGGTAAGGCATGTAGGTTCGTTTGATACACATGTATGTTTTTGAAAATTATGTGTGATTGTTTTGAAAGTAATACTTATGTCCATTTTCATGAGTTTATTGGTTTCATAGTTTTTTTTTTATTTTAGAAATTGGAGTTAGATGTCATTTTGCATATTTTTTTGTGATTGATTTTTTTTGTGCATGCTACTACCTCTACTAAATCATTTCCTTTTTAAATTATTTGCATTGTTTTAGGATAGATATTTTGGTTTTCCCATTTGTGGCTCTCTCTTTTTATTCTCTCTTGACTAGATATTAATTCAAGAGAGTTTTAAAATGGAGTCAATTATTTTAAACTTATATTACTTGCTATTTAATTATTGATTTATAGTCATATATATTATATAATTTTTGTTTGTTTACTTAAATTGTGTAGTGTTTATTTTTTTAGTTTATATTTTGTACATTTTATTTGTGTTTATCATAAAATCATCATTTTAATTATCCAACTTGCATAATGTGTTTTTGTAGTGTGGGTATTGTTTTTTCGTTTTGTATGTGGGCAAGATTGATTGTCATGAAAAATTTGTGCTTGGAAAATACTTAAATATTTGAAAAACTATGGATAGAATCACTTCCTTGATCTAGCAATTGAGATGCTATTATATTATTAATTTTGAGCCATAAATTCAACAAACCAATTATATCACCTAAAGAATAACGCAAAAAATAATCTATAGCATTCTTTCCAAAATCATAGGTCTACATATTTGTACTAAAATTTAGATTTTTGATATTTTATATCCTAGAAAATTTATTTTAGTCCATAACATAATTTTGGATCTTGTATGATTTACACATTTCATTTATACATGACAAAGTCTTTTGCAAATATTATTCATTTTGATACTTTTGTAATTTAGACTTTGTTTTTCATCATGTTGGAATTTTCAAGATTATGATATTGAAGTTTTTCTATTTTTGAGATGTTTAATTTATTGCTTTTCTTGTTTTACTAACCAATCACTAATCCCAATAGTTTGTGGTTTTGAATAAGCCATAGCCTAAATATCTTAATCCCAAGTCCCCAATGTTTTGGAATGTTAAATTAGAAAAGGCCATTAGTCACTTTGTAATATGACTATAGATTACTACTGAAATAACATGCTGCTGTTACAAGAAAAATTATGACAATTATAGGAAACATGGCAATGTGCACAACCTATGCATTATAGTTTGGAAAATCAAATTTGAAAAAAATATGCAAAACATCCCTCTTATTTGTGTTTCTTCTGAAGAAACAATGAAAATGAATGTTGGCATTATGGTGAGCATACCTAAAGAGTTATCAGCTGATCCTTTTCCATTTGCAAAAAGTATTTCAATTTTTTTTACTTTTCCCTAAGGTTTCCCATGAGAAATAGTTATTGTTTTGGCATTGGTGGGTGAGGGAAAGAATCAATCTTAGGTAATAGAGTGATATAATTAAAAGCAACACAATGAAGCATGATTAAATGAAACAGACTATTATGTAAAAGAAACACATTGGAACATGATTATATTTCTAATTAATTTATAAAAATAATCATAATGTATATTTATTGCACTAGATTAGTAAAGATGACACAATCGATTACTATTATTAAATTGAACTCTGAATAATCTGCTCAAGCCTAACATTGTAAAATGCATGGTCCTTATCATGCTAGTGCTTACCATTTTACAACACTAAGCTTTAAGAAAATAAAGTGAAGTTGATGACTCTTCAAGGTTTTCGAAAAAAAAAATCACTTATTATTTTATTGCCTAAATATATGTAATAGTAATAATCTTATCTTAAATTTTATGCCTTTAGGAAGAAGTAGTATGCATTTATATGTTTCATCCACTTATTAAATTTTATGTTATATGCCTCACTTCCTGACTATCATAGTAAAAGATAGAGGAAGAAAAGAGTGCATACCTAATTTACTTGGGTAGATGTCACATCTAAAGTATGTGTACTAGAATTTGATATATCTATTAGCCTCTTATTTTTTTTAGGAAACAAAGTTGTTTCCAAGAAAAGTATAAAATTTTATTATAGATCTTCTTTTAGTATATGTTGGTGACCAACTCAAATATAAATGCCCAACTAAATACCAGGTTTTATTATTCAAGAAATAGATCACTAGTCCTAAAAACTACTTCACATACCTCAATATGAGAAGAGCTTGAGTACAACCCAAAAAATCAACATGTATATGAGTATCAAGTGTATATCTCTTCTGTAATAAAATGATACATTTTAGAGAATAAATCATCTTTATACCAAGAAAGTATCTGAGTTTCTCAAGATTTTTCATCTGAAACTCGACCTGAAGGCACTCCTTGAGCTTAGTAATATTTAATTCATTATTTATTATAATTCGAATATCATCTACATAGATAATCAATAAAATCATCCTACCATCAATGATCCTTAAGAAAAATAAAGAAAAATTAATAACATGCCTATGTAATTTGAATAAAGTTATTGTCTATGAAAAAAATGCAAATCATACTTTCGATAATTGATTCGTGCCATATAATGCCTTCCATAATCTATAAATTATACTTGAATGTTCTACTAAAAACCTAGGTGTTTGCTCCATTTACATTTCAACCTTATGGTCACTATGAAAAAATGTATTTATCATGTCTTACAGATATATCTTATAATAGTGAGATGCTATAAGAATGACAAAAATCCACAACAAAGCATTCTCGGCCAGTTCATGCTAGTGTTTGGGCATTAATCCAATTAAACTATTTTGAAATTTTAATTTTTTATTTTTTAATGTATTATAAATATTACATTTAAATAAATTAAAATAAAATAAATAATTACAAAAAATTGACATTCATCTTAAATAAAAAATAAAAGTGTTTAATAAAAAAAATTATGACGTAATCAAAAGTAGAATATGATACATACACATATATAATATATGATAACTCATAACACATAAGACTATAAATACATAATGACATAATTGGCATAAATAAAAAAATTAAGATAATATAGTATCGTATGAAAAAAAATCAAAAAATCACAAGTGTAATCAATATGTGTTTGTGGTATGATAGTACAGATACATATGCAGATCATCATTAACATATATGCATCAAAAAAATTTTTTTTGATAAGTAATAAAATATTAATACAAAAAATTCTGTACAAGCTATGTCAGATTCAAACAATTACATTCCTTGCCAAAAACAATATAAATCTTGGTTTTAATCTTCCTAAGTAGGCTTTCCGCATCTTGAGCTTTTCCTTCGAACAATCTCTTGTTTCTTTCTCTCCAGATATAGTATACTGGGGCTGCAAAGGCTTCTTTCCAAAACTTATTCACTGGGCTATCCATTGTGTACTGCAACTTCATGTCTTTGAAAATTTTGGCTAAGGTTGTCGCATTGTTCTTTATTCCCATCCAGCTTTTAAGTCCATTCCCATATAGCATTTGAGTAGCAACAATGGAAGAATAAATGATCCATTGATTCTTCCTGGGAGCAAAATTCACAACTCATGTTATCCGGTGTGGTGAACGCCATAATTTTTGTTCTAAGCTTTCTTAATTTAGCAATCCAAAGGTAAATTGCATGCTTGGGTATATGTTGCTTCATCCATATTGTATTAGCTCATGATTTTCTTTTTTTATTAACTGTTCCCATAAAAAATTTGTACCCTTCAGATATAGGTCTCCCCTTTCCACCCCATGTGCCCAATAAACTCTTTGCTTGCTCCTTTGATTAAGCTCTCTACAAGAATATCCCTTGTTAAGACGGGGGATTTCCAATAAGGTGGGTCTCCATTGGAACTCTGGTAGTCCCAAATATCTTTATCTTTAAGATATACATGATGGATCCACCTGATTCATAATGAGTCTTCTTTTATATTTATTCTCCAAAGGGTTTTAAGAAAGAATGATTTATTCTATATTGAGATATTAAGAATGCCGAGAGACATGCAAACCTTGGCCCAAGTGCGACTTTGAGCCTATATCTTTTTGATTTTGGAAACCCCCCCCCCCCCTCCACAGTTATCTTCTACCAGCATTATCTATTGTATTTATAATATAGCTTGGAAGTAAAAACACTGAAAACTAGTATTCCTCTATACCTTGGATTACCGTGCGCAATAACTCCAACCTTCCTACTATTGACAAAATTTTACCCGCCCTTTGGTGTATAGCCGAAGTAATTTTATTTAATAGAATGAAAAATTGGGAAATTAGAAGCTGACTTGAAGATAGGGGGATGCCAAGAAATACAAAGGGGAGGGTACCCACTTTGTAACCCAAAAAATTCAAAATGTCCAATTTGTTTTTTTGCCCAACTCCTCCAAAGAAGATGTTTGATTTGGAGGGGCTAATATTAAGACCCGATACTTTTGAAAAAACCTTTAATACATCAAGAATGATATATATAGAATTTCAGTCTTTCCTAGAAAAAATTATTAAATCATATGCATACATGAGATGAGATAATTTAAAAGGCACACATCTAGGGTGATATGAGAAGTGTTTAGAAGATGTTGCAATGGCCAACTTCCTCGAAAGATATTCAATGCATAAGGAAAAAAGATATAGAGATCAGATCTCCTTGCCTAAGTCCCCTATTTTCCTTAAAAAATCCATTTAGCTGTCCATTGATTGAAATGGAATTGAAGGTAGTGCTTATACACTCATAAACAATATCAATAAACCGCTTTAGAAAGTTTAGCCCATAAAGGACTTCCTTTAGGAACTCCCACTCAACTAAATCAAAAGCCTTTTGGATATCGATTTTAAGGAAGCATCTCGAAGAGATTCTCTTCCTCGCATATCTACAAATCAGTTCTTGTGCAAGCAGAAAATTATCAGAAATTAGTCTCCCTTTCATATATGCTCCTTGAGCCGGGTTGATAATGCTACTCATCACCAATTTAATTCGAGAAGCTATGAGCTTAGAAATTTTCTTATAGATCACATTACAACAAGAAATAGGCCTGTGGTCTTTCACTGTAGAAGCATGTGAAAACTTAGGAATCAAGGAAATATATGCATGATTAATTTGCCTTAGCATTCTTCATGAATGGAAGAAGCTTGACACCGCCTGAACAATATCATGACCAATCACACTTCATGAGACTTTGTAAAATTCTATCGTATATCCATCCGGTCCGGGAGACTTTGAATTCCCCATGGAGAAAAGAGACTCTTTTATCTCCTCGGGAGTAAAAGTTAAGGAGAGTAACTTGTGATCCTCTTGATTCAACACCCTACCTTTGCCTAGTATTTGCCCCTCGATTTCCTCCACTTTTCTCGAGGTTCCTAGAAGATCCTTGTAATATGATACAAATGCCTCCACAATGTCTTCTTTGGAAGATGTACATCTCCCATCCTCTCTTTCAATGCTCACTATTTTATTTTTTTGAAATTTAGAACTCATTAGTGCATGAAAAAATTTTATGCACCTATCCCCTTGCCTAATATAATTTATTTTAGCTTGTTGTCTGAGCAAAGAAAGTTCAACTTCTTCAAGCTTCCATAGCTTAATTTTGGCCGATACTTCCTCCTCCCTTAATGCCACGTTGGGGCCCTTTAGGGTTTCAGCTTATAACTCCTAAAGGCTCCTCTTGGCAAGGGTTACCATTGTTCTAACATGGACATAATGTTTTTCATTTAACTACCTTAGTGGGTCTTTTAACCTTTTAAATTTACTGACTAGTCAAAACATCTTCGACCCACCTACCTCTTCTTTCCAGCTACAAAGTAGTGTGGGGGTGAACTCCGGGTGCAGGAGCCACATATTACAAAAACTTGAAAGGAACCTTCCTTTGATTGTCGTCTAGCTCAGTAGAAATCACCAGTGAACAGTGATGAAAGAAAACTCCTGGAGTTAGGAATCTCACATGGGTATCTAACCTTAAATTTGCCCACTCATTATTAGCCATTGCCCTGTCTTGCTTGCTAGAAACCTTTCCATTAGTCCATGTGAAGAAATTCCCAAATGAATGCATATCTATTAGATTTAAGTTTGAAGTGAAAATGAGGGCGTCATGACACTCATAATTAGTTATAACCCTTCCTCCCACTCTATCCAAACCAGGGAGTGGGGCAGAAAGATCTCCCATTACAACCCAAGGTGAGTTATCCACCATTCCTTTATCCGTTAAGTTCCCCCCAGAGTGCCCTCCTACTCATAATGGAGTGTAGGCCATAAATTACCGAGAGCCTAAAGGACAAGCCACTCACATTGTCTCACACCCAGAGGTACATGTGTTGCGGCTTTGAAGAAATGACTTCTAGGCTTGTTTGATTATTCTATAAGATTAGAATCCTACTATTACTATGTATAGGAAAGTTGTCAAGGGACTTATATCTATTGAACTTGGTCTTCATTAGCCAAGATATTTTATCATTGTTTAACTTTGCTTCTATAATCGCAAAGATATCAATCACATAGGCGCTGAACAACCTAAGGATTTCTCAATGTTTTAATGAGTAATTAAAGCCCATAACATTCCAACAAGCTATTTCATAATTATTACTTATTTCTTTCTCTCCATAATGCTCTAATACGACCATCCATGTTAAATTTACATAACATTCACCCAGGCATGCATATAGACCCCCCATAACATTCGAGGCTGGCATGCATTCATACTCCCATTCCAGCACATATTCCACCCTTGTATCATACGCCACCCTTGTAACATACACCACCCTTGTTTCCCAGTGTTCACAGCCTCGCACTCCTTTCCCCTTACATACATAAACTCCCTTACAATATGTTCCATTTTCCTCGCTTGACAGTGTAACTCTCTTTACATTTTTGCTGTCCCCCCATTTTGGCCATTACAGTTAATATTTCTACCCGTACACTTCAAATCCCATCTCTCACATACATAAGCTACCCTCTTAAAATTAATTTCTTATTTCCCCTGCCTCACTAACTTACCACAATTCTGACATATAGCACACCCATTTATGCCTCTCCCAAAAGACCCCCGCGCAATTTGCATATCCGCCAAACAAAGCTGCCACATATGCTCACTAATCATCCAACCCTTACATTGATATCCTCCCTTACACTCTCCCCATACAATTCGAGAATATCCCATACAACCTTGAATTGATTTAACACATTCTAGCATATTATTATCTTCCTTACGTTTAATATACCACCTCTCATATGCTGCCTCGCTATTTACATCACACTTCTTTCCTGCCCTATTTCCCACCCGATTCAAAAGTATCATATGATATTTCACCCCTGCTCCCCCTAGCAAAACCCATCGCCCCTTGCCTCCATGATTTTTAAAGATATGTTGTAGCTTGTAATACAAGTGCATGAAATAATTCCATACCATTTCTATGCAATCCAGTATTTTAGAAATGTGATCCCCACTATGCTTGAAATTTTTATTAGATTGATTTTCATAGGCCACCCCTATTTCTATGAAATTCCAGAAGCCCATATATTCATATATATTCACCCATGAGTCATCTAAACATACTGCTTCCCAGTGGTTAATTCTTTTAAAAAATCCATCATACACTTTTTTCCATGCATCCTGCTCCATAAGCTTTGCAGCAAAACTTCTTACCTGTACATTTTATACATTCTTCTATCTCGAATTATTTCCCCTCCTACACTTCTAACATACATTCTGTGTACAACATATTTCCTAGGGTCTTTACCAGTTACATTTCCCTTTTTACAAATGGCCTCACATGTATTATCATTTGAAGAAATGCTTTAGGCTTTTGAGGGCTTTCCATACATACATTCACACACAAACTATTTCTAGTCTTTGATATTAAAAGTCAGGCATCTTGTTGCATGCCTATTTTTTCCACTGTGCAGTATATTATCCAAAGTATTCCATGCCATCATCCATAAGAGACTACTTAGAGATGCCCTCACCTCTCCCATAATATCCCTTAAATTATATAAAAGCTAAGTATATGTACGGGGAAGCATACTTGTGCTCCCCCTATGCCACCCTCCAAATCTCCAACAGGAAAACCACCCAGTAGAAATTAAAAAGTTCTAGTCCTCACTTTTCAAAGGGTTGAGGTCCCCTTGATACCCCTTATGCTGGACCATTTGAGGCAAGGCCCTTCACAGCTACTGTCGCCTTTCCTTTATTTCTGAGATTTAATGCTAGCCCCTCCCTGTCTGCATCTTTCTTTTTCTTTTTTGCCTTTACTTCTGTGAAGCCCTCCGTGTCCTCGTCATTTGCACCTTTCTCTAGTTCTGGAAAAGCAGAAGTTACCTCCTTGGCTGGATCTCTTAACAGGCATTAACCTTCCTCTAAGGGAGAACCATTTTCTTATTCATCCTTTAGGAATTCCATGCCTACCGAACTTGTGGGTAGATCTTCCATATCTTATTTTTTATCCTTCTCTCGACAAGCACTTGTTAGATGCCCAAATAAAGTATAGAAATTATAGAAAAGAGACAAATTCTTATATATAACAGGTTGATGAATTTGCAATTTATCCGGGAAATTTAGAGATATATCATCTATTAACTCTTTATTCAAGTCAATTTCCACCAATACTCTTGCAAATGTGATTTTAGAAATATTAGACGTTAACTTATCTATGTGAAGGGACTGACCAAGATAGCTTGCAGTTTTATTCAATCCTATCGGATTCCATATGTGGATTGAAAAGTTAGGAAACTTTACCCAGATTGAAATTTTAGCCATTTCCTTTAGTCCATAATGGAACCTAACCAGGAGGGGTTTAATGTATAATGGCAGGCCAAACACTAGGAATAGACCAGAATTTAGGATTTCTTTCATCTCCTCGGTAGTTCTGAATTTGAACACTATCCAGCCACTAGGGTGCTGGATAACTTGACAAGTTATTTTCCATTGCTCTTCCATAAACCTCCTCAATAAAAGATGTCCGGGGTTTCTGGTTACAAAGTATCCTACTAGAAAATGTTTCCAATGTTCTATTCCAAGGAGCAAATCTTGCTCTTCAAAACATGCATTTCCAGGCTGCTTGGGTGGAATGTAAGACAATTTGATTGAATTTGCGATGGACCAGTTTCCCACGAATAGACTACTCCATGGAGCTTTATTCCTCCCGAAGGTTCTGGGATATTGGGTTTTATCCCCTTCAGGCTTAGCAGGATTAGTATCACTTGTCCCTTGGCTTTTAGGGTCAATATGACTCTTCCTTTTAGCATCATTATTATTCTGATCTTGTTTGACACCCCTCATATGATTTTCTCTTATATCCAGATTACTCTTAGCCCTATAATTATCCATGAGTGCAACTTTATCCCCCATGGAACTATCTGTGTCCCCAATTGACATGCCACTATGTACATTATTCAGAGAGGCATTCAGGTGAGATTCATTTATACTCGATTCTGTGTCTCCTACATATTCATTTTCACCATCTAGGGTATTACTATTTTTGATTTTGTCTGGGTCTTTGGTATTTTATGAGCCTGTCTTTTGACTGTTCAATAATCTAGAGACCCCTATTTTACCCCTCCTGTAAACAGACAGGCCCACAGGAGAGCCATTATAACAGCTATCTTTCTGTAATGAGAGTGTATTTTCATTATCGTTCTTCTGAGAAGCACTTGGTCTTCCAAAATCATTCTGGATATTTGTCTTCCTGTTTATTCCATTACAGTCATGCATTTTGAAAGGGGAAGAAGAAGATTTTAAAATAAAACAATCATCGGGATGTTGATACATACCTTTGCTCGACTTGAAACCCTCCTCCATGTATTTTATTATGTCATCCTTAGTCTTTTGTGAAGGAATTTCTTTGTTTCTATTCGAGTTTTCATCCAGAATATTATTTGAAACACTCGTAATCCCATTAAAATTAACATTAGCAATTTCATTAATTTCAATAGAAGGTGGAGTTTTGCATGTATCGATTGTTTCTAAAAACATCTTACCATGGTAGATTTTTTGCTTACCACCATCATCAACAACAAATTCGGTTGCCTCGGTATCATCTTTGGGACAAACTATCAGCTTCCTCCTTTGAATATTGTTCAAGGATATATCCAACAAGGCCTTTGGTGGCCGATTCTCCAACTTTGCTTCATGGGGGATATCGGCACATTTTAGGTCATCCTTCAATTTATATTTTGGTGATTTAGGCAGTCCCGTAAACACCATTTAAAACCAAATCACGCAATTAATAAGTTGTAGAAACTTGAGTTGCACATTCCCTTACTCGATCCAAGCCCTCCAAGGCTGGATTTCACGAGAAGACAATAAGAAAACTTGATATTTTGAGGGTTTCATGGTGGAAAGGAGGAGAGAGAGAACAAGCAAACTTTTTTGTTTTAACATATATGCATCTAAAGGTATTGCTAGTGGTGGCCTCGATATCCTTGATCTCCATATCCCATTTCAAACCTCAAATCTTCCTAGTCTTTCATGCAAGTACCTCTATGATATCTGGTCATAATATTGATCTCCTATCTGAAACAACATTAGAAGCTAAAGAAAAAATAGACTTAGAAATTATGCTAGATACTAGAGGGGTTAGTAGATCATGTGTGTCATCTTATATAGCATAGGATTAGTGGATTCATATGCTTTCCACCAAAGAAAATATCCAAATTTATATTATGACAATGTGATAGGATGAAGCAGTATTTCTAAAGTTTTTTTGATGTCATGATAAATATATATTCCTTTATGTATACTCTCATTACTTGCAATGCACTTAGGTGCATATGAAATATTAATAGCATATTAATAAGTATATAAGCCATTGTAAATTTAGTACTATGACTATTGAGATAGAAACCAAATATTTAAAATATTAGTCATCTATTTTATCTCTTTATTGTTTGACTACATGTATGGATCCATTGGTTAAGGCAGAAAAAATAAAAAATTTTTGACATACATATCCATGCGCATGAACTAGGAATGTCAACTTAAATATTTTATTTATGAAAAATTAACTAACTTATTTAAAAGTAGAAAATAAATTAAGTAATTTATTTATATATTACAATAGGATCCATACATGTGTATGGATCCTCCATTCCATTATAATTAAAATCATCAATAATAAGTTTGTCACTTTTAGTATTGACTTAGTCGGATTTCAAGTGTTGGTAGTCAACATATGACTCCAAAATCAAGTTGGTATAATTCTAATTGTGCCTCACATTTGTTTGGAATTTTTTTCTTTTTTAGATCCACTAACAAACAAAAACTACTAAACTCATATTATCTACTATACATTATAAGGTATTTTAATAAATTTCTTATTTTTTATAATGTGTGAGAGACAACATTCATTCTTGCATGTACTATCAGGTTAATTATGTGACACATATATCTAACATAAAAAATATCACATAATGACACATCTTTTAAAGGTTCTAATAAATATACTAATAGTTATTCCAGTATTAGAAGAATTATCAAAAGTAATATTAAATATTTTATTCTAAATATCATAATTCCTAAATATCCTCATCATAAAATCATATATAATAGGGTCAACATGAGGATATATCCTAAGAAATCCTAAAATTTTTTTATTGAATTTTTAGTTTGAATCTACATAGTGGGTGGTGAGCTATGCGGATGAAGTATCATCATGACTAGTCCAGATATTATATGTCACAGATGCCACTCTATTATATTTTCTAAATTCACTAATTATTAATTATTTTTTTGACTTATAATATTTTATTATATCATTCTTATTCGTAAACCTAGAATAACTATGATAAGTTGGCTGGAAGTGAATATGCATAATACTGAATAATCTACGATCCTTCTAAAATTTAATCGAAAGATTCATGATCATAATCAATTTGGTCATGTATTCTCTTTCAAAATTATTGTGGTATATAAAGAAAATCAATAAATATGAACTAGATTCAACTTAAAAGACTGCCACTCAGTTGATTTTTGCCTTTTAAGGTGGCTAGAGCTACCTACACTAATATATGTATATATCTTTGACAATAAATATATTGTGCTGATTTTTTGTTCAACACCTAGAGAATTTTTTTTTTAATATTTTAAAATAAGTACATACAATTGAGTTCATCTAGTCTTTAATTTTTAGATGGAAAATAGATATGGGTCGAAAGTATGGGAGAAAACCTAGTTTCGACATCATACCTTTTGATAAGTTTGTCATTATTATTTACATCTATGTTAAATTCATTATTATTATATTCACTATTTATAATTATGTGTATTCTAATTTATAAATAAAATTAATAATAAAGTTACAAATAAAAAAATGTGTACCAAATCTTTAAAAGTTTTTAGTTATAACTTGCATTATGTATGTGTGGGCAAGGAAAGATTTAGTGAAATAAGAATAAAATTCATAAAATTTTGAATCTCTATTTATAGATATTATTTCATATAAAAAATTTATATATTTTTTATTTTCTTATTTTTCTTATTTTTTTTTTATTTTTCTTTTCTTCCTTTTCCTCCCCCTTCCTCCCATTTCCTCCCCCTTTCCTTTTTTCTTTTTTTTTTTCATTTTTTCCTTTTTTTCTTTTTTTTTTCCTTTTTTATCCCTTTTTATCCTTTTTTCATTTTTTTTTCATTTTTTTTCATTTTTTTTTCATTTTTTCATTTTTTTTATTTTTTTTATTTTATTTATTTTATTTATTTTTTTATTTTTTTTATTTTTTTTATTTTTTTTATTTTTTTTTATTTTTTTTATTTTTTTTATTTTTTTTATTTTTTTTATTTTTTTTATTTTTTTTATTTTTTTTATTTTTTTTATTTTTTTTATTTTTTTTATTTTTTTTATTTTTTTTATTTTTTTTATTTTTTTTATTTTTTTTATTTTTTTTATTTTATTTATTTTATTTATTTTATTTATTTTATTTATTTTATTTATTTTATTTTTTTTTATTTTTTTTATTTTTTTTATTTTTTTATTTTTTTTATTTTTTTTTATTTTTTTTATTTTTTTTATTTTTTTTATTTTTTTTATTTTTTTTATTTTTTTTATTTTTTTTATTTTTTTTTTTTTTTTTATTTTTTTTATTTTTTTTATTTTTTTTATTTTTTTATTTTTTTTATTTTTTTTATTTTTTTTTATTTTTTTTATTTTTTTTTATTTTTTTTATAATTATATGGATAGAAATTTGAGAGTCATTATATTTATTGCATGTAGCCATTGGAAAAATGAGATGGATATTTTTTTTAAAAAAAATTGGTTTTTTAAAGGCAACATCAGGTGTCAAGTGAGCCTAGCTATCCTGGTAAGTAATGAGGCACGACCTAAATTGGTCATGCTAGGACTTCATACAACACAATCAAAGACCATGTTGACCTGAGGCATGACTCATGTCATGCTATGCTAGAGTTAGTCAAACCTCATGTCGGGCCATACACGACCCATGTACATAGACTATTGCTATTGTGTGCTAGCCCAATAACATTTGATTAGTATTTGTGGGTCTCAGTTCATGGCTCACGCTCCAACAAATAATTGCCCAATGAGGCAGGTTAAAAAAAAAAACAAACCACATGAGTTGAATTTGGCTTACATGACCACTAGTGAGTGGCCATGACAAGTTTGATGAAGCCCATTGCATTTTCATGCAATGGACCACAACATCAACACTAACAGGCATAACATGTTACTTTTGCTATATTAAACAAACCAATTTTTATTAAAAAAAATTATAACCATCTGATTTTTTTTTGGATGGCTACAAGCTAGAAATCCAACAAGTATCAAATTTATTGTTAAAAAAGATTTTAAAAATTACAAAAAATAAAAAACATAAATTATTTTTTTTTTAATCTCTATAAATAGAGATTAGAAAATTTAGAAATTTTCATTCTAAATTTTCTATTGTCAATTCTCAAACTTTTTCTCATCTCTACTCTCTCAATATGTGTGCACGTGGGATGTGTTGGTCGGGTTGGAAAAAAAAAATAATTGGCCTAAAGAAAGATGGATTGATTAGATTTATGCACAATCCAACCTTTAGCACATTGCAACCAAATCCAGCCCAACCCAATAATAATTAGATTGGGTTATGCCTAATTATTAATAAATTAAAAAGTAATTGAGTAGGATATCAAACTAAGCTTAAATTTAATGAATAAATTAAAAAGTAATCTTCAAATTGAAGTTATGCCTAAATGTTAATTTTGATCATTTTAAATATAAATTCATATCATGCCTAATTATTAATTTTGATCATTTTAAATTCATATCATGCCTAATTATTAATTTTGATCATTTTAAATTCATATCATTTTAAACTCATGAACAAATATCACAGATTGAATTCAAAGTAACAAAAATAAATTTCAAACCTTCAATCTAATTAAAAATAATAAACTCAATAAATTCTTCTAGTTCAATATAATCAAAACTTTCAACTCATGGTATTTCTCTTCCAAAACTAGCTTAAAGTCTTTATCATTTCAAAACTTCAATCTACAACACATATTTGACTTTACAACACCACAAATAATCATATATATATATATATATAGACATACATATAATTAAGACATACATGTATGGGTTGGGTTGGGTTTTAATGGGTTTTAAATTTATAATCCAAATCATAATCCAATGGATTTGGGTTGAAAACAATCAACCCAAACTCACCCACTTATATTAGTTTTTTCTATTTTTTGGGTTGGAATGGATCAAGTCAATCAGGTTCTTTAGGTTTATGGATTTGTTAAACACCCAGAGTCTATCATACTTTCTAAATTGAGCAATTTCTTTGCAATTATTATATATTATTGTAATGTTTTCTTTATGGTTTATACTTATGTATACGGGCTATGACATACACGGCATAACTATCAAATTGCAACTAGGTCTGGAAATTTTAGTTGAGCCTTAAGGTTAGAAGTGGTATAGTATTTTACAATAAAGCAGTTACATTACACATTTATATATAATTTTTTGAGTTTTTATTTTAAATTATGTTTATAATTTTTCAATGGATAGAATATTTAAAATAAAATAGCAAATATTGAATAATATGATGTTGATTTTGAAATTGATATATAATGATAACCCTACAAAAAGTTTGAGGCCAAAACTAAATTTTTTCAAATGGCTTCAACCCAAACTCATTTGCCACAAAAAACAAAAAATAAGGTAAACTTCAGTTGTATGTACATACTTTAAAATAATAAAAAATTAAAATTCAAGGGATATTGAAGAAGTATCGGCATAATGTATATATTATCAATATATATATGTAGGAATTCATGTGGCACTAGCCACCTAAAGATATATACTGATCAGTGCACCAAAAAATATGGTGCATTAGATCCTAGGCAAACCTAATTGAATGGCAAGGTCTTTCAAGTTGGAAATAATTTAAGTTCAGCTTTGTTGACATCCTTCATATATCATAATAATTTCGAGAGAAAAGACGTGACCAAACTAATTATAAACATAAGTCTTCCAATTAAAATTTTGGAGGATCCTAGGGTAGCAGTATTATGCATACCTACTTCTATCTTACTTATCATTGGATTTATAAGTCCAATAATAGGAATGACATTATAAATTATTATAAGTTAGAAAAATAATTAATAATTAATGAAATTATGAAATATATTGGAGTGATATCCATGACATCTAATATTTGAACTAGTCATGATGATTGATCATTCATGTACCTCACCAGCCATTAAACAGATACAAAATGGAAACTTAACAAAAAATATTATGATTTTTTAAGATTCTCCAACCTCATAATGGTCAAGCCATATATGAGTGTATGATACTGATCTTTTGAAAATATAATATTTTGAATAAAATATTTAATATTACTTTTGATAATACTTCAAATAATGGAGTAGCTATTAGTATATTTGTTAGAATAATTAGAGATTAATCATTAGATGAGATTTTTCATGGTAGCTACATATGTCATGTTATTAACCTAATAGTACAAGTGAGAAGGAAAGTAGTTTCTCTCGTATTAGATAAAATAATAAATTTACTAAAATATCTTATGATGCCTAGTAGATAATAGGATTTTAATAGTCAATATTTTTTTATAATTATATCAATAGTAAGAGTGACAAAATTAATATTGATGATTCACACTTGGATATAATTTTTTTATAAAATTATTGAAAATTTTTATGACATGAAGAACATATGTTTGTCAATATACACTCCCACCAGTTGCATTGCACTAAGGTGGGTATGTAACATTAGTAGTATATTTAGTAAACATAGATGTCACTCAATATTTAGTATCATGACTATTGAGATTGAAACTAAGTATTTAAGATACTAGTCTTTTATTCCAATTCTATATTATTTGACTATCTATATGAATCTTAAGATTAAGGTGGAAGGGGTAAAAAATATTTTGACTTACATTTTCATGTGCATGAACCAGGAATATCAACACGGAGGTTTTATTGATGAAAAACTAACTAACTTGTTTATATAATACAACATGTATAGTAATAGTTGTAGCCTAACTTTGAGTATAGACATGCATACCATATTTAAAGATGATGACTTCTCCATTCAACTTGATAGGGGAAAATAATGAGGTAGTCCATCAAATATAAGTGAGCTATCTTGATTTTTAGATATCAATTACTATTCCATCATATCATATAATAATAATAAGAATTTAGATATTTTATCATGATAAAAATCATATTAATCCATATATCTCTTACTATCTATAGATGAAACATGATCTACTGACTTCTTTGGTATCTAGCATAATATTAGAGTTTACTTTTTCTTTGGTAGCCAAAATTATTTTAGATAGGAGATTAAGACTATGACCAAATATCATATATGTAGTTGCATGCATGAATGACTAGCAAGATTAAAAATTGGGCATTCAGGATAAGGTGTAAGAGATGATGATGGATGATGATTTATAAGACATGAAGATTGAAGATATTGAGGCTACCACTAGTGATATCTTCATATGTATATATGATGATGATGATGATCTACATCTAAATCCACACTACCATACCATAAACAATGATTAATAATTTATATGTTTTTTGATTTTTTTATTTGATTACGATGTAATGTTACTTTATTTTCATTATTTATTTTGTTCTACTATTTGTTTATTTCATTATGATTTATGCATTATTATTATATTGTACTTATTATTTTATAAATTATGTTTCACTTTATCATAGTTTAGTTTTATAAATGTAAATCTTTTAGATTTTAGTATATGTTGTATGTATCATATTCTACTTTTGTTTATGAAATAGAGTAAACTTTTTTATTATTTTATTTAAGTCAAACACATTATGTGATCAAGAGATGCGAATGTAGAATATGAATATCTAGTTTTTTTTTTAATTTTGTATTTTTAAAATATTCTTAAGTGTTATGTTTACAAACAAAAATTAATAACAAATTAAAATTTTAAAGAAAAGTTTATATTTATTTGAATTAAAATATCAACCCTAAGACTGCAACAACATGACCTGATTCCTACCAACATGATTTGACATGAACTAGTATGTCCCGGTATGGCCCAACATGACATGGCATGATCTAGCATGGTCCAACATATTCGAGGCCAAATGGGTCATGCTCCGTATGACAACGTGTCATAGTTGGGCCACTTTGAAATGGGTAGTATCTACACAACATGATGCTTTTGACATCTTTCATAGTGATAGCGATATGTCATGCCTATTACTATAACTATTGGTAGTCATTATGTGAAAAGTAATAGGAAATTGACATAGATAGGGCTTTGAAGGCCATGTAAGTTGAACCCAACATGTGTGGATAGTTTTTATAAATACCCATCCCCATCATGCAATTACCCAATGGAATATGAACTGTGACCCAGACACATGATCCATCCATGCCCTATCATGGGTCACCATGCCAGTTAGCCATGCCTGGCATGACATGAGGCATGGATTGCTCCATCTTATCATTGTACATGACATGCCTTGGGCTAGCATGATCCAAGTTGAAGTATAGTTCTGGACCAAGTCATGTTGGGCCTGGCACTACTAATTTGGGTCATGCCTCGTCTCGTGCCCAGGGTGCTCGCACTTGAAACCTTTATCTGAATGTTCCTTCATAGTGAATACTTGCATACTACCAATAATATACCTTCTCAAAGGTCATGGTACTAGTTTATAAGTCACATTAGAGTAGAGACTTACATCTCTTCTATTATAGGTTGGCATCATCTTGGATTAGAGAATATCTCAAAGGAAGACTTTTTATCATAATACCATTAAAGAAATAACAATATAAAAAAAGATAGAACAAAATGAAGGTATAATAATTTCTATGAAATTGAGTATTGTGTACAACTCATGTAGGCTGTATCCATTTTAGAGAATGAACATGAGGTCAAGATTAGATGAACTAACTACAAAATATTTGGATTCTTTGTGGGCTCATCTTTATATTGAGTAGGTTGAATATGTCTTTCTCTTATAGTTTTTACTCTTAAGTCTTTAGTGGTCAAGTCTCCTAGTTACCAACTTAATATACATTTGTATTAGTGAAGACTCATGAACTATCTGATTCCTAAAAAAGATTTTTCTAATTAAAAAAATCTTACTCTTTTCAGACTCAATATGATCTTAATTTATTGATGTATATGATCACTTCATAAAAGTAACAACATATTAATTTTTAATATGTATAGATATAATTGATGAGTGATATTCTCTACTAGATAATGGTCCAAGTAGGGCTACAAGTAAGGGAGAAAGAGAATAATGTCCAAGTGAGATAGTTGGATTTATATATTTTCTAGGCTCCTTAGAAAATGAGTTATGGTAAAAAAAAGATATTAGTATTTGGTGAAAAATACTTGTACCCTCTTTGAGTATTATAATATTTAAAAAACATGCATGTCAAAATCTTAGAAATTAATGTATCCCATTATAAAGATCAATTGATAAGTAAGATGTAGTTAGAATATATGTCACAATTAACATTTATTATATGACACATGAGATTATACGTCAAATTTTATGTACTAGTACACCCCAATAAAATATGATTGTTAAAAAGAAGAATATATATCTGATTGAGACAATTTATATACATCTGCTTGGAAAGAGTGTTTCAAATCATTATCGGAGAGGATACAGTTTTAACCACAATCTACCTCATCAATCAAATGTCATCTTCTATTTTTTTTCTACATATATCACAGTAGATCACACATCCTCATTATAGGATATTAGTAATTATATTTTATAGTTTTTGGATGTACTTGTTTGTTCTCAATTGATCTCAAAGATTAGGCAAGCATCTAGCAAGGGATATTGCTTTCTTGGGTATCTTGTATCCTAAAAGGTATTAGTATTTTTCATTAGAGACTAGTAGGATTTTAGCAAGTGTGAATATTATCTTTTTTGAATAAGATTCAGTTTTCAATGAACCTATGAGGGTGTAAATTAAAATATTACATCTAAAATCATTATTTTTCTTGCCTTACCTATAATCCTACCTAGATCACCAGATAGTAAGAGTCACCCATCTCCTACATCTAAGCAAATTAGTGCTCAATATAATGTTACTTCTTTAGTCGTCATATTTACTAACTAATTTTGATCATATAAATTTTGGTAAGAGTTTGGTTTCTTGGGTAAGAAGATCTTCTTTAAGCCAAAATGATATAGTAATTCATGAGTCTTTAGAAACACATATTCATATTTAGTCAATAACTAGGATTTTTGACCACTCATAACTTAGAGTAAGTTATGAGAAAGTGACGTACCCAACCTACTTAGACCATAGATGAGATCACCAAGGAGACATATATTTTTGAAAGTTGTCTTTTTGATCTTCAATCTCATCACTCAAACGGATAGGTGAGTTGTAATTAACATATGATTTCATATGTTTTATTTTATTCTCGTCTTATTCTTTTATTTATTTTTTTCTTACTTCTCTTTACATTACTAAGATACTTAAGTTTCTTTCTGAGATATTATCTTATCTAGAATAATGCTAGAATCTAGATCATGATGAAAGAGAACATATCTTTCACTCAAATGAGACTTAGGAACTATTATCATGACATTCAAAAAGATTATTATTAGTTACAAATATATCTTCACTATGAAGATAAGTTTAGTTGGAAAGATAGATAGATCTCTTTAAGGTAAGACTTGTTACAAGAAGATTCACCTAGGAATTTGGTGTGAAGTACCAAATAACTTACTCTCTAGTAGTCAAGATGGTTTTAGCATAATTTTTTTTTCTTACTATATCTCACAATTGGAGGATACATCAGCTAGATGTGAAAAAAAAAATTCTTTTAATTATGACCTTTAGGAGGAGATGTATATGATGTATTCATCTATTTTTCAAGTAACACAATTAGATATTATTTGTAGAATGTGGAAAATAATATTGGTTTGAAGTTATTATCGAGAACTTGGTTTATGAGGTTTTCACAAGCAATCTTTTCATTTGGATTAAATATGTATATTATTGACTTTTCTTTGTTTTTTTTGGAGGAGTCATGATGTTAGGATGATTTTGGTGATTATCTATTTGAATGAGTTTTTGATTATGAGAGATTATGAGTTAGGGATCACCCATCTCAAAGAGTACATTTAGAGCTATTTTTAGATGAAGGATCTTGATAGACTAAGATATTTTCTGAGTATTAATTGTCTTATTTTATGAGGAGTATCATCTTGTCACTAAAAATATTATACTTGATGTTATTCCATACGTTGATTTTTTTGTTGTGCTTTAGCAAATATTTTTATTAATTCAAAGATGACCTTTACTTCTAATGTAATCCATATAGTTTACTCACTACTTATAAGAGAATCATATGAAAGATTAAATATCTAACTATGATCAAAGCAGTTATAATATGTATAATTACTATAACTAGCCATTTCATAGATTTTTTGGCAAGTTCACCTTGATGCAGCTCCTAGCATACTAAAATTTGTAAAAAAGTGTTTGGGACTTGAGATTTCTTTTAGAGATCATGATCATTTTTTGTTTGGCTAAATATTTAAATTTAAGTTGGATACTAACATGTACCAAATGGAGATCTTTGAAAGAGTTTCACAATTTTTATGGATGCTATATAATTTTATAAAAAAAATAAAAAAGAGAATTATTTTGAGATTGAGCAATTATACATAGTTTAGAGTAATGATGATAGTTACCTGCGAGATACTTTTGATATGTCATTTGTAAGATGAGATTAAATTTGAACTCTTTTCTCTGATTTTCATTTACTATGATTTTCATAAATGATGCATAGAGCATCCAATCATGTGTATTATGAGCGGACAAATCATATAGATATTAATTAATTTTTCTAAAAGAAAAAAATTTAGGCTGATACTATTACTACAATATACATTAAGACAATAGATTATATAATAAACATCTTTACTAGGGTCTTAAAGAGACGTCAACTTATTTTTTTTATTTCAAAATTGGTATTATAGATTTGTATGTACCAATTTGATGAGAGGTATTCTCATTTTTTTTTATTTTTTAATTTTGATGTAAGCACTCGATATATGAGTTATTCCAATTATTTTTACCCATTATATAATGATATTTGATGTATGAATTTTATTTCAATGATATTTATATTTAATATTTAGCACTAATCTTTGAAAGTTATTATATAGTATTAGGAACTCTTGTGTTTAGGATTATGATTGTGAGCTTTTTGTTTATTTACATGATGATTTAATTTTTATCTAACATGAAACATGAAAAAGTTGAGTTTTATGATTTGATTTTTAATTAATTTTCTAACTTCAATACATTCAAATTTTATTACATGAAAAAATGAGTTAAGATTTTTATTTGTTGGTGATAGGAAAGAGAGGAGAAAGAGATAGAAAAGTTAGAAATAAAAATGAATTTTATTAAAAAGAATAATTCGCTATTCATATGCATAATTTTATGGTTTGAGGCAGTCAAAAAGTGGGTAGTTGGATGAAATACTAGAAAAACATATAAAATGTGGTTCAGATCTAAAATTTTCTTCAAACAAAAAGTAAACATCATATCATTTTTTCCCAAAATATAGAATTTTTGATAGATGTTCATGAGGTGGTTGCTTATTCTTTAAGCACACATGGGATACCATAAATGCTGATATAGTAAAAGTAGTGTAGTGATTCTTTCATAGTGGAAAAATGCTTAGGCAAATAACTCATGCCTACATAGCACTTATTCCCAAATTGACACATGCCTTGGCATATAAGTTATTCTAATTATGCGGATGACTTAATCATCTTCTCCCATGGAAAAAAGCTTAGGTAAAAGTAATGTAGTGATTTTTATCATCTCATATATACGGATGACCAAATCATCTTCTTCCATGGAGATATTAGCTCAAAAAAATATCATATTAACAACAATCAAAATATCTTAAAAGAGTTCATGCTTATTGGTTAATTCCTCCAAATCAAATATCTTTTTTGGAGGGACACCTGAAATTATTAGTTTGAAAATCATGGAGAATTCTGGATTTTCTGTTATTTATCTTCTTGGGAGTCTTCCTCTCTTCCAACAAACTTATTACTTCCTACCTTTCCACTCTATTATTAATAATAACATTGGTAATTTTCTTGTGGGCCAAGAAAATCCTCTCAATTGCGAAAAAATTTGAGTTACTTCGTACTATAATTCAAGGAATGAAAGGATGCTGGTTCTCTATCTTTCTCCTTGCCTCCTCAATAATGGCCTCCATTGAATGGGCTTGTAGATAATTTTTTTGGGGAAGCTCTCTTTTTGGTAGATATTACCCTAAGGTGGCTTGGAGCGTGGTATGTACCCCAACACAGCAAAGTGATCTTGGGTTGTTGAATCTTGCAACATGGAATAAAGGTTTTTTTTATCAAAATGCTCTAGAGAATAAGCAAAAAATAAGATGCTTTATGGATCCATTGGATTCACCATACTTATCTCATTATGACAAATATATGGTCTTGCCAACCGAATAAAGAGGAACATCTATTTTGGAAGTCTATAACTTCAGTCAAAAACATTTTGGAAGTCGCAAATCCATTGCAAATTTTTATTTCAATGAAAAATCTGAAATCACTTGTTATTCCCCAGCTAATCCCTCATAATTTAGCTAGAGATTGATCTCTAGCTAAAATTTCCTAGTTAAATGAATATTTTCTTGTAGAGTCATTTCATAGCAAAGTAAATCTGTCTTGGACGAAATTGATATGGATGAAAATTCACATCTCCAAACATGCAATTTTTTTGTGGATTGCTAAATTAGGAAAACTATATACAAAAGATAATCTTTTTTGGTGATCCCAATTAATTCATCTTGTGAGTTTTATAGTCTTACAAAAACAAATAGACATCTATTTTTTGAATATTATTTTTCTAACATCATTTGAAAGGAAATTAAGCTTTGAACAAGATTACTTGTGGAACGTAGTGAGCTGATTTCAATCTCAGATACCTTCACCCTCACAAGCAAAGAACATGCATTGTCATCTCCCGGATACACAATCAGAAATGTTGCTCTTAATATAACTATATATTATATAGACATGAAAGGAACATGAGATTGCACAAAGGAAGACTCTACGATGCTGCTTCTATTTTGAGAAAAATTTAAACATAAATTTATGTTGTTTTTGGAGATTTATGTATTTGTCTAAAATTAGACTAGAGTTGTACATTTTTTTTATTTAGTGTCATTTTTACTTATTAAAAAAAAGAAAAAAAGTTGTAAACCATTTCCTCTCCAAATTGTTACTGAATCTTAGTTAAAGTTTATGTAACAAATATTACAGAAACTCCATAGAGGAGAAAAACCAAATAAAATAGAAAGTTCTTATTTTTTTTTTCCAAACATGTACCCACCAAGTGGACTAACCCAAAAGGAGATAGTTTTTGAATCACATGTGACTTTCCAAAAATCATCTCATCCATGCGTGATTCCCCCCCCCCCCCCCCCCCTTTTTTTTTTGCTTTTAAACTAGTTATATATAAAATAACTTATCATTTTATTTTAATTATTAATAGCACCTGATTTAAATGAGAGAACCCATATTCTCATTTTAAATAAATTAACATTGTAAATAAAATTAAACTTAAAAACTAAATGAGCATAGCATGCCCAACTTGGGCAAACTCAATAATATTTCCATTTGTCCTCTCTAGGAAAATCATGACAAATCATTGGTTTAAATTTTAAAACTCCAAGCCACATGAAATTTATTTTCATTCATATATTATAAAATTATTTTTCATATAAAAAAAAGTTTCCTAGAAATCAAAATATTCATACAATAACTCATGACCTTCACTTTTTGCTATGAACCATCATCTATACCTTGATCCAACTAATCTCTAAGAGTATCCAAAGTAACAATTTTACTTTAAACTCGCAACTTACAAGCTACTTCTTGATTAGTATGATCCATAGGAATGGCTGAAATAACTACCATATAAAAAGAAATTCCTTTGAAATTTCTACTTGCCTCAAGATAAGCATGTGAGGAATATAGATAAAATCTCCTCAATCTTTTTGAAAGAAAGGATAAATGCAACATAATTGTATGGTTTTCCCTAGTCATAGTGACTATCCTATTATCACTTGGTGATTTTTAGATATTAAGTGTTGAATTTTTTACTAAATCAAGTAGATGATCCACATTACATTTTTCCTTTTACCCTTTTCCATAGTTAACTACCCTTTTGTCATGTTTCATTGGCTTTCCCCAAATTTTTTCACATGACTCTATCTGTCCAATATCCTCATGGAGATGTTCATTCAAAAATAAAGGATATATCAGATATCCCTGAGAAGTAATCAGTATCTCATGTTTGTCTCTAGAAAAATATCTTTGATACCCAATATTCTCAATATTCATCAATCACTCATCCTGACTAATTAAGTCCCCAGACAAATATGTCACAAACTAGTAACGTTTTAAAGTGACATGTAAGATGGCTATCAAATCTACTACCTAGTCATAAACATGATTAACTTTTTTATATAGTTCAACATTGCTCAAAAAAAATAATTTTGTCCTCTATAGAAAACATTTCATTCACCCTTACAACCCCTTCATTTTTCCAATGTTTCTCTTAGAGTTTCTTCCATTTAAGTTAGTCCCTCTTGAAGCATTATACTTGGTTAAAGTTGTAACACTTTATCATAGGATTGACGGTAGAGTTCCCAATAAAAGAACTCTCATTTCCTTCCCTCAATATAAATTTTTAAATTCAATCTACTTCTATCATTTTCTTTCAAAACAAGAATATGTGGAGAAATTATTTTTTCCCACTATCTCATTATTTCACTTACTAGACTATTAGTAATGATAACCATGATAAGGATATGAGACTCAAAGAGATTATGAGTATCTCCCAACTTTTGGGAAGTGAGATAAGAATTAGAGATGCATGCATCTCATCATCCTATATCATTTTCTTTTATGATGGCTGGTTAACTAATGCTTAGAAAGTACTAAAGTGAACATTCATATTAAATTTTCAGTTGACAAGAACATTATGGAGAGCACCAGAGATAATAGAGAGACCCAAAGGGGTGATGGGAAAGCTGTTTAATAACTCATATATTACCATACTTTGAGGGATTAATGGAGGCTCATAGTTATGAAATCCCGAAAAAAAATGAAGACATAAATAATATGATTTTGTTTCTAGAAAAAAATAGGCAGAATAGTAATTTTGTAATAAGAAAAATAAGCTGAAAATTTTAAAATACTAATTATAAAATGAATTTCGTTATTTAATTTGTCTTGAAAAATATAGCTACGGTGACAAATTTTGTCAAATTATGAGGAAGTCAGAATTTAGTTATTTTTTTAAGTTATTTAAATAATTATTAGAATAAAAAAAAACAATAGAAGTAGATGACCGCACAATGACGTCGGCACGTGGCTGCACCATGCGCAGTCATGTGTCAAAATAAAGAAAAAATTATTATTATTATTATTTTTTATTAAAAAAATGTTGGGAATCCGGAAAATGGGATGACGGGGAAAAAAATAAAAGATCTATTAATTTTCTTTTGATCATAATGGATAATTCTGAAGTCAGAATAGAAGAGTCCAAAAATTAAAGTTACTCTATGCGACGAGATCTTTAGTTTAATATAAAATTTATAAAGTTTCATTGAAATTTTCCGGAAGGTAGTGATTTTCTCCTATTTGAATTTCTTTCCATTTAAAGGCAATAAATGATCATATTTTATATTTCAATTCGAATTGTTAGAAATTTAATTGAAAATGATTAATTAGTGAAAAGTTTATGTATTTCGCTTAGTAAAATTTAGTGCAAGATGAATTAGATTTGAATTATTATAACTGTGACTGAAATATCATTTAAATCGAAATTAGCATAATTGCATTTCATATGTATGAGAATATTCCATATAAATGGGTGGGTGCATGATATTTATGTATACATATAAAGGTATATGGATTGTATTTGGCAACTCAAATTGGGTCAACGTCCAGACTGAGTTACGCGGTATTTTTTTTCTGGAGCATGGCTAATATAAATATGCGAACTCAAATTAGAGCAATGTTCAGTCTGAGTTATGTGGTGATTTTTGGAAAATATCTAAAGAAAAAAATATTTTATCAGAAAATGTCCAATATGTTTTTCGGAGGAGGTCCATATTTCTCGGGGTATATCCTAGAAAAGTATCTTTTATTCGGAGAAATGTCCAATATATTTTTCGGAGGAGATCTAATTTTTTCAGAATAATTCCAAAAAAATAATTATTTCTATAGATATATATACATATATACATATACATATACATACATACATACATACATACATATATATATATATACATACATACATACATACATACATACATACATATATATATATATATATGGGCATATAAATATTTCATCCATAATTATATTCATGTAAACATTATACTTGAGTGGGTATTGAATATATATGTATGATGTTTTACGTGCACTTAGATAGGGAGTAGCCATGTAGGAATTTACCTCTACTGAGCTTTACTCACTTTGTTGCGGGACCCCTTTCAAGTACAGGTCCAAGACAGATGATAGATCCACATGCAGGATTACACATGTGAAGGGAAGGTGGTTGTGGCTTAAATAATATATTATGTATTTTTTTATTCAGCTGAGCAAATAAAAGAAAAAAAATGTGTGTGCCATATTTGGAAAAAAAATGTATTTTATTGCACATTTTGTTGTATGATGGAATGGAATGTGATCCCCTGGGAGATGGGGTGTCATAGCTAGGTATCTGAGGTTAGGTATACAATTACCTATAACTTAAAAATTGCTACTAGTTTTGTAAGGTGGTTGGAAAGTTTAGATATATAAATATCTAAAACTATGGGAAAAAAAGAACACTAGGGTAAATAAAGTATAACCTTTATAGTTCACAAAATGAAAAGACATTTTTAAAATAAAAAGTATATTATTAGTTGGCATGTGTACTAATAATAGGAAATAATTGTGATTCTTAAATTATTATTTGACTTATGTAGATAGCAAGTAGAGAATGAGGACACAGGGGTTATCCATGAAATGAGGATTAACCCTTAGTCATCTTTGACCAACAGGCTTTCATAGAAGCTATGGGTGTCGCCATTGCCAGCATTGCATAGATTAGTGCAGCTGGAGATCAAGAAGGGCCAAGTAACCTGCAAAGGTAAAAGGCACATCATCCTCCGACATTTATGGGTGGATGGGACCCAATGACAGTAGATCATTAGTTACGACTGGAAGTTAAAAACTTGAATGAGCCATTGCATGTGACTTCTCCCTTATGGACTAAGGTGAAAAGTAGTCAGATATGTCAAGATTATGAGTTCGAAATCTTAGAAATTCTACTCATGGCGGACCTTGGGGTCATGGACACGTCGGATTTCGATGTAATTCTTAGCATGGACTGTTAGCAAATATATTGAGTCATTATTGAATATGATCGTAGAAGAATTATTATCCACACACCAGACGATATATGTGTTGTGTTTTAGGGGGATAAACATAATGATTTATCCTAGATTATATATGATTCTAAATGGCATGGACAACTAATTGGTTGGCCGACATGTCTCACTTTAGAAGAAGAGAAGACATTGTGCTGTATATGTAATTTGTTTTAACTTAATAATCTGTTTTAATATTTTCATGTAAGTGCAGGAAAGGAAATATTAAAAGCCCAGGGATGCAACAGTAGCACAATAATGGAGGTCCCGCTGTCCGGTCAGCTGGCCGAAATTTTTAGAGCAGAGCCTGGCCCGATCCATAATCCGACCTGCTTCGGTTAAATAAACCGAATATTTATTTTTGTATAAAATGATTTGTATTTAATTTTTCGGGCGGCTGTTTTTGACCCGGTTGAACTGTTTATCTTCATTCTCCTCTCTCTCTGCGTGATTTCGTGACTACCGAATGCTGCATACTGTAAGACGCTCCATTTCTTTGTTTTAATCTGTAACGCATAAGTATTTTCTGGTGGAGGTAGCTAGTCGTATTGAGCGACTAGCGAACCACATTATTTGCTATGTTGATTTCTCGTTTTGATTTTGTCATGGATGCTTGTGGATTGAGATATATATATTGCTTGTTTCTGTGTTTTCTATTGTTTTTTGTTCTTAATCTCACTACCCGTGGAAGCGCGATTGCCCAACACATTGAATATGAATCTTTCTTGGATAGTTTGTGAATACAAGAATGTTTTTCCTGATGAATTACCAGGATTACCCCCACATAAAAATGCTGATTTTAGTATTGATTTACATCCTGGTACATCACCCATTTCAATGATTCCACATAGGATGGTGCTGATTGAATTACAAGAACTTAAGGTCTAGATACAAGATATATTGGACAAAAGTTTTATTAGACCCAACACTTCAACATGGGGTGCTCCAATTTTATTTTCAAATAAGAAGGATAAAACTCTTTGACTCTACATTGATTATCGATAGTTGAATAGAGTTACGATAAAGAATCGAAATCTATTACCAAGGATTGATGATTTGTTTGACCAGTTAAAAGGGGCACGAGTCTTTTCCAAAATAGATCTTTGTACTGAATATTACCAGTTACGAGTTAGAAAGGCTAACATCTCTAAGACAATATTTAGAACACGGTATGAGCATTTTGAGTTTACAATATTACCTTTCAGATTAATAAATTTCCAACAACATTCATGGATCTTATGCATAGAATATTTCAACCATATTTAAATCATTTTGGTTTCATTTTTTTGGATGACATTTTGATCTATTCTTAGTCTGAAGGAGAACATTAAGATCATTTAAATATTGTTCCCCAAACTTTGAGAGAACATAAGTTGTATGCCAAGTTTGTTAAATATGAATTTTGGTTGATAGAAGTAAAAATTTTGGGACATGTAGTATTAGCTACTGGTGTCTCGGTGGACCCTGAAAAATTCAGGGTAGTCATGAGTTGGGAGAGGCCAAAGTCAGTTTTTGAAATACATAGTTTTTTAAGATTGACTAGGTATTACAGAAGATTTATTGAGAATTTTTCTCGGTTAGATGGTCCAATGACTAGATTGACTAGGAAAGAAGTCAAGTATGAGTGGACTAATTCATGTGAAAAGGTATTCTAGAAATTAAAAAGTAGACTTACTTCAGCTCCTATTCTGATAGTTCCGAATAGGGGACAGAAAAATACAATGTATTGTGATAACTCGAAAGATGGAATGGAATGTGTTCTGATGCAATCCGGGAGAGTTGTAGCTTATGATTCAATGCAGTTAAAAAATCATGAGCAGAATTACCCCACACATGATATAGAGTTGGCTGCTATAGTATTTGCTTTAGAAATATGACTCCACTATTTGTATGGGGAGCAATTTGAGGTATTTTGACCATAAAAATTTGAAATATATTTTTACACAATGAGACCTTAACATGTGACAGTGTCAATGGATGGAGTATCAAGAAGATTATGATTTTACTTTGTATTATCATCTAGGTAACATAAATATGGTGGCTGATGCACTTAGTCAAAAGTCACGAGGTGCACTATCTAGTATAGCTTCACGGGAATGGGATATGCTTGAAACTGTGAGATGATTCAGCTTATAATATAGCAGTCAATATTAAGGCATTATTGGAAGTTTAGTAGCTATACCTTTGCTATTAAAAAAGGTGATTGAGATCTAGAAACAAGATACAGAAATATTATCTATGAACCGAGTAGAGACTAGTACATGTGATGAAGGTTGGACTATTCATATAAATGGTAGTTTTCAATTTAGGGGATGGATTGTGGTTCCCCGTATAATATAATTGAGAGAATAGATTCTAAGAAAATTTCACTATTCTTATTTTACGGTGCATTCAAGTGGCACAAAGATGTATAATGATCTTTGTCACTAATATTACAGGAATCGGATGAAGAGACATATTGGAGATTTTGTTTAATGATGCCTCACATGTCCATAGATAAAGACTGAGCATTAGAGGCTAGCAGGATTACTCCAGCCTTTGGAGGTAGCAGAGTGGAAATGGAAGCATATCACAATGGATTTTGTGGCTCACTTGCCATAGACATCACTAAAACATAATGTTGTGTGGGTAATTGTGGACTGGCTTATAAAGTCAGCCCATTTTTTGGCAATACGAACGACCTTCACACGCAAGAAATTATGTAGGTTATACATTCGAGAAATTATCCAATTACATGGAGTGCTAGTATCTATTGTATCGGACAGAAATCCCAGATTTACGGCTCCTTTTTGAAAGAGTTTCCACGAAGCAATGGGAACACAGTTGATAATGAGCACTGCTTTTCATCCACAGACAAATAGTCAGTTAGAAAGAACCATATAGGTTTTGGAAGATATGATGCGAGCATATTGTTTAGATTTCAAGGGTAGCTAGGAAGAACATCTGCCTTTGGTCGAGTTTGCCTATAAATGTTGTTATCAGGAAAATATCCAAATGGCAGAAAATGAAGAATTGTATGGAAGGTCATGTTGATCTCCAGTTTGTAGGGCTGAGGTGAGAGACAGATCCATCACGTGTTTAGTTGTGATTAGAGATACCTCATATAAAGTAGATTTGATACGACAATATCTTCTTATAGCTCAAAGACAATAAAAAAGTTATGCTAATATATGACGGCATCCTCGAATTTGAGGTGGGAGATCATGTTTTCTTGAAAATAATGCCAAAAGTGGGAATAATCAGATTTGGCAAGCATGGAAAGTTATCATCAAGATATATTGGGCCTTTCAAAATACTTGAGAATGTCAGTTTGGTTGCTTATCAATTGGCATTACTGCCATATTTATCAGGTGTCCATGAGATATTACACGTCTCTATGCTTAGGAAATATATTTTTGATCTAACTCATGTAATGGATTGGGGCGAACTTGTTATTGATGCAGATAGAATATTTAAAGAAATGCCAGTGCGTATCATTGATAGTCGAGACAAAGTTTTGCGACAAAATACTATGAGACTAATAAAAGAAATATGACAACATCAAAGAATAGAGGAAGCAACCTGGGAACGTGAAGACATAATACATGTTGCTTATCCTTTTTTATTTATAAATGAAGGTATGTGTTTTAGTAATTAAATAATTATTTAACTTCAAGATATGTTTCTAATTGTAAAGGTGTATCTAGGAGAAATTCAGAATGAAATTCTTAAAGGAAGAGAGAATGTGAAATTACAAAAAAAAATGAAGAAATAAATAATATGATTTTGTTTCTAGAAAAAAAAGAGCAAAATAGTAATTTTACAATAAAAAAAATAAGCTAACAATTTTAGAATCTGATGATAAAATGGATCATGTTATTGAATTCGTCTTGAAAAATATAATAATGATGAAAAATTTCGTCAAATTCTGAGAAAGTCAGAATTTAGTTAATTTTTTTTAATTTATTTAAATAATTTTTGAATAAATAAATAAATATAAAAAAACAACGGAAGTAGAAGACCACGCCATGAAGTCAGCACATGGCAATGCCATGCGTGGTCATGTGTCAAAAAAAAAGAAAAAAAATTATTATTATAATAATTTTTATATATTATTAAAAAAACATTGGGAATCCGAAAAATGGGATGATGGGGAAAGAAAAAAACATACTATGGGGGAGAGAGATACAGAGTGCAAAGGAAAAAAACTAAAAGATTCGTTGCTTTTCTTTTGATCATAATGGATTATTCTGAAGTCGGAATAGAATAGTCCAAGAATTAAAGTTGCTCTACACGACGATATTTTCAATTTGATATCAAATTTATAAAATTTCCATGAAATTTTTCGGAAGGTAATGGTTTTCTTTATCGGAATTTCTTTTCTATTTAAAGGTTGTAAATGATCATGTTTTATATTTCAATTTGAGTTATTAGAAATTTCATTGGAAATGATTAATTGGTAAAAAGTTTATATGTTTCGTTTAATAAAATTTAGTACATAATGAATTGGATTTAGATTGTTATAACTATGTCTGAAATATCATTTAAATCAATATTAGTATAATTGCATTTCATATGCATGGGAGCATTCCATATAAATGAGTGGATGCATAATATATATATATATATATATACACACACACACATATAAAAGTATATGGATTATATTTGGCGAACTTGAATTAGGACAACGTCCAAACTGAGTTGCTCGGTATTTTTTCTGGAGCATGGCTAATATAAATATGCGAACTCGAATTGGGACAATGTCCTTACTGAGTTACGCAGTGTTTTTTGGAAAATATCCAAAGAAAAAAAATATTTTAATGGAAAATATTGAATATGTTTTTCTTAAGAGGTACATATTTCTCAGAGTATATCCAATAAAAACATATATTATTCAGAGAAATATCTAATATATTTTCGAATGAGGTCCATAGTTTTCAAAATAATTCCAAAAAAATAAATAAATAAATAAATAAATATATATATATATATATATATATATATATCACACTTGGCTTCAACATGTGTGACGAAATTGATTGAACTCAGAAATATGGGCATATAAATATTTCATCCATAATTATATTCATGTAAACATTATACTTGAGTGGGTATTGATATATATGCATGATATATTACATGCACTTAGATAGAAAGTAGCCCTGTAAAAGTTTACCTCTACTAAGTTTTGCTCACTTCGTTGTACGACCTCTTTTAGGTACAAGTCCATGACAGATGACAGATCCACATGCTGGATCACACATGTGAAGGTAAGATGGCTGTGTCTTAAATAATATATTATGTGTTTTTTTATTCTACTGAGCAAATAAAAAGAAAAAAAAAATGTGTATGCTATATTTGGAAAAAAAATTTATTTTATTGCACATTTTGTTGTGTGATGGAATGAAATGGGATCAACTGGGGGATGGGGTGTCACAATAGTATTAGACAATTATTTTAGGATCTAGTTGTAACTAGTTTAAGATCATTATTTTGAATTGAAGTTAATTATCATGCGTTGAAGTCAAGTCTAATTATTACGGTACAATATCACCAATATAGTAGATGGGCTTCAAAGATCCTAATGGATATGTTACACTATTTTTAGTGCTTTTTGATACTATGATGATTAATGTGATTAGATTGGATGCAATAAGATTAAGATTATTTCCATTTTCATGAAGTGGTAACGCATGAAGTTAGTTCTAATATTTGTCATGAGTCTCCATTAAAAGTTAAGATGAATTAGCGAGGGGTTTTATCACTAAATATTTTCCACCATAAATTACTTCTCGACTTTGGAGTGGGATAAGTCAATTCTTACAATAGGAGCATAAGAATTGATATATATGCTTTGGAATATTTTGAGGATTTGTAGATAAGATGCCCTCAATGTAATTTTGAATTATAGTTCAAAGTTAAAAACATCTATAATAGGTTGAACTATTTGGTGAGGTGTACAATTACTACAACTGGTGAATGGCCTATTATGAATAAATTATTAGAGGAAGCATATTATTTGTTTGATGAGCTAACAAAAAGTAACTATCAAACTCCTATGGATCACTCATTTTGGATAAGACAAGCTGAAGTATTAGATATCATTGAAGTAAAAATGAAAGGCATATTGAGGAAGTTTGATGAACAAGTAGAACATAAAAAAAATATTGGGAAAGATCACCACTTTACATCCATATGAATTGGTGGAATAAGAGATCATTTATAAAATGGAAGAGACAAATCAAATACAAAGCAAAAGGAACATATTCCACCCCAATAATACTATCCAAATGTATAATTATCTCAACATGATAAAACACAATAAATTTTTATACAGAAATTATAAGAGTGGGTTGTATCATATTGGAAAATCTTCAAAAAATATAAGGAATACTATGATGAACTTGATGATTTTTATGATTATCAATAAAGAGAGAAAAGTTGATTATGGAAGATGGTGTACAAATCATTATAACACAACTTTAGAATAAGAATAATGACCAAGACAAGTGAATGAGGACACTTGAAGCTAAGATAAATAAAACTAATTCAATGATAAGAAACATTGAACATTACATTGTTCAGTTAGCATTATCAATAAAATAAAGAAGAGTGAATGACTTTCCAAGTGATACAGAGGTAAATCCAAAGAATTGTTCCTCAATGTTGCTTAGAAGTGGGAAGAAGTTTCAAAAGAAATCTATACATAATGATTCTAAGTAATCTGGGGGTTAAAATGTTGTGACCTTTCTAAGAGTCATGGCTCCAAAGGTATGAGATGACTTTAAACAAAAGGATTCTTGAGTTTTAAGAGTAACAAGACCACAACTTTCTCAAAAGTTGTGGCTCAATCTAAAATTTTTCAAGATGTTGCAGCTCCAATTGAAGAAGAGTAGAGAACATATATTTATGAAGCCATAGAATGTACCAAAGCCATGACTCCCATATGGTTAAAATCAAGTTTCACTCAAATAGGTGAAAAAAGAAATGAAAATCTATAGAAGTGATTAGAACTTATTCAAAGCCATGTAGAGAGAGAAATAGATCAAAATAAAACTAAGGGTAAGTTTCTACTGAATCTTCCATTTCTATAATGATTAGGAAGGATAAATTAGATGAATATTATGAAAGTTTTCTGAATATATTCTAAAAATAGATGTTAATATATCATTTACAAAAATTTTAGCCCAAATTTTAAATTATATCAAATTTATGAAAGATACAATGAGTTGTAAGAAGAAGTTGAAGACATGTAGAACTATGAATATGGCTGAGAAATGTAGTATTATTATTCAAATAAATATTGAAACAATTAAAAGATGATGAGAGTTTTACTATATCTTAAACTATTAGAGATTGTTTTTTTTGAAAAGTATTGCACACCTTGAGATAAAGTATCAACATGATGCTCATGTATGCTGCATGAAGATTAAATATTAATAAATAAAATTTTGCAACTCTCTCACTCAAAATGGTAGATCGTACAATTAAGCTGACAAATGGAATAATTGAATATTATTTGTCAAGATTAATATCATACACTTATTTGCCCTTTGAGTGTCATAGACATGCACTTATTTGCCTTTGCCTCAATATCACTCAGTAGTCTATTCATTCTCTTCTCTTTCTTCTATATTGCTATTTATCAAAGTTGATTCTCAATGATCTTTATTACTATATTCATTTTAATCTTCTATATTGATATTTCTAATCTCATTTTAATCTATTATATCCAATTCTTTTGAAGATCATTACTTTTCTTTGTCTCAGTGAGGAAGAAAAATGAATTGTATTCAAGTAATATTTTTCTACTCCCTTAAAAAAGTTGATATTTGAGCTTCATATATTTAATAAGTAACTCATTGAGTTATCTACCCTTATTATTGTGAAATTGACTCATGTTCTACTGCATATTCTGATAACTCTAATATGATAAGATTTTGTGATTTCTTATATTTAAATGGTAGTGTCTGGGAGTGTTATTATTAGTTAGGAATACATAGCATTTATTTTACAAAATATTTACTTCCTCTACTTAATATATGGTGTCCAAAGTTATTATTTCATATTGTTGTGAAAAAGAAATTTTTTCCACACTCAATTGTTTGCCCTTTTAGGCTCCAAACATATTGAAAAATACATCCACCTTGACTTCCATAGTGGTTAATCTATCTAACTCTGATATTTTGACTTGCTTTTTTTTAATACTCAATCATTCAAAGTTTAGTAGTTATTCTTCACTAACTCTTTAAATAGATAATGAACTTTGTTGGATTACTACTTGTTCATAATAAAGTCACCTAGGGTTATATCAATCATACACCTTGTCAAGTAGTTAATCCCACTACAAAAAGCTTGAGCATAGAACCACAATTCAAATATATGTTATGAGAATTAGTTTATCTTCCTCATAATTGAGAGTTGATTTGAGGTGGGAAATCTTGGTAAGAATGGCTTGCACAAGTTTATCCAAACTCTCAATTGAACTTATATGTTGTATATAATTAGTTCTGATTATCTATTTTGTATAAATGACTATGTTTCTCTTTTAATAATTTCATATAAGTGAAAGAAAGAAAATATTAAGAGGCTGGGAATGAAACAATAGCATAATAACAAGGGTCCCGCTGTCTGGGGGCCAAAGAAATTTTTGGAGCAAAACCTGACCCATCCAAGTGATCTGGCATGCTCCATTTATTAATACCGAGAAACTATTAATATAAATATATATTTTTTTGTTACTATTTTTTTTGCTGCTATTATTTTTTTTCTGCATGACTATTCTCTTGTCTCTCTCTCTCTCCTCTGCATAATTTTTCTGGATGCTATTCACAAACTATAAGAATGTTTTGGTTATAATATATAAATGCATAAATATTTTTCTAGTGGATATAGCTAGTCGTGTTGAACGACTAGTGAATCACATTATTTTATGTGTTCTGTTGTGGTTTGTGATGTGCATGGTATTGTATACTGTCGTGGTTGTGGATATATATCGTTTGTTATTTTTCTATTTTCTTCTTTGTCTGAATCTATGAAATCATAAATGTGGAAACAAAATTGCCTAACACTATATATAAGTATTATAACTAGCTCTAGGATTTATCTCCCAAATGAAATGGAAAAGGTAGAACTAAGTCATGATTGATAGTTGATGCCCTAAAAAAATAGAAGAAATCTTGAAGTTATATGAAGTTCTAGAATAAACTAAAGTCACAACACACCTTGATAAAGACACATTATGATATCATGATATTTTTCAATGTTTTGATAAAAGGAAGGGTGACATACTTGTGAAGAAGAAGAAATATATCTGAAAACTCCAAAAAAAGTAGACATAACATAAACAGAACAAGTCACACCACTTGATGAAGTACTAGAACAAATAGATGTAACTATTATAAATTTTGATGAAGACAGAAAGGAAATATATGCCGAGAAAAAAAACAAACTATATATGAAAAAGGCCAAGATTGAAGTACATAAAGAACTCACAACATTTAAAAAAGTAATGACTACAATAATCAAATCGATGAAAAAAGAAGTTGTGATAGAAGCTACAAAAGCCACAACATTGCTAGAACACATCATGTTTAAACATAGTAACACCATTAAAGAAGAAAACACAAGATGATGTCGGAACATATTTCAAAGTCATGAATATCATTCAAGAAAAGATAAAAGGAAATGATGTCATGATAATTAATGAAGTCATGACATCCCAAGACATCCATCCAAAAGGAAAGAAGTTTATAGATGGCTCGACTTTGAAGATCCCACATGATCAACATATTGGCCTAGGGAATAAAAAAATTAAGATTATCTTTTATCCAAAATTATTATCCAAAGATACAAAAAACATAAAACAAAAGAAAAACAAATATTATAATGAGAAGATTGCATGATTAGTATGAGCCAACAACCAAATAATCTATAACTAGAAAATTGTCTAGCTAAAGATGTTAAATATAGCGCTCCTTGGAAGGCAACCCAACCAGAATTAATAAATCATAATTATTAAATTAGATTAGGATGTAAGAGTATTTTTTTTAATTTATAAAATTTTTAAAGATATAACATAGGGGATGAAATGGGCTAGGTTAGGCTAACACAACCTGAATTTTGGTAGCCCAGTTGAGCTACCATCTCATGCTGGCATGGCCACATGGTTGGTTAGACTGGCACTACCTGATGGCTTGCCTTTCTAAATATGTTATTTTAGGCTTGGCTAGTAGTGGAATGGCATGGCCGCAATAGTGTAAATGGGCACTGCTTAATGATCACAAGCACTAACCATGTAGTGGTAGTTGCAATGCCAAAGCCAAGTGCAACACTGCTATTGTTGCATAGTTATAGTGAGCATCAAACTAGCACTATGGCATAGAGGGTAGTGTTGGTCCCGATGCTACTATGGCACTTAGTTTTAATTTTTAAGTTTACATTTTTAACTAAATTTTATATTTTAAAATATATACATATCAAAATTAAATTGCACAACAATATAAATTAAAATGAATAAAATACACAATTCAATAAAAAAAACAAATATTTCACTTTTGGCTTATGCATTGCAATATCAATTGAAAAATAAAAATAAAAAACTTTAAAAGTAAACAAGAATATTAGCATATTAGAAAAAAACACACATTGCATGCCATGTTAGTCTTCTAATATTTATGATCGACTTGTCTATAGTATGGTACAAATTATCACATATGCTTTTAAAGCTAATGTTAGGATAGCCTCAATATCCTTAATGTCGTATAAAATATCATTCTCTAGAAGCAATTTTATTTTATCTTGAATAGCCATCATTGAATCCTTCCAATCCTATAAATACGAAAGTGCTTCTACAATATCTGATCAGAGTCTGGATCTCCTACTTTATTCACATAAAAAATAGACTTTGATATTATGCTAGATACTAGAGGGATTAATAGATTTTGTTTCATCTTAGATAGCATAGTATAGTTAGATTCATATGATTTTCATCAATTCAATGTAACTAAATTCTTTTATCATCAAGTGATCGGATAAAACAATAATTAATATCTAAATTCAAGGCAATTTGCTCTTATTCGATGGACCACCCCCATCGTTTGCCCCTAGCTAACTAAATGTAAAATTCATTATATTTGAATATAGTATTTATGTTCATACTTGGAGTCTTGCTACAACTATCATATCCTATGTAGTGATATGTAAACATGTTATCTAATATTTCATTAATCTAGTCATCTAAATCTTATAATTGTTTCATGTAGATTGATATATATATTAATATATTTTCTAGTCATTCCACCTTAATCCTATGATCCATATAAGAAGCCATGTAATAAAGAGATGAAATGGATGATTAATATTTGAAGTGCTTGGTTTTGATCTCAATAGTCATTACACTAAAATTATGGTGTCTTATATACTTGCTAAATATATTGATTATTAGTATCCCGTATACACCTAAATGCAATACAAATGGTAAAAGTGTACATATACAAATATATATTCATTATGTCATTAAAATATTTAGGAATTTTAAAAATAAAATTTTTATCTTCCAATATTAATCATTAATAATAAGTTTATTATTGAATAACATGTGTTGGTAGCTAACATAAGACTTTAAAATATCATGTATGTATAATTTCAATGAGGCCTCATATTCATTTATAATTTTTTAGGCTCCCTGACAAATATCAAGGATACGATTCTTGTTGTATGCTTAGTATACTATGATATTTTAGTGAATTTCTTATGTTTTCTATTCTATAAGAAATAATTTTCATTTCTGCTTGCACTATTATGTTAATTACATGACACATATATCAAACATGAAAATTATTGGCTAATAGCCCATCTCGAATAGTTTTAAAAATTATATTAATGGTGACATTATTATTTGAAGTATTATCCAATGTGATGCTAAAATATTTATTTTTTATTAGAAAATAATTGTGAGTAATAATCAATGTCTAAATATCTCAAAATGTCATATACAAAAAAAATTCTCATATAGCTAGGGACAATTCCTTGCTAAATTGGCATTTTCCATCGCTAAATGAGATATAGCGACGAATTAACGACGGATCGATTTCCTATCTAAAATGCTCGTTGCTAAAATTTAGCAAGGGAAATTGTCCCTAGCTAAAAATTTAGCAATAGAAAATTTCTTGCTAAAAAAGATAAATTCCCTATTTAATTAGTAAGCCAAATGAGATTTTTCGTTGCTAAATGGAAATAACGACGGAAGATTTCCCAAGCTAAAGTGTTGGTCGCTAAATTAGAGATGGAAATAGTCCCTAGCTAAATAAATTTAGCGACGAAAAAATTCGTTGCTAAAATAAAGATTTCCCTTGCTAAATTAGCTAGGGATTTTTTCCTTGCTAATTTAGCAAAGGATTTTTCCCTAGCCATTTTAATTTCAAAACTATTTTCAGAATTTAATTTATTTTAAAATTTTTTAATTAAATAATCTAATAATTTTATATCAAATTGAATATAAAATGAAACTATAAATAATTTATAATAAACAAAACATAAAATTATTTAATAACTTATTCTAATTAAATATTTTACATAATTGAAACAAAAAAAATAAAAAAACTTTATTACATCTTATTCATCAATGTATCTACCGACAGTGCAGGAAGTATAATATATCCATTCATTGACGTTGCTTTCTCTCCCTCTGCTCCTCTGATAACCATTTTTCTACTACGACAAAGCTGTCCAAGTCAAAGCACGTAATGTCTAGTGAAAAATCGCATCATTTATACAAGCTTTGTATGAGGAACAATGTAGCATCATATCTATAAGAAAATTAAACCACTCAGTCAAATTAAAATAAAAAAAAGTTAGGTTTTGATAAATATATAAATATATACTAACATTTCACTCGTACATATATTACTATAGTATATGTGCATAAAAACTGCAGTATTATGTTTACATATATAATAAGTACAAATATGCTCAGTATATACGTACATAAATACTACAGTATTATATGTACGTATATACTGATTTTATTCATAAGTATATACCACATTTGTTGCTGTTGCTGGTGCTCCCACAGCCGTTGCCACTCTTGCCATTGCTGCCACTGCCATTGTCGTTGCCAATGTCACTGCTACTGTCTCCGATGCCTCTGCTGCCGTCGCTGGCCGCTGTAGTGGCTGCTGCCCCTGCCCCCGCTGCCACTGCATGCCGTAGCAGCGACTACTACCCCTGCTACCTCCACTACTACTGTTGCCACTACCACCGTTGCTGTTGCTGCCTCCGTTGTTTCTAGTCCCACTGATGCCGATGCAGTCGCCGTTGCTGCCTTCGCCGCCACCACTTTCACTGCCACCAACGCTGCTGCCACCGCTGCCATCACTGCCGCTGATGTTGCTGCTACCGCTACTACTGATGCTAATAATATGCTTTTATATACCTATAATAGGCTAAAACTCTACCCAAAAAATTTGGAGACGCACGAACATATTCACAGATATATAAAAACAGTTATTATAGACATGAACAAACACAAATTAAAGTTGATTGTCATATAGCTTCAACAAAAATTTAATTAAATAATTTAATATTTTTATATTAAATTAAATAAAAACATAAACCATAAATGAAAATTTTAAATTAAACAAAAAAAATTCATTTAAAAACTTATTATAATACATTATTTTAAATAACTAAGACAAAAAAAATAACAAAATTATATTACATCTTATTAATCAATGTATCTACCGATTGTGCATAAAGTATAATCTATACATGCATTGACGTTCCTTTCTCTCCCTCTACTCCTCCGTTCACAAACTTTCTACTATGAAAAAGCTCTCCATGTCACGTTGCTTCATGTCTGTTGAAAAATCCCTTCACTTATACAAGCTTCATATGGGAAACAATGTTAAACCATATCTGTAAAAAATTTAAATCACTCAATCAAATCAAAATAAATTAAAAAAAAAACTATATTTTGATAAATATATATTACTGCATTAAATATGTACATATATACTAACATTTCACTCGTATATATATTACTACAGTATATGTACATATAAAGTGCAGTATTATGCATACATATATACTAAGTACATATATACTCAGTATATGTGTACATAAAAAATGTAGTATTATATGTACGTATATACTGACTATATACATACATATATACCATATTTGTAGTCGTTGCTGCTTCTCCAGCTGTCGCTGCCGCTCTTGCTGCTGTCATTGCCATTGCTGCCACTGCTACTGCTGTTGCTGCTGCTACTAGTGCTGCCACTGCTACTAGTTCTGCCGCCGCTGCCAGTGCTACAGCACCGACCACCACTACCGGTGCTATAGCGACGGTCGCCACTATCATTGTTGCCTCCGTTGTCACCGCTGCCGCCCCTTATGAAGTCACTACTGCCGCCGCTACCACAGATGCAGCTGCTACCACCCCAGCCACTAATGCCGCTGCTGCCTCTGTTGTAGCTGGTGCCGTAGCTACCGCGGCTGCCATTGCTGCTTCCACGCCACAGCTGCCACCACTGTCGTCACTACTACTGTCGCCGCTACTGCTACCGATGGCACCGCTGCCATCACTACTGATGATGCCGCCGCTTCTGCTACTTTCACTACTGAATATAGGCTTTTACATATCTATAATAGGCTAAAACTCTACCCAAAAAATTCAGAGACACACAAACATATTCACAAATATATAAAAATAATTATTATAGACATGAACAAATACAAATTAAAGTTGATTGTCATACAGCTTCAACAAAAATCCAAAAGATGTCAAGTAATTATGTTTAGAGAGAAAGAGAGTGCAAAAATAAAATGTTTTAGGAATAATAAAGATAAAATAAGCTAGCTCTCCTTTTGATAAAACTAAAATCGATAAATATGGGACCCATGCATTCAAAGGACTGTGGCAATGTTTGAATGATTTGAATCAGAATTTTTTCATGTGTCTTACATAATATTTCCTGCAAAGATTCATAATTAGGTTAATCGGAAAAATAAAGAACAAAACAAGAATAAAAAAAATTGAAACCTACAAAAAAAATATCATAATTATTTGCTACACATACACAAAAATAAATAACAGATCAGAAATAATTTTCATACGAAATCATTCTCATAATTTGTAGAGAATGCTAGCCTCTCCTGTGACGTTTCTCATAAATAACAGTTCAGAAATAATTTTCATACGAAATCATTCTCATAATTTTTTTATTGTGTTGTATGTTTTTATACATATAATTATAAATATAGTTACATGTGGTTATACATATAGTTACACGTAGTTTTAAACTTATATATATGCATGTATGTATATATATTTTATCATATAATTTCATATATTTATACACATAGTTATGTATAGGTATGGAAATACTAAAATACATTTTTTATACTAATATATAAAAATGTATATTAAATATGTGTTGTTAATTATATATTTAAATATATTTATGTATAGAGTTTTTATAGTTATACATATAGTAAGATAGAATTATGTATAGTTTTAAGTTAGTATACATATAATATATATAGTTATAAAAATTTATATATCATTAAATATTTAGTTAATACAAGCAATTATATTTAGTTATATTTAAATACTTATAAAGTTATAAACAAATATATAGATTTACATATATGTATACATATATGTATAAATAGTTAGAAATATAGTTATATTTAATTATATAAAGTTTTATTTAGTTTTAGAAATATTTATATGTAGATATACACATATAATTAAACATAATGTTGTATGTTATTATACATGTAATTATTATTTTTTTTGATAAGTAAAATTGCACTATCAAAAATTCTTTACAGCCTAAGGCAGATTCAGATTATTACATTCCTTGCAAAAAATAATATAAATTTCAGTTTTAATTTTCCTAACTAAACATTCTACATTTTGAGCTTTTTTTTCGTACAATCTTCTGTTTCTCTCCAGCCAAATATGGTACACCGCCACTGTGAAGGCTGCTTTCTGAAAATTATTCTTTGGGGATTCTTCCGCATAGCTCTTCATAATCAATTGGAAACCTGCAGGAATTGAGCAAATAGTTTCATCCAAGTTTGCCCATGCTTTGATCTCCTCCATCATGTATCTAGAGAACCAGCATTCAAAGAACACATGATTGAAAGTTTCCAACCCACTGCAGAATTCGTAGTTTGTGCTGTCCGGCGCAGCAAAAGCTTTGTCATTAGTTCTAAGCTTCCTCTGTTTAGCAATCCATGGATTAACTGCGTGCTTGGGCACATTATTTTTGAACCAAATGGCTTTGGTTCATGATTCATCTTTCTTGGCATTGAAACCGATTAAAAATTGGTAGGCATTAAATACAATCCTGCCGCATTTGCCCCATTCATTCAATAAAGATTCAGCATGTGTTTTTGACCCTGCTTTTAGGAGGAGTATATCTCTAGTGGATAATAAAGCTTTCCAGAAGGGGGTATCTTCTCTCGATACGCGATATTCCCAGATGCTTTGAGTACCAAGATAATAGTGGTGTATCCACTTAATCCATAAGGAATCCTCTTTCCTGTTAATTCGCCATAAGGTTTTAGTGAAAAATGCCTTGTTCCAAAAGGTGAGTTTAAGGATACCAAGACCACCCAACGGAATGGGTGAGCACACCTTATCCCAAGAGACCTTTGGTCTATACCTACCTGTGGCCGGGCCACCCCATAAAAATCTCCTACATGCTCCTTAGATTAAGTTAATAACATAAGAGGGAAGGATGAAAACCAAAAACTAGTATCCTTCGATCCCTTGGACTACTGTGCATAAGAGCTCAAGCTTGCCAGCAATAGATAGAATTTTTCTGGCCCATTGATGAATAGTTGAGGTTATTTTTGCTAGCAAGACAGAGAATTGGGAGGAGATTAATCTGCTAGACGAGAGCGGGACCCCGAGAAAAATAAATGGGAGTGTGCCTTCCTCATAGCCTGAGCGATTAACAATCTCCTTTTTAGTTTCATTATTTACCCTTCCAAAGAAGGTATTCGATTTGGAGGGGTAAACGCTCAAGCCAGAAACTATAGAGAAATTCTGGAGCGTGCTCAAGACAATAGAGGTTGAGGATACGTCCCCTTTCAAAAAGATGATTAAATCATCTGCATACATCAATTGAGATAACTTGAATGGGGTGCAACCTGGATGAAATGAAAATCTATCAAGGGAGGAGGCAGCGAGAAGTAATCTTGAAAGATATTCCATGCATATGGCAAAGAGGTAGGGAATGATAGGATCTCATTGCCTAAGGCCTCTTTTGCCTTTGAAAACCCCGTGGAGCTGGCCATTTATAGCCACCAATTATGATGTTGTACTGATGCATTCATAAATGACTTTTGAAAAGTGCTTGGGAAAATTTAAAGCATCCAATACTTCCATTAGAAAGCTCCATTCCACGGTGTCAAAGCTTTTTGAATATCGACTTTAAAGAAACACCTCGGGGAAATTCTTTTCCTTGCATATTTCCTGATTAGGTATTGCGCAATGAGGTAATTGTCTGATATCAACCACCCTTTGATAAAAGCCCATTGAGAGGGACTAATTAAACCACCGAGAACCATCTTCAAGCGAGAAGCGATAAGCTTGGAAAATTATTAATATAGTTACATGTGGTTATACATATAGTTACACGTATTGTTAAACTTATATTTATACATGTATGTATATATATTTGTTCATATAATTTCATATATTTATAAATATAGTTATGTATAGGTATGGATATACTAAAATGCATTTTTTATACTAATATATAAAAATGTATATTAAATATATTTTGTTAATTATATATTTAAATATTGGTTATACATTAATAATATAGAGTTATTTATAGTTATATGTTATTATACGTATAATATATATAGTTATAAAAAATTATATATCATTAACCATTTAGTTATATATATATATATATATATTCATACAAGTAGTTATATTTAGTTATACATAAATATATACAAAGTTATAAACAAATATATAGATTTACATATATGTATACATATATGTATAAATAGTTAAAAATATAGTTATATTTAATTATATAATGTTTTATTTAGTTTTACAAATATTTATATATAGTTATACACATATAAATAAACATAATGTTATACATGTAATTATATATATAGTTACATGTGGTTATATATATAGTTACATGTATAGTTAAACTTATATTTATACATGTAGGTATATTTATTTATTTATATAATTTTATATATCTATACATATTGTTATGTATAGGTATAGAAATAGTAAAATACATTTTTGAATGCTAATATATACAAATGTATATTAAATATAAGTTTTAAATTATATATTTAAATAGTGTATAAAGCTTTTATAGTAATACATATAATAAGATAAAATTATTTATAGTTATAAGTTATTATACATATAGTATATATAGCTATAAATATTTTTATATAGTTAAACATATAGTTATATATAGATATATTAATACAAATAGTTATACATAAATATATAAAGTTATAAATAAATATAGATTTGCATATATGTATACGTAGTTACAAATATAGTTATATTTAATTATATAGAGTGCTATATAGTTATACAATTATTTATATATAGTTATACAAATATTTATATATAGTTATACACATATAGTTAAATATAATGTTGTATGTTATTAAACATGTAATTATAAATATAATTACAAGTGGTTATATATATAGTTACACATATATTTATACTTATATTTATACATGTAGGTATATTTATTTATTTATATAATTTTATATATCTATACATATAGTTATGTATAGGTATAGATATAGTAAAATACATTTTTGAATACTAATATATACAAATGTATATTAAATATAAGTTGTAAATTATATATTTAAATATAGTTATGTATAAAGCTTTTATAGTAATACATATAGTCAAAGATAATTATTTGTAGTTATATATTTTTATACCTTTTGGGATCCAATGGAAAAAAGACACAAAACAGAAAACAAACAAGTTCGGCTTACAATAGATTAGAACAAAGTAAATGCGGTCTTGTATTTCAGGCATGCAATATATAAATATAAATATAATTTGAATCCCCTTAGAAACAGATGATGTCATCCACATAACGAAACAAAACTCAAGCAAAATAGGCAAAGTTTAGATACACATCCATATATGTCAACAAAGTTTGGCTCATCATGCTAAAATTGTTTATGATTTGTTGGCAATGTAATTGGAAAGCCAATCAAGACCATTGTAGAGGCCCTCACCAGAGTTAGCACATGTGCTCTAAATGTGCCAATTGCATTGGAGAAGAGAGTGAAGTCCTAGCTTGTCAGTAATTTTCAGTTGCATTCATCGCATTGAGAATATCTTTCTTATTGGCAAACACCAGCAAAACTGCATCTTGAAGCTTTTCCTCATTTAACATCCTCCTATGCAACTCTTCTCTAGCTTCAAATACTTGATCTCTGTCATTGTTGTCCACCACAAATATGAGACCTTGGGAATTTTGGAAGCAATCCCTCCAGAAAGGGCGAATCTTGTCTTGACCCCCAACATCCCACACAGTGAAATTGATATTTTTGTAGTTATCAGTCTCTACATTGAAGATAATAGTAGGAATTTTGGTGACAATTTTACCAAGCTTCACCTTATAAAGAATGATTGTCTTTCCGCTATCATCAACACCTAGCATCAAAATCCTCATCTCCTTGTTTGAAAATAGCCTGCTGAACAGATTTGTGAACGTAAATCTCATTTCTTCCACTAAATCTCAAATCCTTTGTCATATGGCAGTAAAGAGATTTGATGAGAGACGGAAACAGAATCAATAGACCTCAAGAAATGGTCACCATAGAGGGAGGTCAACCTCTATATGTTCTTATACCTATAGTATACATTATGAAAAAAAGAGTTATATATAGTTAAACATATAATTATATATAGATATATTCATACAAGTAGTTATAAGTAGTTATACATAAATATATACATAGTTTAAATAAATATATAGATTTAATTATATGAATACATATATATGTATACATAGATACAAATATAATTATATTTAATTATATAGAGTGTTACATAGTTATACAACTATTTATATATTTGTATTCAAATATATGAGCTTCTATTGTATTCAAATAGTTGTTTTTTAATATTTCTATTAAAATAACTATCATTATACTCGTATAAATAAATAAATGAAAATAGCATATTTGTAAATTATGTTATTTTTTCAATTATGTTAAAAATTAAAATATTGGTCATAAATAGATAATATTTTTTTTGTTTTTCTATATAATCTTTTTATTAAAATATTAATGTATATGATAAATTTCTACCTATTATTTATTGTTATTTATAAATTTTTAGAAATTTTGAAATTCAAACAATTATAATGTAGTGCATATAAATATATGCCTTTAATGTTTTGTAAAAAATTAATTATTTCTTTAATTATATTCAAACAAAACCGATTACCATATAAATACATGAGTAAATTTTTCTACAAGTTATTATTTTTTTTTTATTTTATTCAAAATATATAAGTGACCATATAAATGTATGAATTTGTTTTATTTAATAATTATTTTTCATTTTTTTTATATTGAATACATGACAATGTTTTTTTTTGTAATTAATAGATACATTTTAAACATTGTTTATTTATAATAAATATAACATATTACATATTATGAGGTGCAAATTTTATTTTGTAAATAAATTTTATTTTTAGTGTTTTATCTTTGTAAATTGAAATTACATTACATAAATATTTTAGAAATTTTTTATAATATTTATTACACAAATATATTGTTATTTGTTTCGAAATTTACAACATGAATTTTAACAAATTAACATTTTATTAGAAATCAATTCTAGTTAAATGATATTAAGTGAAACAATAATACAACCGCTAAACATATTAAATTATAATGATTTATACAAACATATAAAAATACAATAAAAAATACATTTAAGGTTGAAAATTTTAAAATTAAGTTCCTAAAATATATGAAAAAATGCTAAAGATTTATATGAATGATATGAATGGATGTTAAGTTTCTGAAGCATGTAGTTATACATGTTGTAGAAGTATTTATATTTAGTTTTTCATGTAATTATATATATTTAGATATATGGCTCTGTATAGGTATTGATGTAGATAAATACATTTATCGATAGTAATATGTTGATATAGAAATTGTTAAATACATTTATATACAGTTAAATATAAATGTATAAATCTTTATACATTTAAGTTCCTAAAATCAATAAGTGTATTTAAACATAACTATACATCAATATGCATGCATTATATAATTCAAATTTCTTATATAAATATATTTTACTATATCTATAACTATAAAAATAGTATACATAAACTTAAGTATGTATACATATAACAACATATATTTAATATACATACACACACACACACACACACACACACACACACACACACACACACACACATACATTACATACATACATACACACACACACACACACACACACACATATATATATATATTTGTATGAAATTAATTGATGATAGACACCTTGCTTTTATTTTTACATTTTGGAAAGTGACTACATAAAGGTAGATATAATTGTGTGAAGAAGTGGTTAGATGTAACAAAAAAAAAACAAAAGATCACTCTCTGTCATTATTTTTGGCCAACAAGAGACTCTAGTTGGCAAAATAAGCTAAATATAGAAATGACATTGGATTAATCATATCTATGCTTGGAAAAATACACCAAGCGCATTGACATGGAGCTCACCTAGTGGCGCATCATTATCACCATATTCCACAGCCTCTTAACATCAACTTCTTCCAAGGTCTCAAATATTCAGCCATGGAATTTGACAAATTTTATGTCAAAGAGAATGAGAGAGAGAGGTTAAAATTAATTCAATCTAACTAGTTTGATTAAAATTGAGTTTGATTTGATATATTTATTCCAGTTTGATTGAATAAATATATCATTTTATTATTGTTTTTTAATGTTTAATTTTATTTTACTCCTAAATAATACATAAAAAAATTTGATTTCAATTTATATGGTTCTGTTTCTCATGAAATACTATGAAAAATTTATTAGAAATCTGAAATGATTTCACCCAACACATGAATAATAAAAAATAGTCATATTTAAAGTTGAATCCACTCTTCCACACATGTCAAGTAAAGAGAAAATAATGTAAACCTACAATATGATCAAAATAAATAATAAATATTATGTAAAAAAGACGTCTCATTATTGTGGCATTGGAGAAGTTGAGAGAGAGAGAGAGAGGGAGAGTGAGTGAGAGAGAGAGAGAGAGATAGAGAGATATAGTAATGCCTATTTAAGAAAGAAATGATGCAACTAACTAATGAGTATTTTGTGAAAATTAGAAAGAGATCAATCAAGACATTTCCTAGTAATGGTTGAACAGCAAAGGATTAAAGAATTTATATAAGAAATTATGATAATGGATGTGCTAAATCTTGAGGGAAAAAAATTAACTAATGCTTAGAAAAATAGTTGCATAATTTATAAGCTATAAGGTAATGTTTGAATAATTTCCAGCATCCCATTAAAGAAATAGGACATGAGGAGTTTTTTTAGATTAACTCAAGCTAGTGTGATTGTTGCTTAATATACTACTAAGGTTGAGAACTTAGTAAAATTTGTTTTCTAAATTATAAATAATAATGAAAAAAATTGACCTTTTTGGAAAATGGCTGAGAATTGAATTCAGGTGTTGATATTTATGAAGCAATCATATATGATAAAATTATGGATATAGCTTTAGAACTAGAGAAAGATAAAGTTTTATAATTATTTAAGAACAAGGGTTGAGACAATCCAAGATAGTAAAATATATGAAGATCAAGTTAGTGAACAGAAGAGGTTTAACACCTTGGACTCTGAGGATAGCTTGAAAAGTATGTGAAGGAATGTAATTGTATGCCCAAAAGAATGATTTCTCAAACATCCACAATTATATAGGTGTGATATGAGAATTTATATATATTCTAATTTTTCAAAAAAAAAAAAAAGAATTAGAAATACATGACATAAAGCACTCTTGAAGGAATTCCAAAAATATTTTATTTAACAATCAAAAAGAGCCTAGAAGGTGATCCTTCAATGCTGATTGTAATTTAGATTCACATAACTAACAATGTATTAATTGATATATTAATCAAGAGCAACATATTTTACAATGGATCTAGAATATGCATTGTGTTTTAGTCATTATTTTCAACTAGTGTCATATTAAAGATCTATGCGAAGGAATGTAATAATTTATGTCTTGTTTCTTTGGAGAAACTCAAGGCACAAAACACTTACAATTTCTTTGAAATAGGAGCAACATATTCACTTATATCTAATATATTTTTGGAGAAAATGAGAGTGGTTCAAAAAAAAATTAGAATACTTCTATATTATTTCTTTTCATCTAGAGATGCAATTTACTCATATCAAATAGTTAATTAGTATATGCTATTATAAAATAGCAAGGAATTAACTTTTTCTATATTAGCCATAGAATTATATGAGTTTGATGTGATTATAAGAAGAAAAATGTGGTCAAAATAAAATATCAAAGTTGTTTTTTTTTTATTTTTTATTTGCTATATTTTTTTGTTTGTTTTTTATTTTTTGTTTGTTTTTTAGTTTTTTATTATTTTTTTATTTTTTTATTTTTTTATTTTTTTATTTTTTTATTTTTTTATTTTTTTATTTTTTTATTTTTTTATTTTTTTATTTTTAATTTTTTTTTAATTTTTTTAATTTTTTTAATTTTTTTAATTTTTTTAATTTTTTTTATTTTTTTATTTTTTTATTTTTTTATTTTTTTTATTTTTTTTATTTTTTTTTATTTTTTTATTTATTTATTTTTTTTTATTTTTTTTTTTTTATTTTTTTTTATTTTTAATTATTTTTTTAAAATACCATAGTTTGTTATAATCAAGGTTTTTAATTAGTTGAATAATAACATTTATAATATTAATGAAAGATATAATGCTTTCTTATATCTTCTATAACATATGGAAGCTGTTAGAGTATTATATAAATGAAATAATGAATGACTAGTCAATATTATAAATAAATAATGTAAAATTAAATAAGTTGACACTATTTTGGTGGCAAGGATCTTTGTAAATATATTTTTTGACAAATTATCTATATTCATGATTTATTTATAATAATAATCAAAAACAAATATCTTATTCTAAAAATTAATGAATTTTTTATTAGTTAAATATAATAAAGCATTATGTAAAATAGATTTGTGATCTAATTATCATGAAACAAAAATTAAAGAATCTTTTTTTATGAAACACATGTGCCAAAATATAAAACACATGATAAGTGGTCGATATATTTAATGTCAAAATGGGGGGCGTCTACTCCCCATTTTTGTCAAAAAAAGAAGCATTACCTCTTTGTTTTTTTTGTTTTATTATTTTTCTAGCATATTTCAACATATAATAAGCATTGAGATTTCGAAAGTATATATTTTTTACATCTTTTTGCATTCGTCTAATTCATAGTGAATAAGAGAGGAAAAGAGAAGAACCCATAAGATAGGTAAGCATGTGCCGAACAATGTAAATTTTGTGTTTCATTTAATATATATATATATATATATATATATATTTGTTCTCTATCATAAATCTAACAAATAGGAAATCAAGTTATTCTCAACAAATGGTATTGGAGGTTTAGGTTGTGCATTATGATGCCCCATTGGGTGACGTTACTATTGATGATAATAATGAATTTAATAAATAGTAAAAAATTTTGTAGACAATATCATCATGTCAAAAGAGGTGTTCTCAATTCTCATACACAGTGTTTTGCAAGAATTGTCTAGAAGAAGTCATATTTTATAAACAGTGATGACAACATATGAAGGAAAAGTGAAAATAAAAAAAAATTATGGCATGAAATTTGGATTCTAGAAGATATAAATGGAGGATTATATATACTAGAAAAATCTATATCAACCCATTCTGAGGAAGAAGATAGAGTCTATGAAGAAAGAAGAGCACATACTAGCACTTGAATTCATCTGAAATATGATATCTTACCTACTTTCAATATAAAAAATGAGAAGAACATAGTAAGTCTTATGAAGGCTCTTGCTAGTATATAGAAAAACTAATTGATGCTAAAAAAGTGCACATGATGAGGTATTTTTTCAATCTGAAGTTGACAGAAAGCACATCAATGACCCAACAACTCAATGAAGTCAACATAATCACAACCCAATTAAGTTTGTTTGGTATTGAAGTCAATGATGAAGTATGTGTATTGATACTTCTGTGTTCTCTATCAAAAATTAACGTATTACAATTATAGTTGTGCATAATTCATCAAGAACTAATAAATTGAAATTCGATGATGTTCATGATCTAATTCTCAGCAAGGAAATTCAACAGAGATAGACAAGTGAAACATCAACCTCTTTATAATTATATACAAAGTTAATTGAAAGAAATTCAACCAAGAGAAAACGTCAAAGCAAATCAAAAAACAAGAGGTCTAAATATAAGAATCATTGTAATTATAATAGCTCAAAGACCATTAAGTATTGAAATTATAGATAGACAAGACACTACAAAAATCAATGCAAGTGTTAGTTATTTTATAGCACGGTAAGATGTATCACAAGTATATGAGTTTAACAAGTAATAAAGTTAACTCTATGAATCTGGATTATCATTTCATAGATATTAATTATTTGGATTAATTATTAAAGTTTTTTCATTATCTAAGCTTACAATGAGTAAATAGTTTCTAGTGTTTACTCAAGTAAACAATTCTATGGTTAGCTTACAATAAGTAAACAGTATCAAGTCCATGGGTGTACAATTATGAGTTAATGGCTATAGCAATGATAAAATATATGACATCTACTCATCCATATTGGTGGAACTTCTCAAACCCATCAAAAAGTCATCGGCATCAATTCTTGTAGGAAATAATGCATATCTGATGAGATGTATATCTTATATATTTTAATCCAGTATGAATCATATTGATAGTCAATGCTAGGGTATTTATAAGGGAGCCTATGCGGCATTTAATTAAACATAGTAATTAAAGTATAGTCAAATATATATCTGTATTTAAATGTAAAGTAAATTAGTATCAGTATACATAAAGCCTATTACATTTTTATTTGAACTAATTTAAAACTAGTCAATAAATGTTTGCAGATATTAATTTGACATTAACAAATATTATTGTGACTATACTTTAAATTTACAGATATTAAATACACTCTTACATTTTTATAAGAGCGTGTGTTTTTCCCTATACATAAAGCCATGTATAAAATATAGTTTATGGATATTAATTTAATTATACTAATTGGCTAGGCACGGCATTATGGAATATTAGATATTTTCACAATGCAACTTTATTAGACGTGTATTTCATAATGATAACTTACAAATTTTATACATTATTAAAAGCCTATCATAAAGTCCGAATAACTTTATTTGTGTAAAATATGTATATAATGTTATATGTATAATACTAATTATATTTTAAATACACGACATGTATATTATTGAATGTATCATATATAAAATTATGATATATATATATATATATATATATATATAGTTATGTTTATGTATACTATTTTTATAGTTATAGATATAATAAAATACACTTATATATTTATGTGTTATATACTCACTGCCCAACACAAAACACCCATTTTGTGATTAAACTAAGAAAAACAGAATATGGTCGAGTGGAAAAAAAAAGGAAATAAAGTCGGCATACCTACTGTGCACCATCGACATCCACACAATGAGAACGCATTATATCACAAATTCATTAGGTATGTATAAGTTTATATAAGCAATTCAAGCATACAATAATGATTAAAGAAGAATAATTTTGGGAAAAAAATTAACAGAATCAATACGCAAACTCTTGCATTAAGATAATCGATGAAGAATTAGGGTAGAAAATGTACCCCAAATCAATAACAAATTATCGCTTAATTCGAATATGTTTAGATGAGTCGGTGTTGAGAGAAAGATGAAAGACTCATTTATTTTATTTTACTATCAAAATTTTTTCAACTAAATTAATGTGCGTGTAGCAAGGTATACATGAAAAAATATGCACCTTACAATTTTTTATTATAATATTAATTAAACAATAAATATATAAACAATTTTAAAAAATATATGTTTAGCCTTATAAAAAAAATATCAAATAGCTATAAAATTAACAAATTTCATATAATAAGACATACATGAAAAGATGATTTGTCTTCTTGTCACTCTCCTAAAAGTGATAAAATACTATCAATATTAAAAAAAATATAAAAAATTATATTTTATGGTTATAAATTTTAAGAATTAATCATATTAATTTTTTAAAGATAATATATAATAATTTTAAAAACATAAAATTTTATATTATTTAATATCATTAATACTTTTTAAAATTCAAAAAATTACTTAAAGTGATAAGATAATTAAAAAAAAGATATATTAATTATTATAATAAAGACTGAATGTTAAAAGCTAATAGAAAAAATATTACTCAATTGTTTAATTCTTATAAATTTTAGTATGGGCAAATATCAATGTATTTATTTTTAAATATTAATTTATATTTTTATTATATTTCAAAATTTTCAAATTTTGTATTAATTATTTTTTTAAAAGTTTCTTATAATCATAAAATTTTTTTCATACTAATAATATTATTAATATTTACAAGTTTATTCGTCAATTCGAATATTTTTGAAAATATTTTATATTTTTTATTTATATTTATATTAGTAGAAATTTTAATGTATGTTAATTTAATTTTTAAAATATAGAAATAAATTATTATACTTATTGAATTAATTATCTAATATTACTTTAATACAAATTTTTAAGTTTTTTAATTAAAAATTTTAGAAAAAATTTTTGTATAAATTTTTTAAAAAATTAATACATCATAAAAATAGTTATTTTAGTCCTTAATAATATATATATTTTTTATTTTTATATATTTTTAATTATTTATTTATAATATCATCTTTTTATGATTTTACGAGGAGAATATAATTTTCAAGGATCGCTCATCCATAGACCATTAATATACATTTAATAAACAAAATTAAATAAAATATTAAAACTAATAATAAATTAAAAAAATTGAATGTTGGCTAGGGAAATTCCATCTCTATGTTCGGGATTTAATTAGCTAGGAAAGTTTAGTCACTAAATCCATTGCTATTTTCTAGATTTAATTAGATAGAGAATTTCCCTCGCTAAATCTGTCGATATATTATGGATTTTATTTGCTATGGAAGTTATGTCACTAAAATCTGTCATTATATTCATGAAGTAATTGGCTAGGAAATTTCATCGCTAAAATCCGTTGCTAAAATCCATCGCTAAAATCTGTCCCTATATTAAGTAAATAATTAGCAAGAAAAATTACGTCGCTAAAATCCATCGCTATATTAAGTATGTAATTAGCAAGGAAAATTCCATCACTAAATCCATAGCTATATTTTTGGGAAAATTTCATCACTAAAATATATCGCTATGTTTAGTATGTAATTAGCTAGGGAATTTCGTAGCTGAAATCTGTCTCTATATTACAGATGTAACTAACTAGGGAAATTCTGTCACTAAATTTGTCGCTAAATCCGTCGCTAAATTCCGGATTTATTAGCTAGAGAAATTCCATCACTAAATACGTTACTAAAATCCCAACTTTTCTTGAGCAGAATTTACGAAAATATTTCGTCGCTAATCCGTTGCTAAATTCTTCTCTTTTCTTGAGCAAAATTTACGAAAATATTTTGTCGCTAATACGTAGCTAATCCATTGCTAAATTCCCCATTTTTTCGGATGTGGAATTTATGAAATTTTTCAGTAGTTAATCTGTCACTAATTCGTTGCTAAATTCCCCACTTTTCTTGAGTGGAATTTACAAAAATATTCCGTCTCTAATTCGTTGCTAAATTTCCCACTTTTTTCTGATGCGGAATTTATGAAATTATTATGTCACTAATCCACTTTTATTCTATCTAAATTAAACAATTATTATTTCTCAAAAAGAATTAGTATTAATTAGACATTAACTAACAAAAACTTATTCCAATTTGTTATACTTCCCAACTTTATTGGTTAAATAGAGTCTCAAAGGCTCACTATCGAGGGTATATCATCAATAAAAATATATAAATATATAAATCATACAAGTAATAAAGTAGACTTTAATCTAAATATCAATCTCATATGAATTATATCAAATATTTGGTCAACAAACAATGAGAACATAATTCTAATTAAGAAGATATTTTAAATTTTTGCTATAATTCTTAGATCCTAGAATTTGTCCATTTGATTCATATGATACATATTTAAATGATTTAATTTATTTGAATTTGGATATAGAATGAAAGTTAGATTATTATAAATACTACTTTATCTTAATGACATATATATTATAATAGTTATATCCATTAAGTTCATCCAAATGATGATCCACTCATAATTATTTCCTCGGTACTTTACCATCGGGATAACAAATTATATCTAAATGAGAGTTATTTTTAGGTTCATACCTTTTATTTAAGGCATCAACTACCATAGATAATTGTTTCATATGTAAATTCTTATTCTATAATCTCATGTGTTATAATGACTTAGAAATAATAAAATTTATAAGTATTTACATATTAAGCTTCATAAATACTATACTCATACAATTAATATATGTTTTTCTTAAATCTAATCGGTAAGAACAATACAAGTAAAAACAATTCAAATAGCTATCACTACCTTATGAATCATAATATACTCATATATATTCTATAGATTACCTATCACTATATTCCACAGTATAACATTTAAGAGAATATTCTATAAAATAATTAACTTAATTGAGAACTAGTTCTACTATGATATATAAAATGAAGTAGCATGTAAAACTATTCATGTTTTTGGCATCAAGAGCGGCATATTCACAATGATTAAATACCTCAATTTTGAATTTTAATGTATAGGTTTGTCTCATGTATTACAGTCAGAAAAATTGTTACTCATTTCCTACCATATGTGCAAGTAAGTCTTATGGGTTACATGTCATCTTCTACCATTATAACATGCACAAACCCATCAATAATCAAATCTCTAATTTAAGAAAATAAAAATTGTGAATCTCAGATTCCCAATAACAACTCATAAAAATTAAGGATACAAACCCTAAATTTGGAATGACTGTGACATTGGCCTTTCTCATATATCAAATGACTACAATACTAAGAATGTTTGTGATTTTGACAATTAGCCCATACATTTAAGTCAATTTTATTCTCTTAAAAGAGAAGAGTTGCGACCTTGAGAAGTAGTCATGCTTGGGTAATACTTTTTGTGACATTTTGTCTAAATGTCATAGTATTGTATAATTACCATGACTTTTATTTGAATAATTTTGATTTTGTAATTTTTTATAGCTCAAAATTCATGACTTTGAAAAAATATCATAGTTCTAACTTGAGAATATACAACCTTGATAGAGATAAAATTATAATACTAAGAAATAGGCATGATTTTTAGTACCAATAAAATAATTAATTACTATAACATAAAATTAAAGTCGTAATTATTTATTATTATAAAATAAATATGGTTTTACCTCCATGATAATATTGCAGCAAAAAAATATATTACACAGTTAAAAAATTATGCTAATGATATGGTTGATTTGTGACGTAAAAAAATTATCACAATTAAATAAGTAATATTTTAGCCCAAAATAGATGCCAAAATTATTTGAAAAGTCACACTCACATATCACTCAATTGCCAAATATCTCTAAAAACATATCAATTATAATGTTGTAGATGATTGATTTTTAGCTATTTATTTATTACCATCTTTCAATATTGACCTTGAGAATTTCACATTGCATATATATATATATATATAATTATAAATCGATATCAACACATACAAAAAAGTCAAATATTAAAGATTATATATGTGAGTGCGCGTGAGCGCGCGCGCGTGTTTATTTGATACATATAATATGTTATTGTTAATATGTTATTTTAAATATGTTTATGTTAATATATATAATCACTAATTTCACATATGTTAATATATTATTAATGTCATTGTTAATAAATTTTATAGAAATATTACATATCTATAGACTATATATTATATAATTATACACACAATTATGAATTATTAAAAAAATATATGTTATACATAATGTGATAATAACTTACAATATTAAAAATATCTATAGATTGTGTATACTGTATATATTATATATATAGACTATGTATATATTTTATATACACACACATACAATCAATCAATTCAAATAATAAAATGTTGACAACTTTTGTATCAATATAAACTGTACATTACTATGTATAATTTATATATTATATATTATCCTGATCCTGATAACTATAAATTACTAAAGAGAGAAGATAAACATATACTATAAATTATCATTTTACATAACAATAAAAATATTAATAGTTTATATACAAATATTACTAATTAGATCACATCATATAAAACAAAACATATTTCATTTTCGTTTTTGCAGATGAAAAATCAGAAAAAAAAAAAAACAGTTCTGAGGATGAGGAGGGAGGCACGTGGGCTTTGCTTTGTGTAGTGTTAATTCTTTTGTTACTGTGAAAAAAAGGGTACAAAACAAAAAAAAAATCAGAAAACAAAACTTATAAAACAAAATGAAGTAGATGTAATGAATTGACCAAACACAAAACTAGTTCACCAAACAGGTAACTACTCACTGGGTGAGCGACAACACCGGCAATGTGGGCAACACCAACTTTTTTAGTTGAGAAATGAGAACACATAGGACATAAGTTACGGAACAACCGAAGAACAGACGCAACAAATCACAATTCGCTACTAGGGGTAGGACAGGACAATTTGGCATATGCAAATCACAATTAGCTACTAGTGGTAGGACAGGATAGTTTGGCATTTGCAAATCACAATTCGCTACTAGGGGTAGGACAGGACAATTTGGCATATGCAAATAGAGGTGTCAAATGGGCCGGCCCAGCACGGCTCGGCATGTTTTTTGAGGGCACGTTCGTGCTACCGTGCCGGGCCGGGCACGGTTTAAAAATTGCCGAGCTCGGCATGGCCCATAGGCACGGCAGGCCGTGCCGTGCCTTGCCTGGCCCGCTCGGGCTTGCCTGTCCGAGCGGTTCGGGATACGGGAAGACCGCAGGTCAGGTCGAATCAGACCTGACCCACGGTCTTTTTTTGTGGGAGGGGCTTCCTGGGGTCAGGCTCACGGGACACCCGACACGGGACTGACCCATGCCGGGGTGTCGTGCCGCGTGCCGAACTGTGCCGGGTCAGGCACGGCACGGCTCCGGCCGGGCACGGCACGACACGGCACGCGCCTAACCCGGGCACGGAATTTTTCCGTGCCGGGCCGGGCCGGCCCGGTTGACACCTGTATATGCAAATCACAATTCGCAGTTGGTGCATTGGAGGCTCGTGCTCGTGCTCGTGCATTCTGTTCGCCTCATTTTTCTTTTCCGTCGGGCGTCCATAGTCTATCTCGGGACTCAACATCGATTAGGTCCTTTGTTTTCTTTTTTTTTTTTTTACTCCGATTAATTTTAATTTTTTTCCACTATTCGGGCATCGAGCTGGGATCGGTTTGTGTTCAAGAGATGTATGGTCAACCCAACCCGAATTAACTTTAGGTTGGGCATTCTCAACCCGAACCCAACCCAACTCGAGGAAAACTCAATCCTAACCCAAGTTTTACTCGGGTTGATTTCGGGTTACTCAAGTTAACTCGCACATAACTATTACAATGGCACATACTTAGTAAAAATAAATAAATAAATCATCATTTTTCAATTGAATGTTGAGGCTAAGTAAGATTTATATGAGCACAAAAACCCATAATAGATCTCCTATTTGTACTCATAGTTGCTCAATATAATGTTAAATACCAAATAAGATTAGAATGCTAATAATTGCTAATGGAAAATATGGGAGATGATTAACCATGTTAACAATGAATCTGATATCTAGCCCAATAGTATGAAACTGTTGAGTCTTATTACAATTCTACTATTCCTAGTGGAGTCAATAAGAATATCCAAGGTTAAGATAGATTATGCCAGTTCAGGAAGATATTTCAGGGAAACATATCCCAATAATCCAACGGCTACCATACTATCAAATATGTATTTTTACTAGCATAGAATCACAACTTGATAAAATTATATTATTAATAATATTACTTTAGTCTGCCAAGGTCCTTTGTTCGGAAGTTATTTATAAGAAATTCCAAACTCATTGTCTATCAATAATAATAATAATAATAATAATAATAATAATAATAATAATAATAATAATAATAATAATAATATCAAATATGTAGACCAACAAATTAATAAGTCTATCATCTAATCTCCTAAAAGTTTGAATGAATACTTTAAAATGCATTTGTGAAGCCCAAGCAAAAAATAACATGGATATCTACCAAACAAAGCCTTCAACTATTTCTTCATCTATATCAGACATTCTAAAACCTACATACTGTATCTATCATCCTTCCTACAGGAAAACAATGGGGTGATTCCATGTGGATCTCTTCCTTAAAAACAACATTAAGATAAAGTGCCTAGAATAATACCTTGGTATCTAATAGTTTTTACTTCACCATTAGTCATGATATTATTATGAATTTTAGACAAAAAAAAAAATGAAAAATAAAGAATAATTTTTTATAATATGATTATTTGATTATTGTGAATTAACGATGATATGCTACTCTTTTTTTTTTTTTTTACATAAAAAGTGACATATTATTATGAATTCGATAAACTTTATAACAAGCTTAGGGTAGAGAAATCAGCCGACTCATCAATTCCATTTAATTAGATAACAACATATTATCTATTGTGATATAAAATTCAATGAGTGTTTTGAATGTGATCCTAGATAATAATAATAATAATAACAACAACCCATGATCCAATATATTCTTTGGGCTCAAAAAAGTTTGTTTGGCTAAAGCTTGACCTCAGCTCGGCCTACGCAATTTTTGGATGTGATAATCCAAGGGCTGCCCACCATGTAAAAATATTTATTTAAATTATTAATATAATTTTATATAAAAAAATTATTTTTAAAAATAGATGTAAATAGAAAATACTACATAATTAAAAATATTCATGCCAAAATTTTCTTAATTACATATAAAATTTCATTTTGAAATATAGGAAAAATGTACATCATTGCAAAATAAGTATATCAAAACAAGTGACGCTCATTAATCAATCATCAGTATATTTCAACCATTGAAAAATATAATGTTGTATATGTTATTTATTTTTTGATAATCTATTTATATAACAAAATATTTCTGTTTTAATATTTTCATATAAGTGCAGGAAAAAAAATATTAAGAGACTGGGGATGCAGCAGTAGCACAATAACGGTGGTCCCGCTGTTCTGTCAGTGAGCCAAAATTTTTGGAGAAGAGCCTGACTCGTCCCATGATTCGCTCCGCTCTGGTTAAATGAACCGAGAGAGTTTTTATTATAAAATATTTTGTAATTTTAATTTCGAGTTATTATTTTTGGACCGGGGAACTGTTTATTGCCTTATTCTCTCTCTTTCTCTGCACGATTTATCACGACTACTCTGTGCTGCATACTGTAAGATGATCTTTTTGTTGGTTTAATCTGTACTGCATAAGTATTTTCTGGTGGATGTAGCTAGTTGTACTGAGCGACTAGCGAACCACGTTATTTTTGGTGTTCGATTTCTCGTTTTTGATTCTGCCGTGGTTGGATTGCTGGATTGGATATATATTGCTTGTTTTTCTGTTGTTCGTGTTATTTTCTGTATCTTAATATCACTACCGTTGAAGAGTAATTACCCAACATATAATCAATAGTTTGGTAGTCCAATTGGTGAGATGGGTGCATGCCTACTTAGAAATTGAGTTTGATACCCAAAAACTACCAAAATTCACTAGAACAAAAAACTACATCTACGGAAGGCAATTTTGTGGGGCCCGAATTGGGTCTGGAGGTCACACCGAATAAAAAAAAACGATGAAAAATATAATATACATCATTGAGACATATTTTAATCATTTCTAGTAGTAATGTAAAACTATCATGTAACCATGGAGATATTTATACTTCAAAAGATTTAATAGTGAACGAACATCTTTGTTTATCAAATAAAATATGTTTGTGTATATATATGTATTATGCAAATACATATGTATTATAGCGGCAAACCATGAAGATATTGTGCACATATAGTTTTTTTTTTTAATTATTTTCTTTTGTGACATGTTTTGGGTGTTGACATGGAGATGTGCATATATATATATATATATATTCCCATGTGCACTTTTTTTAATATTAACATGGGTAAGACTATTACTCTAAGTATGTCATTAACTTATTAGGGTTAGAAGGCATTGCCATCAACTCACTCCTCTCCGATTGTTACCATACCTCTTCTTCATCTCTCAACTTCAATTTTAGTGTGTAATATGATTACTTTAAAATTTATGCTAGTGTTTTTTATTTAATATTTCACTATGTCACGATCTTGTTATAGTGTTTTGTTGTATCATCAGCTTGTTCTAATATACTTGGCCGCCAATGATATTTAATTTTCACCTTGAAAAAATTATGTATCTTTTTAATTTATGTTTATAATTCATTTGATATAGATCTGATCCAACAAAACATCACCTCAATTCATGTTCAGCAGTACGTCATCAATGATGCATCACTGTATTAAGTTTTTATCATCATTGATTATATATAGACGCAAGGAAATACCTTGGGTAAGGTGGCCTAGGGGAATTGAACCGGAGAACTCAGCCTTGGAAAGCTGAGACCCACACGTATGAGGTACTCTCCTGGGTTTGATTCTATATTATATTGTTTGTAGCACTGATGTTTTATTGACATTGATCAATAAACTCCATATTTTTCTCAAAAAAAAAAAAAAAAAAAAAAATTTACAGTCCAATACACAACCTGAAAACCATAAACAAAAAAAAAAGGATATCAAATCATATGTATTCTAATGTGAGAAAACGAAAAACATAATCTTAAGTTCACTCAAATAAAAGTGTGTTCTTTCATTTCATCCAAAACATACTTGCAAGCTACTTTTTTAGCTGTTCGCTTGTCTGCTGCTGCTGCGGTATGCGTGTGTGTGACTCCATGAGCCAACACCTCTATAGTGACCAATGTCATGCCTTTGTCAACGGAAATGATTGGTTCCCTCATCTCATAATGGTTCTTTTGACACACTTCATTTAATTTTCTTGCAGGATGAATGATAAGCGTCTCCGGCGTGATTAATGGTTCCAATAGAGGTTTTATGCTTTTGAAAACAGTCTCTTTGTTGTACCCAGAATCAACAAAAATGGCTCCTGCCAAAGCTTCTATCACATCACCAAGCACCTGCATTATTACATCATTAGAAATAAATATATAATAATTTTCAAAATTATTTTCCATTTTATCTAAAATATGATTTTGAAAATATAATAATTTTCAAAAGAAAAAAATCATTGATAAAAATTTTCTACATATATTTTTTCTATATATCAACTTTCGAGATTGTATATAATTATATATAATAATATAACTAATCTCATAAGAATTTGAAGTTAAATATGTTTGCGTATGAATAAATATTAAAATTAATCATTTAAGAAGTATGTGTCGTGTATGTGAGTGAGTGAGTGTGTGTGTGTGTGTGTAAAATGTATATTTATATAATACCTAGTTAAATGCAAAAAAAAATGAAACTGAATATTTCACCTCCTATCAATGATTTATCATGAATTTTTTATATTTCTCTTTATTCTCATTAAAATTTTTGACAATCAATTCCATCAATTTTTTCATTACCTTATAAATATAACTTATAGTAGACTCATTTTCAGCATCCACCAAGCGAAGAACAAATATAAAAGAGGGTTTGACATCTTCAAATAAAATATTACAATATTCTAAGTATGAGGCATAAAAATTACATTGGTTATATTTTTTCTTTTTCATCTTTTGCCTATTTATTTCCAGTCTAATTTGACCTAGTAAATATCTTTCTCATATTATTATTTTTTGTTTATTAATACGAGACAAGGTGATAAAGACTATAACAAATTATCTCAACATGTTGCCCAATAAACTATCTTTACAAGCCTCAACAACTATTTTTGCCCAATAAATTGTCTCAACATGTTGAGCAATTTTTTTCTATTATAAATATAGCCACTTATATATGTATATATGCATGTATGTATGTGTATATATATATATATATATATGTGTGTGTGTGTGTCTGTGTGTGTGTGTGTGTGATCATCTCTATTATCTTCTTGATATATAATAGTTTTTTCAAATCTTCCAACATTAAGTCATGATAGTATGCAGCACACGATGTCCAATATAAATATAGACTTTTCAATTACATCTTTTCTATATAAGTTAAAATTAAATATATCATAAATAAGTTAAGAGAAGTAATTATTTATATAAATAATTAAATATATCAAATTAAATTATAATTACATATCAATACATAAGTAATTCAAATAATACTATCTTCATCAACTTTTTTTATCTAATTATTAAGTAATTCAAATAATTTATTTTTTATTTTTATCATAAAATAATCATCGATGAATTTAATGAATATGATACCTCATAAAGAATTCAACAAGAAATTCATTATTCTTTTCTTCTTATTAGTATATCAATTCAACATACTTGAATATCTATTTTTTTTCTATTCTATGAAATATTTTTTGTTCAAATTATTTGTAAGAATTAATTTTTTTTAGATTTATAATTCTTACATCATAAAAAATTAGTTCTTTATATCAAAAATCATATTTTCTAATTGCTATGAGTATTAGTTGAAAACTAGCACAATTCATTATATTAAATAAAATTATATTATTATAAATTCATCTATAAAATATAATATCAGCTTTCTTCTTGGATTCGTTCTAAATTATTGAGAATAATTCTTATAATTATTGCTGAGAATAATTTTAGTATTTTTTTTATTTTAAACAATTATTTTTAGATTAAGAGTAAAGAAATGATCCGTAATATCTTTTTTTCCTTTATTTCTTTATACCACTACCTCTACTATTACTTTCTCCTATATTACTATCACCACTAGAAATATTATTTGATTCTATTTTACTAGTAATCTCTCTACCTCTTTGTCATCTTAATCTTATAACACAAAAAAAAAATTTCATATTATGCATCTCAACACTTAATTGATTTTTTTTATATTCTTTTGGCAAGCATATATCTTTCCAATATTTTTAAAACATGTTAGAAAAAATTTTTAAAATTTTTTGTATTCCTAAATTCTCTAATAAGGTGTTGTTTTTGCTTATAAATATGTCATTTTCTTGCTTTATCACACAAATTACAAATAAGAATATTTGTCTCTTTCATATCTAGTAGGCGGATGTATTTGCATCATGTATCTTTTCTTCCACTTGACGAGTCCATCTCAATTTCAATTATATTATCTATTTTTTGGTTGCTAAAAGAAATATAGAGGAAGGTAGTGATGATAATATTAGAATTTGTGATAAAGTAATATTAATATTAGGATTTATGATAAAGTAACATTAATATTTGGGGGTTCGGTAATATTAAAATTTGGGGTGGTTTCACTTAGATAATTATAATATTATGAATTGTGAGGATGAGGAGTTTGGTTCAGTAATATTAGGAATCGAGAAGGGAGGGTGTTTGAGGCATGCCTGGGCAAGACGCGCCTGCATAAGACATACCTAAGCATGCACCCCACAAGTGCACATGCCTCTCCCCAAGCGAGGCACTTTAATAGATGCATCATGGTGCCTGAGCTATAGGCACACCTGAGGAACATCATTAATAACAATGAATATATTAGAAAAGATCTTGAGTATCCTAATATCATAAAAATAATAAACAAATAAAAAATACAACATAAATACAATAAAACATGTGAGATCTAATATCGAGTATAACTCTTATGTTCATGGTAATAACGACTAAAAGATCAGGGTCATAAAATATAACTATAGGATTACTTGGCTCTTTGATAGACTCACCTTTGATTTGAGAAAGTTATATTTATCTGTTTGTTCTAATATAAAATATAAGTCCTAGATGGTTAAGTCTCCCAATCCCAGATTCATTAAGAGCCTGAATAGAAATAGACTCATTGAGTATTATGTCATATGAACTAGAAAAAAATTCTCTCCCAAAAAATCTCATTCACTTCTAAAATCAAAAAGATTTGTACTTAATGATACATATGATGACTCCAAAGAAATATTATTATAATGTAAACCAACAAATTCAAAAATAATCATCAAGTAACTCTCTTTCCTAGCTAGAAGTCTAAGTGAGACCACATAGAAATAAAAAAAAATAATGATTCCAAAAATATTCTCAAAACTTATTTTTTTTATATTTACTAAAAAATAATTCTTGCTAAAAAAAATATCTCCAGGTACTCATTAAAAATTTCAATTAGGCTTTGCTGGAAAATACCGACTCTATTTGGATACTAAATTATCTAAGAAAGAAATATCTTAAAGGCCTAGATACAACTTATCTCATCTTGAAGAGAGATAGTGAACAAAACAAGTATTTTCAAAATCTCTATGAGGTAGGCTAAAAAATTTATTTTTAAGATATTATGATTTATAAGAATACACGATCAGAAAGAATATAAAAAGATAATTATTTGATTATGTAGGTACAGTCTTACAGATAACAACGTATATCCACAAACATGCTTTGGAAAGCTCCTACCAAATATGAGTGTCTGATTTATCTCCACCAAATATATATTTTTCATTTGCATAATCTCATTTTATGAGGTAGAGCTGACACATTAAGTATTATCTATAATCACATGATATACAGAGTAAATACTGAATCTTTTTGATATATAGTCTAATTCATCACTACTTCTTATTTTTTAATATTTTTATTAAATTAATTTTTTATTATTTTATAAAATAATAAAAATATAAAAAAAATTGTGAACAAAAATTTTAAAACTACCAATATAAATCATGAATAATCATCAATAAAATAATTATTATAATTTACAACTTCTTGTTTATTTTTCTTTTTTGTTTAATTTATGCCTTTATATAGTACATAACTTGTGGGTTGCTCCATCACTTTTACCCATTATATAAGATAACATGTGTATGATAGTTTTATTAAGTTTTTACATTATTTTGAATAGGCTTGGATTTTAACATAATGTGATTGGGAGAATAAACCCTAATATGAGTAAATGTGTGTGCGTGTGTGTGTGTGTAGGTTAGAGCTACAAACCCTGGAAGAGAAAAGGCACAACTACAATGCACTAAACCTTACTATCACACACCCATCATGTGCAACATATAGTAGTAAGTCGCACTAGCATCGATGGCCTCTATATGGATGTCGTAGGGGGGTAAATGTCATAAACCTCCTATCTCTGCATTGGATCCAAAATATGCCAGAAATAATGATCATCATCACTTTAAACACTACATCCACACTAGATCTAAAAATAACTATCTGTATCTTTTCTAGAAATATACTTCCTCCAAAAAAACTACAAAAATCTATCGTATCTCTTCTCAATGCGAACTGGAAACCAACTAAAATTATAATATCCGAGTAACTACATGTGTTAGTGATCATTAAAAAACCTCTCAAGTCATGAAAACTTCTTTACATAACTCAATATAAAAAAAATTACATAAAAATGAATATGCCAAGAATAATATAAAAAATAACTAAAAATACTGAGTGCACAAACTAAATTTAGTCAAAAAATTACTAAGATAGTTAATCTTATATATGATTCTCCTCTACATAGTAAAATTGACTGGATGAATTGTGACAAAAATAAAATCAATATGATACCTGGATCAATAAGAATATATGTTGAATTAAAACTTAAAAGTTCAACCCATAAAGGGGTATTAAGCACATATCTTATCTGTAACAAGACAATATCTCTTATGAAATACGCCACCCTTATATCATAAAAATATCTGAATAACTCATGATATTTATTCTATAATTATGATTGATGATACTTATTAAGTTAGATAATACCTAACTCATTATCATTCACATACATAAAAAATAGAATTATTATGTCATCATAATTTTTCTAGAAAAATAAAAAAATCTCACACTTGTGTACTCTTAAAGAAGTGACTGCCTATAAAACTTTCACAAATCATATTCTTAATTACTATTTCATACCATATAATGTCTATCATAATCTATAAATTATGTCTGACTATATTAATTAAAATCTAGGTAGCTTCTTCATATGTATCTCCACCTCAAGATTGACATTGAAAAAAATTATTTTTTTTAGTTTGGTTGGTTGTATTTCACTATTATTTTTCATCATGTCATTTCTCATTGTATGTCTTTTGAGTATATGTTCACATTCTAAAGTTTTTAAGAGTACTATTGTAACTTTGCTACGATGTCAAAAATTTGGTGGTTCTCAGCATGACACTAAAAACTCATTAGATCTATGTGTGTGTCTAATAAAATTCTAAAAATATATGATTCTTATAAATAATAAAATGAAAATAATTCTAAATATTGATTACATATGAATTATGTTTGTTTTTGATTGAGTTTCAAAGAATTGAATAATGTTCAAGTTGATAAAATAAAAATTAAGTCTCAAAAAATACTTAGACTTAAGAATTGATTGACTTTTCATGTACAATGATATTTCCTCTATGTATTGTGGTCATCTAATACATGTTTGTTATTATGGTATAAAATGGACCGGGCCAGATTAGAGGTGTCAATCGGGCCGGGCCGACCCGGTCCGCCACGAGGCACGACACGATTCTGTCGTGCCTGGGCCGGCACAACACGGGAATTTCCCATGCCTGTGCCCGTGCCTTGCATGTCCACGGCACCAACCGTGCCGTGCTGTGCCGAGGCAACAGGGCCTCGTGCTGTGCCTGGCCCGATACAGCACCATGGCCCGTTAGCAAGATACCTTGGCACGAGCCGAGAAACCCTATTTTTTTTTAAAATTAGGGTTTCGACCGCATGGTGGTGCGATGACACGCTGAAACCCTAATTTTTTTTTGGGTTCGGCTCTACAGGCCCGAACCCGGCGAATTCGTACTGTGGGCCCGTGCCAGGCAGATCTCCACAGAACCATCCCGGGCAAGGCATGACATGGTTATTATATCATGCCATGTTTGGCCCGGCACGAAAACACGGTCGCCTCGGCTAAAAATAGACTGGGCCGGTTCGGCACGTCCCGTTTGATACCTCTAGGCCAGATAGGCCCAGCCCAATTTTAGGTTGCCTAACTAGGCTATCGTGTCAGGCCAAGCACGACACGGTAAAGTAATCATGTCGTGCCTAGCCCGACACAGTTTAGTGAAGATCAGGCCCGGCACGAGCCCTTGGCCCAAAATCCGTTTGGTTCAGCCCGATTCAGCTCGGTTCGAGTCGAGCGGTAACCCTAATATTTTAAAAATTAGGGTTTCGGCGATGCACCACCATACCGCTGCACCGTCATCATCCTATCGGGGCTCGACGAGCCTACCCATTGACTTGGGCTCATCGTGACCATGCTCAGCGCGTGGTCACGGCGTGTCGTGCCCACGTGCCAGGCATTTGTGCAGTGCCGGTACAACAAGCGAGCCAAAATCCCTATGCCCGGCCAGACACGAGGAATGCCGAGGGCAGGCCCGACATGGGCACGAGCACGGGCCATTCCCATGTCATGCCAGGCCAAGCACAGCCGAACTGGGTAGTGCTTCGCGCTGGGCCGGGCCAGCCTGTTTGACACTTCTAGTTTGTTAGAAAAAAAGATGAAAATGCATAATCAACCTTCAAGAGTCAATCACTATGGGTTATCATCATCGTAGATGATTCCCTTGTGGTAGTGCCTTCGGTATATCCATCACTAACCACCAAAGCAGCATATTTACCTAACAATTAATAATTTCATAATTTCAACTTCTTTTAGGTAATTCGTCAACTCTCATTGATGGTTGTTTAGACTATGTATTTCTGTTGTCCAACCAATACTTCTGGAGAACACACAAAGATATGATTATAATAATATCTGTTCTTTTGACTTTATTAATATCATACTTGCATCAAATAAGTTATGTCAATCTAGTAATCACACCTATAGAAATCATCACAAGGGGACGATGGCCGAGAAGCTATTACATCCAATCGATGCATGTCTCCTTGTCCTTGCTTGTGTCTCATAACTTACCTATCACGATCTATCACAACTAGAGATGTCAAACAGGCCGGGCCGGGCCAACCCATTTTTTTTTGAGCAAGAGCGTGCCTTCGTGCCGGTCCAGGCACGGTTACTGTACCGTGCCGTGCCTGGCCTGGTTTAAAAAAGCCAGGCCCGGCACGGCCCGCTGGCATGGCAGGCCATGCCGTGCCGTGCCTGGCTCGCTCGGGCCTGGCCTGGCTGTACGGTTCGGGCATCGTGGGACCTTGGGTCGGGTCCAATCAGACCAGACCCACGGTCTTTTTTGCGGGAGGGGCAATCGCAGGGTTGGGCTCAGGGGACACCCGACACGGGATGAACCCGTGCCGGTGTGCCGTGCCACGGGCCGAACCGTGCCGAGTTAGGCACGACACGGCACGGGACAGGTACGGCACGGCTCATGCCTAACCTGGGCACGGGATTTTCCCGTGTCGGGCGGGCCCAGGCACGGTTGAACCGTGCCATGCCTCGTGCCGGCCCGGCCCGACCCGGTTGACACCTCTAATCACAACCAACAAAAGCTTCCATCAGATCGGTGAAAACCTAGGTTAAGCATTCTAAAATACTCTCATATACATCAATACTCAATATATCACAAAATCATTTGTTACAAATCATATTTATACATGACATAAACAATGCATACATTTCTAAATTAGACTAACAATGAGGAGAGATTCAAACAATATAATTTGACAATTATCTCATTGAATCATGCATCCTCGAAGGTGATAGGTATTTAGTGTCTAAGTTTCAATTTTGGTTACTAATCTGATATGTTTAGCATTTGACTCTGCTATGCTTCCCTACTCGGGGTGGCATACCCATGCTTCCTTTGTTTTTGCTTTCCTCCTATCTCTCAACCCTTCCTCAGAGTTCCTTATAAATTCATTAAGTCCAACCTTTATATCATTGAAATGTTGATGTGTACTAAACTATCTTTTATGAGTTATATGTTGCAATGCTAGGTTGATATCTTGGCAGAGGATTGAGTTGAATTACTTCTATAACCATCACATCATGGAATATCACAAACAATATCATGACATCGTCATGTATCTATAAGGATAATATCGCAACATAAAAAGAAATCACAACTAGAGTCAATCACACACCTTTGAGTATGTTGTCACCACAAGAAAATAATGTTACAACATAAAATAACTTTGTAATATGTGATTTATTTTTTATAACAATAATATCACAATATTGAAAAGTAAGTTGCGACTTCATATTATCAAGCAAGTATTATCACAACTTTGTTTCAATGTCTCGATCGAGATGTAATACTTTGGCTATTGAGGCATGAAAAATAATAATATCACCAAAGATATGTTTTAATGAAATTGAGATAACTCAAAAATATTAAAAATACCAAGAAAAGAATATTACAACTTAAAAAGTTATTGTGATAGTGTGGTAGAGTAGCAACCAATATGATATCACGACAATAAAAATATCATGACTTCATTTCGCTCATCTGTATTTCAGTTCTATTTTCCACCAAGTCTCTCTTTCATAATCAATTTACAACTGATTCTATTACTTTTCATCAAAACCTATCAAAAATTCATTTTCTTGAAATACTTATCTTTTTTGCCTATTTCTCTTAGAAATACCTCATGAAATAAACTAAAAATATCCATAAAAATATGATATTTTCAGTACCAAATAAGTATTTACTTTATTCAATATATCTTCAAAAGACATGATAAGATAATACCCAAAGTAATAAAATACTTCTTTATTGTTACTTTAGTACTCATAAATTCATCTAAGATTGATAAAATATTAATTAATATTGATATAATTTTTCTTAGTATGACTCATTCATTAACGAGTCTCGAAAGGATAAAGATTTAGGAAAGACACATTGCACTCTTATTATTCCTTATTCCTTCGAAGTCCCAAATGTACCTTCAACCAGAAGAGAGGGTCACCTCATAACTATTTATAAACTTGTTAGTTTATATTATGATAACTTTTCTTTTAAGTCATTTTATATATCAACATATACATGACATATTAATTTTAAAAAAGTGAGATTTCCTAAAAAAATATCTTCCGCTAATCTTTTTCAAGTGGGTATCTCACAAATCAATTTTAGTCTCAATTTCAGGTGAGTTGGGAGCATGAAGGCATAATCATTCACGACTTGGGTTTATTCTAGAAGAAGACATATGCAACTTGTTCAAAGCAAAGGAATGTCTCCTGAAAGATTATATGAGCATGCAACCCACACGTTTAATCTTAATCTTCTAATTGTACTCCTAAAAAATAGAGAAATTATACCGAATCTTATTATATAGATATTATTGTACGCATATATTTTTCTTTCTTTTAACTCTTTCATTGTTTATCTTAATGATATCAAGATACTCAAATCCTTCTTAGACCCACAAATATGACACAAGAGCATAATTAAAGAAATAAATGTCTTTCACTTTAATATGACATAGATACTAATACCTCAATCATTGAGAAAATATGTTGTCAATTGGAAGTGAGTATTGACTATGAAAACTAGTCATAATATGAAGATTAAGTAATTAAAAATAAGATTTATAATAAGTGAGTTTACTCAGATATTTAGTGTGAATTATGATGATATTTCCTTTATAGTGATCAAGATGATCTCAATTTGAATATTTATATCACTAATAGTCTCTAACAAATAATGACATGTCAATTAAATATGAAGAACATGTTTCTTTATAACAACCTTGAGCAAGAAGTATGTATGAAGCATTCACTTAATTCTTGACTTGTGACAACACAGTCAAATCTACTTTATAGATTGTGAAATATCTTGTATAGTTTAAATTAATCCTCAAGAGTTTGGCTTGTGATATCTTTATCTATAGTCACCTCTTTTGATTTACATGTGTAGTAATACTTAACACACATAATATCCTTAATGATTATATATGTAAGCGATATCTTTATTATAGAGATTATGAATAATGAATCATCCAACTTAAATAATATAATCAGTCACAATTTCAAATAATAATCATAAGGTCAAATATTTCTTGAGATAGAATCATAGAGATAACTTACCATAATAATTTATTGCATTATCATTGAAAAGATATATAATTTATGCTCTTATAAAAATTAGTCTTTGAGTTGTATTCATTGTATTCCAACATATGATCATATCAATTCAAATATTAAAGTTTATTCGAAATGATCATTCCAGTTGACTAGAATACAGACAAGAGAATAATAAGAAATATTAATTATTTAATTATTATTATATCAAATATAATTTATTCAATAAATATAATTAAATTATTTCTTAAATTCTCTACAATGAATTTAACATAATGCAACACTGCACAAATTTTAGCACGTGAAAATCTTCAAGTCTTGATATCTCATTCAATAATCATGAGTACACTTTGATTATTATAATATCAGCTTAAACAAAGAACATATCAATGATATATTATTGTATTTTTATTAAAAACAATCTTATTATCTAAAAAATAAAGAGATAGAAAATAATCTCGAGATAAAACATAGAAACAGAATTCACGATGATGATAATAATTACTTATGAGACACTTTGAATCATACACATTCTTTAAAAAATCAAGTACCAATTTACTACTCCAATAACTCACTATTATGACAATTAGATAATAAAATATTTAATCAACCTTCAAATAACTATTTAATGAGTAAACAAAGTGCAATATTACCAACTACATTTTTTTTTGTTTCTCTTTAATTCTCTTTGTTTGTTATATAGATGGGAGCATCCAACATGTTAACTGTCCTAACCTGAATAGCCTATATTTACAAGGGCTTCCATTTTTACATTTCACACATTATTATTGAATTTTTCTATTGATAATTCATGATTTCTATTTCTATAGTATCTGAGTCAACCTCTAGGTTGAGGTGACAACCCCTAGGTTGGATAGAGACAGAGAGAGGTGTGCATTGTAATAGCACAATACACATGTGTGCACTATATGTGCATGATCAACATGCACACAAATGTATCTTTATCGCATTTCCACCATGTGTGATGGATGTCGATGCCCATTGTGTCGATGTACCCAATGCACCGTGGTACATGAGTTCAGTGAAGGTGGACAATCTGTGAAAAGGTGCATGATAGTGCAAGATGTTTGTCCAGTGCAGTGTGCTGGTGTAGTGTGATGCACAGGATGTGTGGGCCTGTGGCTAGTATAAAAAAGGTGCATTTTGAGTGAAGTGAAGGTGCACAATGAAAGCAATGATTGTGCAAGTGAGTTCCCTGTGTTGTGAATGGAATTAATGCAGTGTTTGTAGTGAGTGTGTGTTATTTGGTTTGTTCTATGACATGTCACATGTTTATTCACATATGTAGGAAATTAGCATTATAGTTATTTTATAATCTTTTAAACATATAATTATTCATAGTGCTCTATAGGAGTAAAATATGATTATTTTGTCAGAAGATTTTGAACCATCTAATAAATGAATCTCATAGAAATTAGACGAAAGAAAAATAACTATTTCTCCCATTTGATCGGCATGTGTCAATTCATCGATATAAAGTGAACACCCATTTTATAATATTGCATAATATATAAGATCTTATGTGAGTTAGAAACATCATTATATTAATCACAGACGATACAAATATACGATGAAATTTTATAGCTTATGAGATTGAGACTACAAGAGCCTAGAGAGCTTAAACAGGTCACTACTTGCTTCATCTGCTTCATTTAGCTAACTCTTTGGAGGGTTTACCAATAGATGTTGAGGGGTCCAAGAGAGTAAGAAACATTAGAGTGTTATTGTGAATTATTTCTAGAGAAAAGATCAAAAATACTACATAATATATTGACTAAGACAAGCCGACTACCAGAGTCAACTAGTAATGCTTGCACAATTTTTCCCCTATAATCTTTACTAAATAAAATTTAATCAAAATTCAAAGCTTTTAAAATATTAGTAGATACTTATCGATCTTTAAGTACTATATATTGTTTGACTTATTTTTGTATCTCATACTCCTCGATTATCGATTCAGAAACCAACAATCATATTTTAGATAATTTTTTTTTTCATTACTTTTTCCTCATGTTCACTTAATATTGTAATAGTTAATTCTAAGAAATCAATAATCTTTAATTATGATAATATTCAATGTGTTTATTTCTCTCACATGTTTTGTTTATTCCTAGTTGTTCAATTAATCTTATTTATATGCATTATCTTTCTAGATAATCCAATTATAATATTATTTTTTTCTATTAATTAGTACTTGCACAGCTATAAAACTTGATCAAAAAATTTTCTTTGAGACTAAAAGGTGTGACCTATGTTTTTTTAATTAAAAGATAAGATATTTCACATAATTTTTTAATTTTATTGATCTACAATTTGTTCATTCTCGACTTGGTAGTTGATCATAAACCAAACAAAGAAAGTTAGATCCTAATATTAGAGATTTTCCTACACTGGAATATGAGATACATCAATTTGTAAAGCATATCAGGAACTTTTTATCTATCTCATCATACTTATGTGAATAAAAGCTTATTTGATCAAATATGCTCAGATATTTAAGGACCTAATTGAGATTAGACACGAAATGAAATTAGATATTTTATTATATTTATTTATAAATATATGCATTTTACTTGTATGATTCTTTTTTATTTTATATCATAAATTCTATATTTTTCAATCATTTAAAAAAAAATAAAATAAATTTAATAAAATATAAAAAATATTAAATGTAACAATACAATAAAATATATATTAGATAGATTCAACACTTATTATATTGATCAATAGATCACATACTAGACTTCCTATGCTAATACAACTTTATAGAATGAGATTGCATAAAAAAATATTAATTTGATTGAGATTACACGAATACTCCTCATTGGTATGTATGATCTAAAGAACTTCTGGGAGTTATGATTTTAACCACAAACTATATAATCAAATAAGTATTTTTTTCTATCATTTATCACCATATGCATTTTCAAATCATTTATCTTAGAGATTGATTATTCACTTATCTAATAAAGTCTATGAGTACTTTATTTGTTCATAATCTTGCTTTATTGAAATAAGATGACACCTAAGGCTATAAAAATATATATTTCATTATTTTCCTTGTATCTAAAAAGATACAAGTATTACTATCATAGTTTTCTAGTGTATTATTAAATATATATCATATTTTTTTTTTTGAGTAATATTCATTTTTTTAATAGCCGAAAAGGAATAAGAATCTAGAAGGTCCAACGAATCTATTAATTTTTCTTACTCATCTATAAACCTACTTGGGCCTCCAATCAAGAAAAAGTCAGCCATCTGCTTCATCTTAACTTATTAATTCATACTATGATTATATTTCTATTGAATCATCATATGTATCAATAATTATACTTCTATAGAATCATCTTAATTTGTTAAGTTGATTATGAAAAAAATAAAATTTCTTAGAAGAGAAAATCTCATTCAAACCTAAATGATCTATTAGTTAAAGAATCTACTTTAGTGTCTGCTCAAGAAGAGCCAAAGATAAAAAAATTAGACCACATAAGACTTAAGAGTCTATACTAGAAGAATGATACATAAGTAAGCTGTTCAAAGTAGAAGAGTCTCCCAAGAAGCTAGATCATTATACAAGCATCTCTTCTAATTTTGATCTTATGATCACTCTTCGGAAAAAATGAGAAAAATTATACTTAGCACTCTATTTCATAAGTATTATTGAACTCATATATTCTTCATTCTTTCACTACTTTTTTTGATGACATTAGAATACACATATTTCCTTATAAGATAATATCTCATCCAAAATTTTACAATTATATGTTGACAAAATTAAAAGCCCTACAATCTAATGTATTGGAAACTAGTGCATTGACTGTTAAAAAAAATAATGCTAAAATAAATATAATGATACTCTAATCAAATTCATATATCAAATATTCTTATATAATAAACAAAAAAAATTAGAACATTTGATATATCGATACTTAAAGTTTAGAGATATTTCAAAGATATATCGGTGAATATTTTGAAAATTTTTTCACTACTCACAAGTAGAGGTGTCAAACGGGCCGGCCCAGCACGGCACGGCCCGTTTTTCATGAGCACGGTCGTGCAACCGTGCCATGCCGGGCACGACACGGTTCCTGTACCGTGCCGTGCCCGGCCCGCTCGGGCACGCCTTGCCAATACTGGCCAGGCCAGGCGGCACGACAGGGGCAGGGCAGGCGGGAGCCGCAACGCGGGACCGGGTCAACCGGGGTCCGGGTCCCGGGAGGCCAGCACGAGCATGGGCTGAAAATGCCAAAATGGCAGATTAGAAAAATTTTTTTTTTTTAATTTTTTATTAAGTTACTGTATAGACTTTAAGTATTAGTAATAATTAAAAAATATAATTTTTTGTAAAAATTATAACATTTAAAATTAAATAAAACAAACAAAAATTAGAAAAAAATTTTTTTTTTTTTCAATTAAGTTTATCTTTTTTTATTATTATAATTTATTAATTATATATTAAAATTTAAAGTTATTAAATTTTAAAATAAAATTTAAATCGTAAAATAATAAATAAATAAATTAAGTTAGTAAAAATTATAATTAAAAAAAAATTAAACTACACAAATGAAAAATTACCATTCATGCTTTTAAAACCAATAGTCCGAACAAAACAAGTATAAGTTTCAACACAACGTATGGTACAAAGTACAAACAAAGCGTATAAATAAAATAAATAAAAAAACATCGAAAAAAAAGAGCAGATGAGCATCAATCGTCAAGCGGCATATCATGAAAATCATCAGCCGCAACATCAAGATCAGTATCATATGGATCATCATCATCGGCAATCAGCTCCTCCGCCATCGTAGTGGATGTGGATGCGACTGTAGTGTCTGTCACAGTCCCAGCTTCAGCACGATCACTGATGCTAAATCTCGATTCCTCCCAATCCTTCAAACATGCCAAGGCCTCAACCATATCTGGACGTAATCTCGATCTCCTATCCGAAATCACGTTCACTGCAACAGAAAAAGCAGACTCCGGTGCTACCCTCGACACCGGAGGAGTCAGTAGATCCTGTGCCATCCTAGATAGCACGGGATAGGCGGACTCATATGATTTCCACCACTGTAATAAATCAAGATTCTTATTATCAGAAGGTGATAGGATTGAGCAGTAATCGGTATCTAAGTACCAAGACAGCTCGCTCCTATGTGAAGGTCCACCCCTACGTTTCCCCCTCGCTAGGTTAATGGAATAATCGTCATCTCCGAACAAGGTATCAGTGTCCGTACTCACAGTCTCACCACCACCACCACCATACCTAGTATCGTAGTATGTGAACAGGTCTGTCAACTTCTCGTAAATGAACCCTTCAGGTGGCTCTTCCAGGTTCATGCACGAGAAAATATAAGTCAGGGTATTTTCAACCCCTTCCACCTTAGCCCTAGGGTCCATACATGCTGCGAGGCAATAAAAGATAGAATGGTGGACCAGTACTTCAGGTACTTGGTCTCCATCTCTGCAACCATATGGCTAAGCGTCGGGTCCGCTCGATACTTCCTAAACATGCTACTAATGTTGCATATGCAACGAAGTGCAATGCAAGTGGTGGGCGTATACACCGACGAACACATGTTCGTCGTGTCATAAAATATCTTCAGGAATTTCATTTATGAAATTCCTGAAGCCCAGTCAGTGTCGTCAATAATAAGTTCGCCACTCTTACTATTGACGTAGTCGGATATCACGTGTTCGTATCCAACACATGATTCCAACATCAGGTACGTGTAATTCCAACGATGTCTCACATCTGATTGGAATTTCTTCTTCTTAAGATTCGCAGACAAACAGAGATTACCAAACTCTTGTAGTTTGCGAGGAGTGCGAATATACTTGAGTGCATTGCGTATATTTTCCAACGCGGGGGAACAGACCTTCATACCCGCTTGAACTATCAGGTTAATAACATGACACATGCATCTGACATGAAAGATCTCTCCTAAAGGTGCATCTCTAATATTCCTAACAAACATATTGATCGCTACTCCATTATTCGCAGCATTATCGAAAGTGACACTAAAAAATTTATTTTGAATTTTATATTCCCTAAATATTTTCATCATACACTCAAAAATGGCCGGGCCATCATGAGGATGAAGAATCTCAATGAATCCTAATATTTTTTTATTGATTGTCCAGTTAGAATCTACATAATGACTCGTGAGACATGCATAAGAAGAATCATCGTGACATGTCCATATATCGGACGTCACGGACACCACTCCACTAAATGCCAAAAATTCCTTAATTATTTTTTGTTTTTCTAACTTATATATCTTTAGTATGTCACTCCTAGATGTGGACCTAGGAATCCTACGATAGGATGGCTGAAAATAAGTCTGCATGATGCGCACTACCCTCGGATCTTCCGAAAATCTGATCGGAAGACCCATCAATGTGATGAGCCTGACCATGCCGTCCCTACCCAACTCGCTGGAGTATACGAAGGGAGTAAACTTTGAGACTGAACTCGATCCAGTCTCAAAAAATGTAGTGCCAAGTTGGGTTTGCCTAGGATCTAAGGGTCCATGTTTTTTGGAGCATATTTCAGCATGCCTCTTGAGGTGCCCAGTCTCACATGTACTCTTGCATGTTAAAGTCTCATACAATATTTGCACTGTGTCCATTTCAAGTTCCTCACCCCTAACATCTACTTGTGTTATGATTTTAAAATGTGTCCAAACTACAGAAGTCCTCCTAGTTTTTTATTTTTTAGAACTTTGGGCTGAGACGACAGGAGAAACCAAAGTTTCAGGAGCCACAGACGTCTGTGTAACACTAACATTTTCATTTTCCAAATTTAAATACGTGTTAGGTGTATTTGTCATTTTTTATTTTTCGTAAGTTTTTCTAGAGAGAAGAAGCTTTAGAGAGAGAAAGTACAAAAAAACGTAAAATATATTACCCGGTAAAAGCAATGAGGTCAGTCACGTGCTAGGTGCACCGCAGGAAGCTCTGATGTTCAAAACTCAAGTTGAGTTCACTGAAAATCCAAGCCGAAATCAAAATCACGAGGCCCGAGAGAGAGATGCACGGTTTATGTAAGAGAGAGAAAGTATTGAGAGGTTTTATGTTTTTGAAAAACATAAATGTTATAGGGAGGGGGGTAGAATTTATAGGCTAAAGAATGTTTTATATTAATAAAAAAAGATATTTTTTTATTAATTTTTTGAATTTTTTTTACGATTTTTAAGGGGACAGAATCACGAGGACCGTTGGATTCTGCCCCCTAGCCGTTGGAGGTGAATCCAAGGGCTGAAAATCGGTGGAGTTTGAATTTATTTTTTTTTGCCGTTGGATTTTGCTCGGATCGGTTCTATGGGCGTCGGGACTCGGGTTTCGGCAGAAAAGACAACGGGTCGGGTCTGTTTGGACCCGACCCGCGGTCTTTTTACCGGGGGGGGGGGGGGGGGGGGGGGGACGGCCGGATGGGTGACATGGGTCACAAGGCGTGAGTCGTGACTCACGACTCACGCCACGCGTGACACGCCGCCAGTGCCACGCGTGAACCGGCACGGGATGGACCCGTGCCGGCGTGCCGTGCCAAGGCACGACACGTGAATGTCTTAACCTGGGCACGGTTTAAGAACGTGCCGGGCCGGCCCCGGCACGGCCGAACTGTGCCGTGCCTCGTGCAGGGCCGGCCCGGCCCGGCACATTTGACACCTCTACTCACAAGTTAAGTGTTTCCATCAAAAATATAAAACAAAAAAAAATAAATAATTAATATAAAACCTCCATCAAACTGGTGCATACAGATCATGACACTAAGATTAGAGAAAAAAAAGTAGAGTGATACTTCTTCAAGGTCTTCTTGAAGAAGTCCGTTGAATATTCCATTGTCTGAATGTATGATATAGTAATGGCTTCAGTCTTGAATTTTCTTTCTTAAAAAGAAGCAGTCCACCTCTATGTGCTTAGTCTGCTTGCGAAACACCAAATGAAAGCCATAAGCCTCGCTATCTGGCTATCATAAAAATAAATATTAAGATAAAAGAGTACATATTCAATCTCTTCAAGTAGATGACACAAGAAAAATATCTCATAATAACTAACAATATTGTTTATAATTATACTTTTATGCTAAATCTCAGAACAACTATATATCTCTTATTTTTTTAGGAGATAAATTATTTCAAATATATATATATATATATAACCCTTTCGTAAACCTCCTCTTAGTAAATAAAAGTCTCATGTCCAATTAGAATACCCAAGCAACTATAAGTATAAATGATCCCTAAAAAAATCTCAAATCCTAGAAATTTCTTTTCATACCTTAGTATGCAAATAGCAACGTCAATATGAACATACTAAGGGAGCATCTAGGAAACAACCAACTATACAGATAATGTATAATTATATCTAGACTAGTCATATTCAGATAGTTAATATTCCCTAAGATTCTCTTATAAATAATACAACCAACTAAATAAGTCGTATCAGAAATGAAGTCAATATCTAGATAAATTAAAATATCACTAAATCAAATTCAAAAGACCAATCTTTGCAATAATATCAAATATATATATTCTCCATGAAAAGATGAAATCCCTCATAAAATAAACATCTTCTATACCAAGAAAATATTTAGTCTACCAAGGTCCTTCATCTAAATATGCATTAAAGTACTTAATGAGTTAGATAATTTTCAACTGGTTATCTCTCATACTTAGAATATCATCAATATAGATAATCAATAAAATAATTTGTCATTAGCACTCCTCCGAAAAAAAATAAAAAATCAATAATATACTTATGTAATTCAAATGAGATGACTATCAGAGAAAATATTACAATCAGACTCTCAATAACTATTTCAAGACAAATAATAACTTTTATAATCTGCAAACTATATTTGACTGCATTGCTCAAAATTCATGTGATTACTTCATATACATTTTATTTTCAAGATCAATGCTAATAATATTTTTTTTACCTAATAGGTGTATCCTTCGACTATGAGATATTACAAGAGAAATATGAACATGTATTGAGGCAATATTATTCACTAAAAAGTGTAATAGTAGTCCACAACAAAAATCTGAGAGAATCCTTCTACTACAAGTCTTATCTGGACTTTGTCTTCACAACTAGCACCCACATATACCCAATAACAAATCTTCTTGAATATCATGAAACAAGTTTCCAAATCCCATTGGGGTTGAAAGCATGTATCGCTTCCATCTTAACCTTGCATCAACTTGAATGAGATAATATCTTTAAAAAAATTTTAATTATCCTAATATTGTCAAAAAAAATAATAAAAGATAAAAAAAATAATGTTAGTATGACAAAACCTGTAAAACCAACAGATAAGTATAGTTCATCTATCCATTACAGAGAACAATCAAAAGATCAAGGTCATAGAGACTTACTACAAGATTTTCTAACTATTTAATAGACTCATGTCTTGTTTAAACAAACTAGGCATATCTCTATCTTATGATATAAATTCTAAGTCCTAGGTGATCAAGTCTCCTAGTTACTAATCAATATGAACATATACTAGTAAAACCTAATATACTATAATGTTATCTAGGCCTGAAAGGTATTTCCCTATCTGAGTAATCTCACTTTCCAGGCTTAATATGATCCAAATTTATTAATTAATTTAATAATTCAATAAAATTAACATCATTTTAGTATCAACATGTTCAAAAAATACTAATAGATAACTCTTTCTACAACTAGTGGTATAACAATAGATACAAATAAAGAGAATAAATAATGAATCTATGTACAACATATAAATTTACGCTCTTTCGAGGTTCATATTATAAATAATATCATATAAATCTATGGTAACAAAACTTACAAATACAAAATTATCCAATGAAAACATATCTCAAAGTCTTAAATCACAACTTATTCAAACTTGAGGAGCAATCGAGGGCAAAATAAATACGTCTAAAAACTCTAAGAAATAAGCTAAATAATCTCTCTAAGATATAGGATTTGCAAGAGTATACATAAGAAAAAATAGAACAATATATCTAATTGATGAGATAAATAATAATTAAAATTAACTCTCCCATATTATTGTAGAATACTCTTTCAAAGTATGAGTGTCAGAGCTATCTCAATTATATATCTATTTTTTCTTTTAGCAATCTCATTCCATAAAAGTATCGTCAGAAGTTTGGTGTATAATCATATGATCCATACATTAAGTATTAAATTTATCTGACATATATTTAGATACATCATTATTTCTTATTTTTTTTATTATTGTTATCAAATTCATTTTTAAATAGTTAATGAAATATTTAAAAAATAAAAAACTTATGATCTATCTCAAAAAAGATATATCATATATATCACAAGTATTCATCAATAAAATTATAAGATAACTAAATCTATTTTTTATTGCATATCTACTAAGTCCTCATAAATCTCAATATATCAGATTGACCTGAGATGCCTCACAATTAGAGTCAAAATACTCTTAAAACTAGGATAAATATTTTTAATTTAACTAGTGATAACTGATAAGTGACAAAACAGAGAATGTAAGCAAATAATTCAACAAACTTAATTTCTCAAAGTCACATAATCATACAAACAAATATCAGAAGAAATAAAAAAATTAAAATTGAATTATCTAAAAACATAATTCACGTAAAATAAATTAAAAAGACAATCATAAATAAGTAAGACATATGAAAGTAACAAAGATCTAAGTTAAATACTAACATATTCAATAACTTTCAATATCTGTTATTAGCTAAAATAATATGTTTAGAACAAATATATATATATAATAAATGAGACATGATTACTTATAATATAATATTTGCTCTTGTATCAATAATTTGAGTTAGAAATGAATATACAAATAAAATAATCGATATTATCTAAAAAAAAAGAAAAAAATATACTATTATATTAAATTAAAGTTTTTTATTCCTTTCTAGTATGTATATGTATCATAATAAATGAATTTATGATGATCTCCTGTACCTCCAATAATAAACATGCATTTCTCAATAATATATAAAACTCTTGGCCTCTTATCAAGATATAATATTAATAACTATTTTTGGTGTGCCTTCTTGTGAAGGTTGCAATAGATATAGTGAAATGAGATTTTCCTCCATCTATCTCTATTACGATAGTTTCTCTCCATATTATACCACAAAATTATAATACTTTCAAATAAAAATAAAAACTACAATCTAATTAGGGATTTTTACAAAACCTAATTTCTTTTGCTAATTTTGTCATACCCTATTAGGGTTTCTGGCAGAAACACCATTACACACCCACCGCATGCACCATCACACACCTATTCCATGCTCAAGTATAGTAATGCATGCCTGCACACAACATTGTGCAAACCAATACACACAAACAACTAAAACACATGTACATGTATTTCAGTTGTTCTTCAAGTGTTTGTAAACCCTTATTAGGTGTGTACACATGTGTGCGCACACCACTGTGTACACCTACACAAAATGGCACGCCACCATGAAAACACCTACACACACTAATATGCAAGCACATGCACAAGCCTACTCATTTTTTTTTTCTTACAGATCATAGTGTGAGAGTTGTTCTTCTAGTGTTTGTAAACTCTCATCCATATACACAACTCACCTTTGATATCATGTCAAAGAAAATAAATATAATAATACTATATAAGCAAATCAATACATCAAATACTCTTATATAATATAACAAACAAAAATAATTAAGACAGCATAATCAAGTGCTCACATCATACATACAAAAAATAAAAATAAAAATAAAAGACTTATTGGGAAGAGTTTATTCAATCGTTTAGTATGAATTACTAAAATATTCTATTTAATAACCAAAATGGTCTCTATATAAATTCTTATTTTATTAGTGTCGTCTCATAGATAAATGATATACCTATTTGACATAAATAATATTTTTCTTCATGATAACCATGAATAATAAATATATATGAAATAGTCATCCAAGTTTTGAGTAATATAATCTAACTAAATATATAGATATAAAAAATATATAATCAAAATATTATTTTTATAAAAATAATCATCCATTTTAGTTTATAAAAAATGCATTATAATTTTCCTTATTTTTTCAAATGAGTTCAATAATAGATTAATTCATTTTATTACATACCTAAATAATATTCTTATTACTAAAGATGATAAGTCAAAAAAAATATCATTTAAAAAATCTCTAAGACTTATAATTTCTTTTAATGATCATAAGCACACATAGTTAGCTAGATATTTATATTTGAATTGAATATCAACTTGCACTGAAAAAAGATCTATTATATATTTTTACTTTTTATGGAGATAATTTTTTTCATAGAAAAGTAAAAGAATTATTTTAAAATTTAGTGTGGAACTATAGTTTAAGATAATAATGATGATTTTCTACCAGATACTTTTAATCAAACACATTTCCAAGAAGATTAGATATTAATTTACTCCCCTTCTACTCTTTATTGTGACAATTAGATAAATAGATATATAGCTTCTAATCTAATATATTATGAACTCATAAAACACAAAATGAAAATACTTCATTACCAAACAAAATATCATAGATGAGACTAATACATGAAAAATACATTTTATATCATGAAAAATGTACTTTATATTCTTAAAACAAGAATGAAATCACTCATTTATTTTCTCTAGATTTTATATTCTAGATATTTATGGATCAATTTGAGATGGTGCATTATAGACATATTTTCTATTGTGTTTTTCTTATTTCTCTTAGTTTGCATTATAGATTGGCACATTCAACATGAAGGTTGCCCCAATACAA